>QRFJ01004518.1:0-221058 GCA_006176705.1 Cocos nucifera | reverse complement strand
AGTGTCTGTTGTTACGACGTACAAATCCATTGGAATTTAATAGTTGAAGTTCGGAGGAGAACATGTCGGTTGGTGATGACCTTTGAGCTATATCAATTTTAGAGAAGTTCGGACTCCTCTAAAGTAATCTATATGTGGATTAGTTCATGCCGTGTACGAGACCGAATTGATGTAGGCGGGGAGACCTTTCTGAGTGACTGCTGGAAGTTCGACTAAAAGGGGTTTAGAAGCTCTGCAACTTGAGAAATCTTGAAGGAAGTCTGTCGGGGATGTCTGAGAGCGAATCCACCGGGGGAATCAGGAAGTAGGTCTGCTAGAGAGATCTATGCACAGCTCTACTGGAGAAGAAACCCAAAAAAAAATTTGCCTGATGGAGGAACCCAACTGCTGGAGGAGTCCAAAAGAAGTTCGATTGCTGGAGAAGTCCAGAAGGAGTTTGACTGCTGGACAGAGCCACATAGGTTACTGAAAGGATATCGGCCGAATAGGATGCACAGGAGGTGGGGACTTAGTCGGTTCTCTGGGGCAAAAGCATTGACTATTTAAGTTCATCTGGAGAAAGAATCTGCAGAGGTCGATCATCTCAGAATGATTCAGAGTTCGAATACTTTTGCAGATTGAGGTTCAGTTTTTATAGCTACAACCGGATGAAATTGGAGTTGGAGTCGTAGCCAAACTTCAACAGATGTGGAATAATAGAATTACATTCTATAACTATTTGTACACATTGCCAAGCAGCTTGGCTCTCTAGAAGAAGCTGCAGTCATAAGCACCAGTACTGGATGGCACATGGAGGCCAAAAAGGTAAGTCCATATTCAACGAGCAGTCATGAAGCAAACGACGTGAGGATGGAGATTTGGTGCTATAGATGTTATCAATTCGAAGAAAATCTATCAAACAATTTGTGCCATTTGGTAGTAGACTGAGAACCTATGATGGAAAAATTAACAAACAACAGTTATCACCTCAAATCCAGGCTTAGAGGTGGTAGACATTGTAGGCTCTAGGTTAGTGCGATTGATATGACCCCACAAATCATGACCAATGAGTTGAGAACGAAGAGTCGTGGTCCACCCTGGCCAATCAATAATTGAGCTGGTAAGGTAAGTGTCCGTGGTCGGGAGATAATCTCCTGAGATATAAAAGTGTAAAGTGGCCATCGTACACAAGATACCAAGGCACAAGTATACAAGTGCTGCCAATTAGATGCAACTTGTGGGATGGTTGCGTTTGTAGGTTGGATCGACACAAGACGGAAATGAGATATGATTTCTGGAGGGAAATCAAAGAGTGCACTCTGCAAGCACAGTATAAGCAGCGCCTATGTGATAAAATGACAAATACTTGGCAAGTACGCAGACAATTAAGTTGGAGATCCAGCTCATGCAACTCCTGATCATGGAGGTCTTTGGCTACGTGCAAAGAAACATTTTGAATTGATGATAGTACATATAAAGGGCAGCAAAAAGCTGTGAACTTGGCACTTAGACAAAGAAGTCTTTCTTGTAACAATATGTCGAATAGTACAGTACAGTGGGAAATAACTTTTGCTCTTGCCAAGTAGTCCCTGATCAGGTCTGTTCCCAAATGGAAGCGAGGGCTGCTCCATAAAATCCTGCTGAGCATAATGATGTTACATATGTGTGCCTTAAAAATTAAAATTGAGTAACATTTGTTATACACTTTTAAGGATAAAATTATAATTTTGACTATAAATAATAAAATAAATTATTTTCTATCATAATATATATTTAATGTCTGTGATATATCCCTTGAGTTAATGGTAATGATAGTTCTTATTTTCAAGAGTTGAAAATTTAAGACATGAATTTTCATTATTAACTCATAAAATGCTCCTGACCATAGGATCATCATGAAAATGGTGATTGATCCAGAAGATTGGTGTATAATCTCTTTTTTATAGTAGATGAGTCTTGAGTCTATGGTGTAGAGACACTAGAGTGAAAATACAGGTACTCGTTAGAGAATGAGGATACTGAGCGTGACCACCTCGAGCAATCATTAGGAAGTCTACCTTCTTGTCGATGACTGGCTCGAAGCTGCAGTTATGTGTCTGATTTTTTAATCTGAGGTGCATCGGTAGTTCACCTTGAGGGTATTATAGTTTGACTACACCATGACTCGGTCTTCTAGCCATTCAAAATCCTGAGATGTATGTTGGTTATAGCATGTCCATTGTAGGAATTGGATTGCACCAATAGAAAATCTATCTACCTCGGTAGATGAGTAGCCCTATGATGATCATGAGAATCAAGTCCATAAGCCCATGGCCATAGCAGAGTGAAATAATAAAAAGAGTTTTTATTAAGGTTTTCACATTGGACTTGAGTCAAATGATTAATCATATGATAGATATTAGGGTTTGATGAGATTACCTTAACCCCAATCTAATCGGGGCTCAAGATAGAAGAACTTAATCACACAGGTAACTGCATCAAGAGATTCATTTTTAGTTTTAATGGGTTGCCACCATATGCTGCTAGGTGTCACTGATGGATTTTGAGAGCAATTAGAATAATTTAGATGATCAATCATACTAGTTGTCTGAATCAAAAAAGTTTTGATCCATCAGAAGGTATTTCGATGATGTCGATGATAGAGATCGCGACATATCTCATTACCATACGAAACTGAACCTAATTGGGTCACACAAATAAGGATTTTGATTTGGATATCATCAATTGGACTAACCTAGTTCAATTGATTTGAATTAGATTCAATTAGGTTCAAGAAAATCATACTAGCACACGATTGAGCCTAATGTTCTTCTTTAATTATCATTAAAGTTTGTCTCGACTGAGCCAAATGTATCTGGACTCACTCAGATAACTTTACTTGGTCTGACTGGAGCTTGTCCAGATTAGAAAAAAGCTATCTTAATTTATAAGATGAATTTGAGACAACACCTGTCATTTTTCGTCACCTGCTAAATTCTATTTCGGACATTTGGTCAAACATTAACCTTTGACACTTAGACATCTGTTCATATGTCAAGCCATCATAGGAGAGAGTTCTTGGACCAATCCACCTACTAAAAAGTAGATGGATAAGGGGTGCATGCCTAGGGAGGTATGCATCCATGGATAAAGCATTTGGAGCTCCGTACAGATGGGACTTCAGTTGCTTTGGGGATTCTACTTGGATGGCACCTAGAAGACTGCTTTGATCAATCTTGGCACCATCTAAGGATGACTCAAAGGGTTTCTCATCTGATTGGATCAGATGATGTCATCCCACCAATCAGATTTAGATCTGATTGCACAAAAAGTCATGATTAGCCAGGATTATGTGGCACTGCATGGCGTAATAGGGTCTATAAAAACCTTATCTACGCCAAGATCAAAGAAGCTTGACCCATTGCCCACACCATAAGGCTGCCCCTCTTCCTCCTCCATGCCATCTTTAGGTGTTCACTCTCCTATCCATGCCCAAGAATTTTTGGGCATAAGTTTGGTGCGATCCAAGCAAGAGAAAGATGACAGAAAAAGGAAGAGGGCAGCACTGCTGCAAAAGATAACTCACATCTTCGAAAGAAGTTTTGAAGATCTTTGAAAGAAGATCCAGATCTGATTTCTGAAAAAGTGATAAAAATGGAGGAGATCTTCAGATCCTATCCGAGTAGATACCGGTAGAGGTCAGACACTTGCGTGGCTAGATCCAGAACCTCAGACAGATATCAGGATCATCATAGGATAATCAGATTACCCATAATAAGATAAAATTAAATTAGATTTAATTTATTTTTTATTTTATTTTATTTTTTTATTATATTAATAATATCATATCTAAAAAGTCTCAGATCTGATCTGAATCTAAGAGAAAAATTTTTGAAATATCTCTCTTAATCCAATTAGATCTGAACGAATCTGATCCGAAAAACTAAATTTTTTCTTTAACTGATATCAGAGCCAGGTTGCATTTTCTATTAGATCTAATTTTATTTTAATTTTGATCTAATAATTTGATAATTTTAGATATCACATTAAATATGATTAGATCTAAAATAAAAATTAAAAAAAAAAATAATTTAGATCTAAGTTGTACAAGATGCATGACTAGTTGTAGAATAGAATTATTCTATGTATAGTCTAGCATGATCATAATTTAATTTGATTAGTTATAATTTTTAGATCTATTTATTTATTATTTTTTTATATTATAAATATTATAATAAGATCTAAAAAATAAAAAATAAATTTATTTAATTTTTGTTCATATGAGATATGATGAATGCATGTTTAGACTAATTGTAGAATAGTTCTACATAATTATCTAGAATAGATTTTAATTTGATATGATCAATTTAAATTTAATTTTTTAGATGATTATGAGATAATTTAGATCTGAAAACATGCATGATATGATACATGAAGATGTATGCAAAACATGTTTATAGTTAGATCAATTTTTTATATATGAGATATATGATGTAGATCTAACAGTTTTATAGTTTTTATATTTTTGTTTAAGGTGTTTCCCTTGACCGTCCAGTCATAAGAATAAAGTAGGATTTAAATGCCCTCTTCTCCCATTCGATGGGATGTTCTTATGATGTGTAGGGGTGCTGCGTATTCATCCTTAATCAAAAATCTAAAACTTATTTTCCGTAAAATTCTAGATCCTGAAATCCTAGAATTTTATTTACATATTTTATTTATGAATCCTAAACTTAATTAAAATTTAAGATTATGAAAAATATTAAGTATAAAAATTAAAAATTTTTAGATTTAAGATATATTCATAAAATTGGGATCGAACTTGGGTAGCTCAATTAGGTCTAGCAGTTGATCAAACCGAATCAAGAGTTGGTTAGATGGGATCAAGAGTGCTTAAATTGACCAGCCTAATAGGATTAAGTCTGGATCAAGATCGAATCACATGAGTGATCGATCAAGCTAAAATCTAATTAGGCTCAGTGGTTAGAGTCTGAATTATAAGCTAACCTGATTGGTTCTAGCTCAACAATTTGGTGTCTAAGGTAAGTTTGGTAGATACGATCGATTGATTTTTAATTGAAAGCTACTCAACTTGAATGCATTCTTATCGAGTTAATGGCATATCCCTTCCATCGATCTCACTTACCTGATCATATTTATCGATCCAGTCCTTATCTAAGGTGGTTAACAATCCGAGCTAACCCATACCACTAGGTTAGTTATAATTATTATGGCTATTGTAAGTCAAATTTAAAGTGACCTAAATCAAAGCTTCCTAAGAAAAGATTAAGTCTATGATCTTTCACCATTATAGATATGCAAGCCCTTCCTAGGGTTGATTCTTCTTGGCTAGTCACAGTGGTTCAGTTGCACTGAAAAGATGCAACCATGTCTGTTAGGCATTCGATGCTATGGACCGAAGGATAAATTAGGCTCAATATTTTAGATATGGTGAGAGACCCAATTAGGAATCCAATCTATGCAAATGGTGGGTCTGACTTAACTAAGGAGTAGATAAAAATTTTGGGCATGGTGAGATTCATGAATTATAGATTAAGTTTGGGTACACCATGATTAGAGAATTATTAGACAAGAGTTATCCACTCATTGGTTAATCCATCATCAATAACTGTTAGGTGAGATGATGAGTCAGTTGGTGGGACTGCAACACCCATTAGAAATTTATAATCGTGAAGATTTTCGTATCTCTATAGAGGGAGTGTAGGGATCCAAAAAAATAATGAGAGCTAATTTATTTAAAAATTAAACTTTTAAGTAAATTGGTCAAGTCTTAATTACAATATCTAACTAAAAACTTTGACTCTCTACAAGCAAAGCAAAATGTTTGCATCCAACCTACTAGCACGTATCCTGGACACCCATAGACTGATCGGACTTAATTATAAAGATTCGCTCTGAAACTTTAAAATCATTTTGGGTTCCAAAAAGTTAACTCATGTATTGGATCAGGATCCCTCTACCTTACCAGCTCGTCCATCCGCTAAACAGAGAGCATCTCTTGATAAATGGATGGATGAAGATAATAAGGTCAGATACTACATATTGGGCTTAATGTCTGATGAGCTTTAGCACCAACATGAAGATATCAAGACTACCCACCAAATGTTGGCTCACCTATAAGAGATATTTGGTGAATAGAGTCGTGCAATCAAATATCAGATCACTAAATGACTATTCAAGGCTAAAATGCATGATGGGCAATCAGTCCAAGATCATTATCTGATGATGATCAAGGACTTGAAAGAGCTTGAGAAGCTCAGAGTGAAGTTGGATCTGGATCTACAGAATGATATAATTCTGTAATCCTTGACTGATGCATATGGGCAGTTCATCATAAACTATCATATGCATAAACTTCAAAATACTCTGGCCGAGCTTATGAATATGCTGGTTACTGCTGAGCTTTCAATGAAAGATTCTAAAGGCTTGGTATTTGATATGGAATGGACTTCTTTCAAGAGAAAGTCTTTTGAAAAGAAGAAGTCTGTGAAAAGGCAGAAGATGGAAGAAGGAAAGAAAAAGAAGGTAGAGCTGAAGAAAAAGGCTGCTGACAAAGAAAAGTATTTTCATTGCAATATTGACGGCCACTGAAAGCGGAACTATCCTACATACTTGACCATCCTGAAGAATAAGGAGGTAGGTCCTTCTGGAGGTATGCTCATTATTGAATCTAACCTTACGATTTCTTCTACATCTAGTTGGATGCTTGACTCTAGTTCTAGTGCTCATTTGTGCACTTTAATATAGAATCTTGAGGATAGCAGGAGGCTGAGGGATGGTGAGATGATCCTATGCATTGAAAATGGAGCAAAGATTGCTGCTCTGGCCATGAGAACCTATTCTCTTTGACTATCATCTGATTTAGATTTAGTACTTAAGGATTGTTATTATGTGCCTGTAGCAAGCAGAAATTTGATTTCTATTTCATGTTTAGTACTAGAAGGCTATGTAATTAGTTTTCTTAAGGACCATTGTAACATTCTTTATGAAAGAAATAAAATTGCAAGTGATTTTCTTATTAACAATCTTTACCAGTTACATATTGATGTATCTATTTTTAATATCGAGCAAAATATGAATGCCATAAAATCAAAATGACCCAGGGATAGTCCAAATGATAGGTATCTATGGCACCTTAGACTAAGTCATATAGTAGAAGATAGGGTTAACAAATTAGAAAAAATTGGGCTATTGAGTCCATTGACTTTCGAGTTATATCCAATTTGTAAATCATATCTTCATGGCAAAATGACTAAACTTTCTTTTATGGGACATGGGGAAGGGCTACGGATTTATTTATCCTAGTACATATTGATATGTGCGGCCCATTTGATGTGCCGGCTAGAGGCAATTTTGTCTACTTCATAACCTTCATCGATAATTTATCTCGGTATGGGTATGTATATCTTATGAGACATAAGTCTAAAGCCTTTGAAAAATTTAAAGAATTCAGACGTGAAGTAGAAAAGCAAACTGAAAAATCCATTAAGATTCTTCAATCAGATCGAGGAGGTGAATATTTTAGTCGGGAATTTCTAGACTATCTCAAGCAGAATGGTATAGTCTCTCAATGAACTCCATCTGAAATATCTCAACTCAACAGAATTTTGGAATGGAGGAACTGAACCCTGTTAGATATGGTCCGATCCATGATGAGCTTCACAGACCTCCTTAATTTTCTTTAGGGATATAGTTTGTTAACTGCTATATATTTACTGAATAGGATTTCTTCTAAAATCATTCCTACCATACTGTATGAGATATGACATGATAAAAAATCAAGTCTGAGTCATCTCAGAATTTGGGGTTGTTTGGCTCATGTCAAAAGACAACAAGCGGACAAGTTAGACTATAGGTCCTTTAGAGCTCGATTCATAAGATATCCTAAAGAGTCATTAGGATATTATTTCTATATTCCAGAAGATCACAATGTGATTGTGAATCGACATGTCATCTTTCTTGAAAAATAATTTATTCAAGATGGCGGTATTGAAAAGTAGATCAAGCTAGAGGAGAAAGTCTCCCAAGAGTAAAGAGCTAAGGATCCTTTGGAACCAAATCAGGTTGAGCCAATACAATCACTACCTCCACCTCGAAGATCGAAAAGAGTTTTCCATCCTCCTAAGAGATACTTAGGTACTATTTCAAAGAAAGTAGAAGAAATATTCCTCATAGGTAATGGAGTTCATATTGATGATCCCAAAATCTATAATGAGGCGATATCAGATATCGACTCCGAGAAATGATTAGAGGCAATGAAGTTAAAAATTGACTCGATGCACTCAAATCAAGTCTGGACCTTGGTAGATCTACCAGAAGGTATAGTACCTATTGGGTGTAAATAGATCTATAAGAGAAAGATTGATGCAGATGGGAATATAGAGACATTCAAAGCTAGATTAGTGGTAAAAGATTATAGTCAGCACGAAGGCATTGACTATCAGGATATGTTTTCGCCAGTAGTCATGCTTAAATCTATTCGCATATTGCTTGTTGTTGCAGCCTATTTCGATTATGAAATATGAAAAATGGACGTGAAAACAACATTCTTAAATGGATATCTTGAGAAAGATATCTATATAGAACAACCACTGAGTTTCACATCTAGTGATATTGATCACAAAGTATGCAAGCTGCAAAGATCCATATATGGACTTAAGTAAGCATCTCGAAGTTGGAATATTCATTTTAATGATGTGATCAAATTGTTTGGTTTCATCAAGAATGAGAAGGAACCATGTATTTTCAAAAAGATCAATGGAAGCGCTATTGTCTTCCTCGTACTGTACATGGATGATATCCTCCTTATTGGGAATGATATTCTTATGTTGATCATAGTTAAAATGTGGTTATCTAAAGAATTCTTCATGAAAGACCTAAGAGAAGCATCCTTCATTCTTGGAAATAAAATCTATAGAGATAGACCAAATAGGATGCTAGGTCTTTCACAAAAGATGTACATAGAGGAAGTGCTAAAGAGGTTTAGCATGAAAAACTCTAAGAGGAGATTGATATTCTTCAGATATGGCATTCATCTCTCCAAGAAAATATGTCTCAACACACCAGAGAAGATTGAACACATGAGCAAGATCCTTTATGCTTCTGCAATAGGGAGCCTCATTATGCCATGTTATGTACACGACTTGATATAGCCCATGCTGTGAGTGTCACAAATAGATATCAGTCAAATTCAGGAGAAGGACATTAGATTTCTGTGAAATATATCCTTAAGTACTTAAGAAGAACTAAGGATATGTTCTTGATTTTTGGTAATGAAGAACTCAAAGTCCAAGGGTATACAGACTCGAATTTTATGTCCGATATAGATGATTGAAAGTCAACATCTGAAAATCTATTTGTGTGCAATGGTGGTGCTATCAGTTGAAAGAGTTTCAAACAGACAGTAACAGCAGATTCTATCATGGAAGCAGAATACATCGCTGCATCAGAAGCTGCAAAGAAAAAATTTTGGTACAAAAAGTTTACCACAGAGATTGAAATAATGTCATCAGATGCCATTCCTCTGTATTGCGATAATAATAGTACCATAGCCCTTGCTAAGGAGCCGAGGTCTCACCAGAAATCTAAATACATCGAGCGACGATATCACCTCATCTGTAATTACCTCGAGAAAGGATACGTCGAAGTCAAGAGAGTCGACTCTATAGATAATATGGTAGACTTACTTACAAAGTTCTTGGGACAGTAGAAGATCAAAATCCATCTTGAGAAGATGGAACTTAGATTTGTAGCCAATTGGCTTAGGTCAAGTGGGAGTTTGTTAGATATGTGTGCCCTAGAAGCTAGAATTGACTGGCAACTTGTTATACACTTCTAAGGGCAAAATTATAATTTTAATTATAAATAATAAAATAAATTATTTTCTATCATCATATGTATTTATGTCTATGATACATCCCTTGAGTTAATGGCAATAATAGTTCTTATTTTCTAGAGTTAAAAATTTAAGATATGAATTTTCATTATTAACTCATAAAATGCTCCTAACCATAGGATCATCATGAGGATGGTGATTGATCCGAAAGGTTGGTGTACAATCGCTTCTTTATAGTAGATGAGTCTTGAGTCTACGATATAGAGACATCAGAGCGAGAGTATAGGTACTTGTTAGAGAACGAGGGTACTAAGTGTGACCATCTCGAGCAGTCATTGGAAAGTCTATCTTCTCGTCGATGACTAGCTCGAAGCTACAGTTGTGTGTCTAGTTCTTTTACCTGAGGTGCATCGATAGTTTATCTTAAGGGTGTTATAGTTTAACTACACCATGACTCGGTCTTCTAGCCATTCAAAATCCTGAGGTGTATGTTGGTTATAACATGTTCATTGTAAAAAATGGATTGCACCAATAGAAAATCTATCTACCTCGGTAGATGAGGAGTAGCCCTATGATGATTATGAGAATTAAGTCCATAAGCCCATGGTCATGGCAGAGTGAAATAATAGAAAGAGTTTCTATTAAGGTTTTCACATTGGACTTGAATCGATTGATTAATCATATGATGGATATTAGAGTTTGACAAGATTACTTTAACCTCAATCCAGTCGGAGCTTAAGATAGAAGAACTTAATCATATAGATAACTGTATTGAGAGGTTTATTTTCAGTTCTGATGGATTGCCACCATATGCTGCTAGGTGTTACTAGTGGATTTTGAGAGCAATTAGAATGATTTAGATGATCAATCATATTAGTCGTCTGAATCAGAAAAGTTTTGATCCATTGGAGGTGTTTCGATGATGTCGATGATAGACATCGCGACATATCTCATTACCATATGAAACTGAACCTAATTGGATCGCACAAATAAAGATTTCAATATGGATACTATCAATTGGACTAATGCAGTTTAATTGATTTGAATTAGATTCAATTAGGTTGAAGAAAATCATGCTAGCACACGATTGAGCTTAATGTTCTCCTTTAATTATCATTAAAGTTCGTCTCGACTGAGCCAAATATGTCTGGACTCACTCAGGTATCTTTACTTAGTCTGACTGGAGCTTGTCCAGATCAGAAAAGGGTTGTCTTAATTTATGAGATGAATTTGAGACAACACCTATCATTTTTCATCACCTGCTAAATCCTGTTTTGGATATTTGGTCAAACGTTGATCTTTGACACTTAGACATTTGCTCATGTGTCAAATCATCATAAGGGAGAGTTCTTGGACCAGTCCACCTGCTAAAAAGTAGATGGATAAGGGGCGCACGGGAGGCATGCGCCCATGGATAAAGCATCTGGAGCTCCGTACAGATAGGACTCCAGTTGCTTCGAGAATTCTACTTGGATGGCGCCTAGAAGACTGCTTTGATCCAATCCTAGCGTCATCTAAGGATGATTCAGAGGGGCTCTCATCTGATTGGATCAGATGATGTCATCCCATCAATCAGATTTAGATCTGATTGCATAGAAAGCCATGATTGGTCGGAATGATGTGGCACTGCATGGCACAACAGGGTCTATAAAAATCTTGTCTATGCCAAGATCAAAGAAGCTTGACCCATTGCCCATGCCACAAGGCTACCCCTCTTCCTCCTCCATGCCATCTTTAGGTGTTCTCTCTCCTATCCATGCCCAAGAATTTTTGGACACAAATTTGGTGCGATCCAAGCAAGAGAAAGATGACAGAAAAAGGAAGAAGACAGCACTGCTGCAAGAGACAACTCACATCTTCGAAAGGAGTTTTAAAGATCTTTAAAATCAGATCCAGATCTGATTTTTGGAGAAATGATAAAGGAAGAGATCTCCAGATCCTATCCGAGTGGATACCGGTAGAGGCCAGATACTTATGTTGCTAGATCCAGAACCTTAGGCAGACATTAGGATCATCACATGATAATCAAATTATTCGCAACATGATAAAATTAAATTAGATTTAATTTATTCTTTATTTTATTTTATTTTTTTTATTAGATCAATAATATCAGATCTGAAAAGTCTCAGATTTGATCTGGATCTAAGAGAAAAATTTTTGAAATATCTCTCTTGATCTAATTAGATCTGAACGAACTTGATCCAAAAAATTAGGTTTTTTATTCAAGTAAGAACCATCCAGCACTAATAGAGTAAACTAGCTCAATGAGGTGATTGATCCAAGCAGAGATATCTCCATGAGCTCTTATGGTGTTGATGGATGGAGAGTTATCATAGTCTAATACCATGTAACGAAGAGGGATAGACTTTGTTGGAAGACTGCTTCATTCAATTCGGCTACAGCCCAAGATGATATAAACAATTGGAATATAATCACCCAGAGATAAGAATAGCATCGACAGTATATATAAAGAATATACAAATCTATATATATATATATATATATATATATACATAGAAGCTATCTCTGACACCATCAGACCACTAGAAGGATAACATCTAGCGCTGCCAAAGCCAGCAACACAATGGTGCAGCAAGTTAAGATCCTAACAGCCATAATAGAACTTCTCCTGTCCAGAGGCCTGAACGTAAGCAGCATCAGGCTTAAGCCAGAAATAAAAGCTGAGAGCATGAGGAATACGCAACTGTTGAGGTGGAGACTGTCGGCCTGGCTTCCAATGTACCCTGTGAAAATAGTCGTAATTCCGCCAAAGGTGATGGATGTAACCGAGGTGGAGAACATAGAGGTGAGTTTGAGCTCGATGACTTCGAGACTAGTCACACAACGGCCACGGTCTGTTGGCTTCTCAAGGCCAAATTCCATAGCAAACCAGACGATAGCTCCAAGAATTATCGGGAAGAAAGCTGGCAAGACGAACTCCTCAAGGAATACATGGGAGAATGCAATCGCTGTCATCGCTTGCAACATTAACAAGATATAGCTAAAGAATTTGATGAAGGTCATCAGGCGTTGTCTGGTGATTGGACTATGAAGACTTGGCAGTACCAAGGCAAGCAATATGGAGAAAAGGCCAGACAAAGAGGTGGAGAAGATGATGAAGAAACCAACATTAATATGGGGTTTACGGGCTAGATCAGAAACATTTTTAGTGTAACCAGAGATAGATCCAACCATTCCCCCGAAAGAGAGGGTAGTAACACTTGAGGAGAGCTTTGAGGAGCGCTTTAACTCGGCTTTCTGACCTTCATAACCAGTGATACTGTCTGCTTGGTCTAGTTGAAGTCCGTGGTAGTAAATGAGCAGGCCAACAATCACTACAATCGGAAGTAGAATAAAAGCAAGAATGGCATAGTTCTTGGGTAAGAGAACTAAAAGACTAAGGCTGGTCAATGTTAAGAGGATACTAGAAACATACGTAAGAACTATGACAGCCATGTATTGTTTTCTTCTAGTTTGAGGATGATTGAGAGTGAGCAAATTCAAGGTGAGGAACATCAGGATTAGTCCAGATAAAAAAGTGGAGAAGGTGACGAAAGAACTGACAATGAGTTTAAGGCTACGAGGATCACCGATTCCATGCTGGCGATATCCGAAAATAAATGTCACTAGCACCCCGAAAGCAATGGTTGTAACGGTAGAGGAGAACTCTAAGATTCGCCTCAATCTAGTGACCATGTGACGAGATTGTTTTGCACTCTCTTCTTGAGTTTCACCTTGTTGTATCTGTTGGCATACAACGAAAATAGTTACATCATAGAGAGAGAAGGAGAGAGAGGAAGCCGGAGCTGGTGAGGAACCTTTCTCAAAAGAAAAAAAATCAACGCTACGGAAAGATATGCGGCAGTATATATGCTTGTGTGTTGAAGATGAAACAGAAAAAAATATTCAAAAATTTTTTTCTTATAAAAAAATTGGTTCAAGCAAACATGAATATGGCTGGAGATGGAAGATGTATCGCGGTTGGTTAAATACGGAAACATGGCTGAGGAAGGAAGATGTATTGCAGATAGTAAAATAAAAAGAAACTTCGTTACATCAATTTTTCGCTCATAAAAAAATTAATTCAAGCAACATCACTAACAACATAATAAATTTTAGGAAATACGAAATTACTAAATTGGATGTTTCTTGGACCTGTTTTCTTTCTCTTATTTTTATTTTATTTTATTTTATTTTCAGATTCTTAGACCAAATAAGTATTGACAAAAGTAGGAACAAATTGCAAATAGGATGTGGGTTGTGTGCTTTATGGTTGATCATATTCTGGTTTTGGCTAAATGATGTTGTAAATTCACCCAAAAACCTAATTAATCTACCCTTCTTTTCAAATCTTTCCCAAGTTCTTTTCATTTTTTAAATTTATTTACTCTCTTGGATCTTATTACAGTCTACTTGATTTCATTTACGTAATGAAATCTGGGTGAGTATTTAACTCCCCACTTCTTTCAAAAATGATATCATAACTAACAATCAAGAACAAATAATTCCCTTGGGAAAGGAAAAGCAAAAAGAAAATTCAATCAGGAGCACAAAGTAACCAAGCTACAAACCTAAAACAGTAGTAAATTCTGATAGCAAAACATAGGAGTACATAAAATTTGCCAACCTCCCATCAGGGAAGACAGGAGGTTTAGGTTTTAATTTATTTACCACAGGCCAGGAATTCCAAAAGAGGCGGTCGACCTCTGCTCGCCATGGTGTTTCTGAAGGGATAAGATTCACCTGTCTAGGCTGCTGCAAGAATTCAGTCGGTAATCTTTTTTTGGATTTCTGGACTGCATCAAATATAAAGCTAACTAGATGAAGAATTTAGTTTACCTGAGCAGAAACATTAAGTCTCCTTGGCTGATCCATTTTTCTTGAGATCTAATGGCGTGCCGTGAAATAAGAGATAGACCGAGCTGATTATTTACAGGAAGGAATGGTCGTCTTATAGGTCTTCCCTCACTTTGTCAAGTTATTTACAGGGAGGACTGGTCGTTTCATAAGTCTTCTCTCACTTTGTCGAGGAAGACGTGGTCGGCAAAGACTCCGTGGGAATGGAATCCTCTCTTTCTCGACGCACGAGTTTAGGCCACAAATCCACTTGAAGAGAAATCGACAGTTCACGGCTTTTTTTTTTTTTTTTTAACTCCATTGTTTGACTTCCACATGTTTTAAATTGTCAATCTCTGCCTGTCGTCATGGTGGGAGAGGTGAGATCTAGAAATTGTGATACAGGTAGGACGGAGAAGTGAGCATAAAATTTTCCCTCTTATCTTGGTGCTTTTTCTTTGGTTGCAGTCATGTTTCATGTATTTCTTATGGAATAAAATGATGCAAAAAAAATATGATCTTGTTGTACTAAAACTGTTAAAAGACTTCAAAAACAATATAATTGAGATGTGATCATAATAATATTTGTTCTTGTTATTTCATATGTGATATTTGGTCATTCAAATGCTCCAATGCGTGAACAACAAACTTTAATTAATGTCTAGATCGAGAGAGGAAGCCACGATAATGACACATTTGACGATGCATGCATTTACGAGTGTATTATTATTTTCTAAATCTCGGACAGACTTTATTTCCAACACAATCGGCTAGTGGCAGCCGTTATTCTTGACTCCTAAAATAGTGAAGCGTGGTAGTTTAGCACTCCAAACTAGTGAATGGTCGTCTCTGATGCTCCTGATAGAAAAAGATTCTAGAAATCTGGTATTACTTCAAGGACATATGACGAAAGCAGATTAGCATATTTATTGCGTTATATATACCCTATACGGGTGATGCTGGAATTAATGAAAATTATCTAAAGCAAGTTAGGGGTCCACATTGATGGTGAATTGGTGACACACGTCCAAGAAGTCAAACTTCATGCATACGCAACGGTAAGATGAAAAATATTAACAACTATTAGCCAGCTAAGCAAATCAATACGGTCCACACATCTTTGTGCGGACCTTTCATTTCGCAGGATCGGCTGCTGGAGGTTGGACTTGGAATTGGGCTGCGGACTGAACCTCTCTTCAGTATTTTAATAGCTGAAATATGGGGAGGATTGGCTTTTTCTAACATATTTTCAATCTTCTCCTCCTCCCAATATTTCTTTCTTTATTGATTAGTTTGGGCAGCTGGTGGAAAAGAGATTAGAGGCTCAATTACCTTTCCAAACTTGTTAAAGTTTAATCTTTCATTTTTGATAGCTAATACCTAGGATTCTAGGGGTTATGATTTTAATCAATCTACAATTATTGATAAAAAAACTTATTAATTTAGCCAGTAGTTTGAATTCATTAAACTTTAAAATTTATAAAATATTTTTTAATTTTAGTTGACGTCATTCAAAAGAAAAAAGAAAAAAAAAATCAACCAACCCATTGCAAAGCCTGCCTCCTTTTTTTTCTACTTTTGCTCGACGAACACGAGAAATGAAACATATTATCCTTTCTTGTTCATCAGAATCAACCAACGGAGGGCGGGTTGTGCCCTCTTCCTTCCTTCTTCTTCTCCATAAGAGGTCAAGAATAATGCCCCAACATCTTTAAAATTTTTCTCCCTATTGTTACTCTATTAAACTATCTCCCTCTTTACCATTTTTTTCTCTTTATCTCCAACAGCCATCATGACACCATGCTCAAAGACCACCATCTTGTTAACATCAATATCCCTTCTTTCTCTATGCTCTCTTGATTCTGAGCTTTATCACTACAACTCCACCGGAAGCTATCACCTTTGATCGAGTTTTGTTGTCTCCACCACTCTCTGGTAAATTTCCCCTCACCTTCCCATTATGCCTTTTGCTAGGAAGGTCACCACTGAGACCATTAAGTAAACTATCTTTTTATCAGGCCATACTATTCTGATTGTTTGTCCTCTCCTCTATTATTTTCCTTCTTTTTTCTTCTCCTTCTTATTCATGTCTCTCTTTCTCATTCTTTCTCTCCTAGATTTCCTCAAACTTAGGTGATCAGTATAGGACTAACCGCCATCTTATCTTTCTCTCTAACCTAATTTAGCAATCTTGAAGATCAAGATGAGTGTGAAGCACTAGATCAAGAACACTCATCAAGTTCTGAGAATTGCTCTTATGATTAAGGTGATTACAACTCTTACACAATCTCTAGATTAGGAATAGATGATATTAGGAGGACAGGCTTAGATTTGAAATGTGTACCAAAATCCTAGCCATTGGTCAAATGGATCTGGAGTCCCATCCTTGATGTAGAACTTTTTCTCATATGATTAATTTTGAGTGGACCCCAGAATTTTGGGGATCCTTCAGGTGCTCGAGTTTTAAATAATAATTTATATGCCTTAAATATAAACCTAATCTTTGATTGTAATTATCTAGGTCATGCATAATATATCTTTGTGATAATTCTGTCTTGCATGCTAAGATAAATTTCTCTATCTAATATTCAATTATGTACACACACATAGATATATAGATGGCCCCTATGTGGTCCAGGGTATTGAGAGTTTTGAAATAAATTCTAATCATGATTGCAGCAGGATAAGATTCTGAGAGCATGTTGAGATTATGAAGCTTGACTTCTAGTTCTAAAGTTTTTAAAATATTTTTGTCTTTAATCTTGACTGTTAGATCAATATTGTAATTTAAAAGATTGATCATTCAAAAAGGCTTGATTCTACCATCCTCAGAAGAAAATTTTAGTATTTGATAAACCTACCATCCTTCAAACATAGAAGGATTGCAGAGTTTATCCCTCTTCAAATCAATGGCTTCATAGCTACTAGTACGTGCCCTATATGCAAGAACTCATATTTTGGCTTGTGAAGACTAATGATGTTTTGGATCAAGATTGGAATCAATTCATGATCATTTGAGATTGTAATTTTTTTTTCTACTATCTTGATCTTACTATCTAAAATAAACCAACTTGTTTTGTATATAGAGCTTCTAGGTACTTTTGGTATAATCCACTTTTTTATATTCTTGTTAGAGAACTCAATTAGAGTTTTTTCTTGATTGATGCCTTCACCTCGTGAAGAAGAACTAGTAGAAGAGGTTCTAGATAAGAAATTTATTTTTACTATTGAATCTTTTGCTATAAACAATCAACATCTTATGCCTTTTCGCCCTCAAATGCCTTCATATGGTTCAAATAGGCATTAACAACTATGCGACTAGGAGGTTATATATATATATAATAGGGGTCCTACATCAATGATCCAAGCCATTAGATATGATCTACTACCTCAAAATTACTTCAATACTAAAATAATATGATTTGAAGATCCTTAGCTTATTCATCAAGTGATCAAAAATAATATCTAATTCAATTTTATTTTGACTGTTCAATTTTTGACTACTTGATGCATAGACTAGAGATCTCCAATTCATATGATTTTTTGGTATACAAGTAGTTTTGAGGTAACAAATCATATTCAATAGCTTGGATTATTGATGTAGGACCTTATTATAAAGTTTTGATCTGACCAGATCTAAGTCCAAATCCAGTCAATCTAATTCTAATTTGGCTCTCTCTCTATATATATAGGTAGACTAGGCTCTGCTCGATCGAATTTCAGTCTATATCTAGTCAGATCTCTAGTCATTAGATCAACGTGCATCTCTAAGACAAACGCCTGAAGACATGCCTCCAGGGCTGGAAAAAAAATAGGCACGCACTTGCACCTAAAAAAAAAATTGAAGGCCATGTTTTTTAAAGGCGTTGAAGGTCCTATTTTTTTTTTTCAATTTTTTTCAGCTCTGTAGGCGCCTTCAGGGATAAAAAAAAGCTAAAAAAAATTTGCCCAAATTTTTGTTTCAATTTTTTTCAGTCCTGAAGGCTCGCCTTTTCAAGCACCTATTCTCGGAGATGCATCCTGATCCAATGACCAAGGATTCGATCAGATATAGACTGGGATCCGATCGAGTGAAGCCCAGTCTACCTCTCTATCTCTCTCTATAAATTGGTCCTCCTTGCATAACTTAGTTGAAAGATGTTAATTTAACTTAATGATGAATAATATCTATGTATGTTTTGAATTATATTATATATACTCTATATAAGTAGACTTTAAATAATTACACTAAGCATGAACTAAAATTTTGTGAGCATGAACTATCCTCCTTTACTATTTTGAAATATTATTAGATTTATTGATTATTATATATCCTCTCTAGTCTGACTATGTTTACTATTTAGGATCTAGTCTTCTTTTGGGCCTCCAGAAAGGCGATCACTAGTGCATGTTGGTTGATAGCATATTGTAGTCAAGAGCTAGTTTCCTCTTCAACCATGCTAGTAGGGTGATCACTAGTACATGCTACCATGGGCATGTTTTCTATACGATTTCAGAGCTAGTTCCTTTTGGGCCTCCAATGAGACGATCATTGGTGGATGTCGATGATAGGCATATTGTAGTCAAGACCTAGTCTCTTTTGGGGCTTGCCGTGGACCAATCGTGGCCATAGTCAAAAGGCTAGGGGAGAGAGAGAGTTTGAATAATTGAGTTCAATGATTGGAAGTTATATTTTCTTCTCCTATCATTTAGATATATTGATGATTTTGAATACATGTATACTTTACATTGCTCAGTATACCTTGGATTATAAATCAAAAATCTTAAATTCTGATCCTAAGATTTATGAATATAATACTTAATTAAATAGTGATACAGGTGACTTACTAGGCTTTTAGCTCACTCCTATTTTATTATATTTTTTTCAAATGCCAACATCTAGTGTGGATGAGATTGTGCGCTGTGAGCGAAAGGATCAAAACTTTGAAGTATTTTCTTTCATTTGAATATAAATGTTATGTAATTTAAACTAAATTGGGTTTGAAAACAATGTCAAACTTATTTATGAGATCAAAGGTTTTTAGTATTTTATTTTACTTGCATTTGTACTATGTAAATTTTAGGCCTTGAATGTTTTGTGGATAAAAATCCTAAAGAATATATGGCCATCTATCACCTGCTCTCACTTGCACAAGTGAGATAGGGCATGACAGATTTTATAGCTCTACATACATAGTGCATCCTGGTGGTATGAAAATGTACAAAGACTTAAGAGAGATTTTTTGGTGGAGTGGAATGAAGAGAAAAATTGCTTAATATATTATCTAGTGTTTGACGTGTCGGTAAGTTAAAGCTAAGCACTAAAGGTTGACATGACTATTACGACCTCTTCTTATTTATTGGTGCAGAAAATGGTGCTGACATCGAAGTTCATTAGAGTTGATGAAGACGAGGCTACTGACGGAACCTATAAGATGAAGTCCAAATCGGAGGTGGATGGCTCCGACAGGACCTTCCGACGATCAAGTTAGATTTTTGATCAACAAGAATGAAGTTCTCAAGAGAATATAAGTAGAGATGAGAGCTTAGAGAAAAAAATATATCTAGAGGATTTCTTATATAGACGGAGCCTGTAATAGAATGAAAGTGACAGTCATAATAGAATGTTAATAGGCTGTTTGGGCCACATAAAATTTATTACGAAGAGTGGACTATTGTTTGTCATGACTTGTAGGCAGTTGGATTCTATTTATTGGAGTTCGGACATGATTTTTGCATCTATTAGTAAATTGTGCGTGTTGGGATGAAGAACTTGAAGTTAGATAGACCAAACTTGGAGATCAACTTTTGAGTGACAAGTGGTGAACTTGCAATCGATTAAAATCTATTGGTGCTACCTTTGATAGCTTTGAGGAGTTCGGCCAACTTTAAGATCGACCAGGGATTGATGGGAGCATTCAAACTAGAGGCCAAAAAGAGAATCATTGAACTTTTCAAATTGTTACCTAACCTTCTGAAGGAATTCAGCTATCTTCGAGATTGACTAGAAGTTGAAATGGGTGAACTTCTTGCTGGTGCCATTCGATTTACTTTTAGAGGCTCGCTACCTTCAAGATTGACCTGGAGTTCAGATCAAGTGAGCGCTGTGATTCATTGTCTATGGAGTGGTTGCTATTCTAGATTAAAAATCAGATTTGTGCTGATGACAAAGTCCTTTCACTTTCAAACTCATCGATATGCACGTTACAAGCTGGCTGGATCTGTAATTATCAAAAAGGAATGAAGAAATTCGACAACACTTGAGTTCTGTCACTATCCATAAAGTAGAGCAAAGGAGTTTGGTTGGGATAGAATCTAACTAGGGAGGAATTCAACTAGACGGGATCCTTGTTGTAAAGTTAATAAGATATGCTGTCTATTGCCAAAAAAATTGGCTGCATCCAAGATCTGCCATAGATGAAATTAGGGGGTGCTAGGGTTCAATATTCAATGAGGATTTATTAACATCAGGATCAGAGTCGTTATCATGCCCTTCACTATTCAAGTCTGGCCGGACAAAGTTCACCATGACTTAGGGGTGTTCTACGGTTGTTGAGAGAGAGCAGATGGTCATAATTGGGAAGTTTGTTCAACATACATGGTTTGAAGATTGATTTTTTTGAATAGAATTGAAGTAAGAGATCAGCCTCATTAAGGTTTTGTCATGATTGCTACAACTCTAGATGGAATTATATCAAGTTCGGACTTTTTATTGGACTTTAGCGAGAGTTATTTTTGAAAGAAATCATGCAGGATTTTAGCATGCTTTTTAAAATATTTTTCAAATATTATTATAGTGAAAGCACTAGATTAATCTAAAATTAACCTATGCATACATTGATCAAATCAGAATCCTACTTAAGATCTAGACATGCTAATATGTAATTTAAAATTTAAATGCAATCGATCAGCAAATCATGTTTGCTAACCGATTTGAGTTCAGAACTCGATACCTGTGCGCAGGTAGCTGATCTTCATGATCTAAATCCATCAAAATATGCTCTGATGTTATGCTATAGCTGCACATTTGTCCAGCCTCTACAGTTGGTTTACACGAAGCTCTTGGTCCCGACTAGCTCCACTAAAGTGCTAGCTCCTCGTCGGGGCCTTCAACGGTTGATCTCGATTGATCCAATTGATCACCTTTCTTCTAATCTGTCGAACACTCCAAAAGATTAGATGATGTATATTGAAAGATGATGAGATGGTGTATAAAGTTTGATGGTGATTCAATGCTCACAGCACTCGATCTCTCCACTCGAACCCTGAGTTCCAACTGTAGGATTTTACACACACCAAAAACCCGAACGCCCAGAAATCCTCTCATGCCCACTCTCTTTGGAGTTTTCCCATGAAACAAATTTTCATGGATAAAGAGACTCTCTCTCTACCATACATCCACTTTAAAACATTTTTAGATGGGTGATAAAAAAAGAAAAAAATTAAGGAAGTGGCATGTGAGTGCAATGTAGGTGCATGAAAGACTTTCTCCTTCTCTGGACTTCTCCTTGCCTAGACTAGCATCCCTCTCAGGTTTTTCTCTATTTAAGAAATCTGTCGCACCCCTCTCAGATATCTCATGCTCTCCCATGCATGCCAGAAAAAATCTCATTTAAAAATAGGCGATATAGTGGCAAAAATGTATGGAGAGGTTAAGTGGTTTCCATTTGAATTCAAAATTCAAATGAAAACCATATCCACTTCCAGTGCCCACCAAAGTGGGTGACGAGCAAAAGGACTCTCCTTCTGCTCACCCACTCTAAAAAATTTTTCATGAAAAAGTGTGACAAAAGGAGGGCATGGAGAAGAGATAAGGATGAGAAGGTTAGGTTGTTTCAACCAAACAACCATCAATCGAATTTGAAATTCAATTATGTTTGAACTGGTCCAACACTTGGACCAGGTCAAAAGGAGAAAAGAGGGGAGGTGCACATTTTTTTTGGATGTGAGAAACTCTCACGTAAATGCAGATGGGGCATGAAAAAGTCAAAAATGGTAGGTGCATGGGAGAGTTTGAATTCAAATCTTATTTGACTTGTTCTAAATTGGTTTTCACTAAATCAATTAATATAGATCCAATTAAACTAAGTCAAACCCAACTAAATTAGGCTTAATCTAATTCAATAAAATTTTAATCAAATTAGAAATTAATTAGATCCAGCCTTTGATCAAATCAGGGTTAAATCTCCTATAACGATTAGATCATCGCATGACCTGATTGGGTCAAACCCAATCAAATCAAATTCAATCAGACTTGATCGAATCCTCATCACTCAATCAGATTAAGCTAATTAACAATCAAATTGCTAATTAATCCTTCAAAAATATAGTCCCAATCGAGTGGGTGTCTGGGTAACAGAGTCCCATCGATATGAATTTCTTGAAGAGTTTCAAACCAGTGGGATTCTTGAACCCATTATCCCAAATGAATGAAACTCATGATCATAGACTTCTAAACCAGTGGGACTCTTGATTAGAGAGTCCCAGAGAATGACTCTGAGTCCCAATCTAGTGGAACCCATAAAGATAGAGTTCTAATGTCCCAGTCTAGTGGGACTCTTGACCATAGAGTCCCAGACCATTAGGACTCTTGATCAGCCATCAAATCAGGTAGGAACTCCTATTGTGTATGATTCCATTGGTTCAAATTTTACGTTGATAGCATATGAATCAATTTTCTATACCAATCGATGTGACCATCTATCAATGATACCCGACGTCTGGATAGGTTGAAAAGTTGTAATGCAATAATGACGAACCTATGGCATATGGTTACCGTATAATTCATCCCCTTGACCTCGATGCTCAAAGGATGATCTAGGATTTACTACCAACCCTAAAATTCATCCATAGTGTATTTTAAAATTTAGTGTCCATCACATGGACTATCCCAATCGAGGGTTTGCTAAATTAAAATACAGTGATGCACTTGCTCCAATACTTGAAGGGATCAATCCCATTTTGACTCATGCATCGACTTCACAAGTACTTAACTGCACCTAGTAGCCTTCCGTCATTGAATTATAAATTTAGGTAGTCCAGTATCTAAGTGCAGTGATTACTTGCAAGTTACCATGGTGATCTCAAGTCTAAGGAACACTTATATCTATATCCTTCATGAGCAACTCTTGACAGTAAAGAGCTCCACAGTTGGATCATGTTTAACAAAATATATCCTTATAATTCACCTGCATGCCATAACAGTATCTTCATACTTCTTGGTTAAGAGGACAACCAACACTTATGGCACACAATGACCTACACTCGATGCATTGTCATTTTGGATAACAACGAATCATTTGGTCGTAAACTGGTTTTAAGGATTAAATGACAAATCCTCCTTTGTCGAGTCTAAATAGTCTTAAAGACTTCATCACATTTGAGTTCATTACAGAAAGATGCACAAGAGTGATGAAATGCCAAAATAATAATTTTATTTATTAATAATTTAAGTATAATTATATTTAACTCAACCATCTACAATCTAGATGATTAGCTTTATGATATATTTTTCAACAACTCCCACTTATTAGACTAAAGCTACTTAGAATAGTATCGAATACCCATCTTTCATTTATGATTGTCGAACTTTTTAATTCTGAGAGCCTTAGTAAAGGGGTCGGCCACATTCTTTTTTCCATCAATCTTTTGAAGCTCGATATCATCTCATTCCATGATCTCTCGTATAAGATGGTAGCGACATAGAAAATGCTTGATGTGCTGATGTGCCTTCAGCTCCTTCGCTTGAGCTATGGCTTTAGTGCTATCATAGTATAGCAGAATCAGACCATCCAAGAAAGATGCCACTCCTAGCTCATCGATGGACTTCTACAGCCACACAGCTTCCTTCGCAGCATTAGATGCTGCGACATACTCCACCTTGCACAAAAAATCGATCATAGTGTACTTCTTGAAACTCTTCCAGCAGACCACTCTACCATTCAGGATAAACACATAACCTGACCCACTCTTACTATCATCATGATCTATCTAAAAATTGGAATCAGTGTATCCCATAAGTTTCAAATCAGTATCTCCATAGATGAGTCATTGATCCTTGGTATTTCTCAAATACTTCAGAATTATCTTTACAACTTTTTAGTGATTCTCATCTAGATCAGACTAGTATCTACTCACTATTCCTAGTGAGTATGCCACATCTGATCTTATACACATCATGGCATAAATAATAGAACTCACTACTAAAACATATGGTATTCTATTTATACGCTCTCTCTTTTAAGGAGTTGTTGGACAATCCATCTTCGAGAGAAAAATTTCATGATCTATCGGAAGATAGCCCTTCTTAAAATTCTCTATGCTGAACCTCTTCACCACGGTATGAATGTAGGTGAACTGGGATAATCCAAGCAATCTTTTAGATATATCCCTATAGATCTTCATTCTTAGGATGCAGGAAGCTTCTTCTAAGTCCATTGAGAATTGTGATGACATCCAGACCTTTATTTTCTATAATGTAGAGATGTCATTCTAGATTAAGAGAATATCATCCACATATAGTACAAGAAATACAACTATAGAATCTTTAGCCCATTTATACATGCAGGGTTCTTCTCCATTCTTAACGAAGCCATATGTTTTGATTACCTTATCAAAATGTATGTTCAAACTTCGAGATGTCTGCTTCAATCCATAGATGGATCTCTAAAGCTTGCACATCTTGGACTCATCTGTGGATGTGAAATTCTCAGGCTATACCATATACATCTCTTCATCCAGTCTCCATTTAGAAATGCTATCTTCACATCCATTTGCTAGATCTCATAGTCTAGGTATGCCGCTATCGCAAGCATAATCTAAATGGACTTGAGTATTGCCACCAGAAAAAATGTCTTATCATAGTCAATATCATAATGCTGACGATATCTTTTAGCAATCAGACGGGCTTTATAGGTCTTCACCTTCCCATCTGCATTCTTTTTTTAAAAAAAATTATTTACACCCAATGGATTTTACTTCTTCAGATGGATCAACCAGTATCCATACATTGTTGATCTTTATGGATTCTATTTCAGAATTCATGGCTTCCAACCACTTATCGGAGTCAGACCTCTGCATGGCATTTATGTAGGTGATCGGATCTTCATCATTCTCATTGAGTTCAATAGGATCACCATTTTGGATCAAGAAATCATGGTATCTATCTGACTGATGCGGTACTCTACTGGATCTTCTTGGTGCCACTTCAACGAGCTTTGGATTTGATTTTATCAAATCAAGTTCTACAGGTTTACTAGAATATATCAATTCTTCCACCTGTCGAACTTCACTAAGCTCAACATTAGATGTAGCTATTCCTTCCATAAGAAACTTATTTTCAAAAAAGACTGTCCTATTACTGACAAACACTTTTTATTCTTCAATAAGATAGAAGTAATAATCCCTAGTTTTCTTGGGGTACCTTATGAACAAGCACTTATCGGACCTAGGTCCAAGCTTTTTTGGTTGCAAATATTTTACATAAGTTGAACATCCCTAAACCCTAAGGTAAGAGATTGTCGATCTATGCCCAGTCTATATCTCATATAGAGTCTTTATGATAGACTTGCTTAGAATATTATTCAAAATAAAATAAGCAGTCTCGAGTGCATCTCCTAGAATAAAATTAGCAGACTCGCAAATCCCATCATAGATCGAACCATATCCAACAAGATTCGATTCCTTCTTTCAGATACACCATTATGCTATGGTGTTCTAGGAGGAATCCATT
Organism: Cocos nucifera; assembly: GCA_006176705.1. NCBI lineage: Eukaryota > Viridiplantae > Streptophyta > Magnoliopsida > Arecales > Arecaceae > Cocos > Cocos nucifera. The sequence goes on along the minus strand of QRFJ01004518.1, from coordinate 194,698 downwards.
GAAAGAGAATTTCATTCTCTCCTAGATATATCAAAAACTCATTGGAAATATATTCACCTCGATTAGATTGAAGAGTTTTAATACTTTTCCTAAGTTATTTTTCTACCACATTTGGATATTATTTGAATATTTCAAATGAATTGGATTTACTTTTCATAAGATAGACATACCCATACCTAGATAGGGTCATCAGTAAATACAATAAAGTAGTAATATCTATCTCTAGCACATGTATTCATAGGTCCACATACATCAGTATGTACTAGATCTAGAAGCTCAGAGGCCCATTCATCTTTTCCAGCAAAGGATGATTTTGTCATCTTACCAAGAAGGCAGAACTCACAGATATTCAATGATTCACAATCATGGATGTCAAGGATATGCTCCTTGACTAACATGTTGATCCTTTTCTTGTTTATATAATCGAGCCTATAGTGCCAAAAATAAGCATCAGTGATGTTATCTAGTTTTGGGCATTTATTTGACATATAGATTATACTAATAGGCTGTGATATAATGTAAATACCTTTTCTTAATTATTCTTGCATTACTATAGTATCATTTATAATGATATCATAATAATTTTTTTATTGATAAATAATAACCATTCTAGGCCAAAAGCCTAATAGATATTATGTTCATCATAAAAGATGGACAATAGTAATAGTCACTTAAAATAATATTATTATTTTTAAAAAATGGCTCAAGAGTTTTCAATGCTAGGATTGGAACTTTACTTCCATCTCTAACATTAAGGAATCTATCATCATTTTCAAACTTTCTTATAATTTGAAGTCCATAAAATGAATTGCATATATAAATTGGACTCCCAATATCTAAGACCCAGGTAAATATATCACATATAGAAAAATTGTAAGGTATTATTATGTAACAACCTTGACCAGCAACCACTTACTGATTTCTCCTATTCAGTCTATTCGAGTCAAGAGGATAATTCTTCTTCGAATCTATTTGATTAGAGTCAACACTAGACTCCTCGTTCTTAGGTCCTAAATACTTACCACTATCCAATAGTGAACGGAGCAGACTTACTCTAACCATTCTATTTATCTGAAAGAAAAATATGAAACCTAATTAATATTTGAACTATTTAATCCTAAAGACTTGGACTTTAGTCTAAAGATTCTTCCACTATTTTTTAACAAATTGGTAGCCTCAACCTTCAATTCGAGGAATTACACTAACTCTTCAGTGGGTCTTGGAATCCATATAGATTACAAATGGGCTCGAGAAAAGCTCTGGCTAACTCGCGTGCATCTATAGGTAGGTTCACAATCAATTATTTCTTCAAATAATTTTTAGTAATTAGGTTTTGCTCTGGAAGCCAATTCAATAGGCTATGGCCTTCACAAAAATGGTCTGGTTAGGTCCAACCATTAATATGATTGACTTTGGTGCATTAAACTAATTATAACCAGGCCCATGGAAAGCTTTGGCTAACTTTATCACCATTAAGAGAGTGCGACCTAATCATCATAAGATGGATGGTAATTTCAATATCCAGATGAACACTAGGTGTAAGGCACCTCTAATGTCCATCCAAAAAATTGGACTCATTACTATTCATCTTAATGGAAGGCGATGACTCGGTTATCTCCATAACTTAGTCATTTTAAGAATCTAATAATTTAGAGAATTTAGGTTACATATGATTTAAGGATAGGAAGAACATAGACCAAATTCTTTCCACTGACTTCATCAAGTCAAATCCTTCCACTGACTTCAATAAGTCAATACGTTAGAATTAGGGTCAATTTAAGTCCATGGGCACCTAATTCAGTCTTACTAATTGAAATCAGTCAAACTGATTCCTAGTGACATGGGTCAGTTCAAATCACCAAGCGATCTAATCAAATTCTAATTGACCATGTTGGCCAGGTAAGTGAGATTAGTGAAAGGGATATGCCATTAATGAAGGAGAAAATTCTATTTTTTCGGATCAAGTTTGTTTAGATCTAATTTGACCGAGAAAAATATTTTAATTTTTTTTTTCTTAGATCTAAATCAGATCTAAGACTTTTTAGATTTAATTAGATGGATCTAATAAAATAAAATAAATTAAATTAAATTAAATCAGATTTAATTTATATCTTGTTCTTGGGTAATCTTATTATCCTGTGATGATCTTGCTGATTGCCTGAGGTTCTGGATGCAACCACACAATTGCCTGGCCTCTATCGATATCCACTTGAGTAGGATCTAGAGATCTTCTCCTTCTTAATCTTTTCTCCAAAGATTAGATCTGGATATGATTTTGAAGGTCTTCAAAATAATTTCTAAAGATCCGATGTCATCTCTAGCAGTAGTGCTGCCTTCTTTCTTTCTTATCGTCTTTTTCTTGCTTGGATCGCACCAAACTGAAGCCCAAAGCCTCTTGGGCATGGAGAGGGGAGAGAGGATCAGAAGTAGGCATGGAGGAGAGAGGGAGAGGGCTATGTGGCATAGGCAAGGGGAGAACTCACTAAAACCTAGGTGTCGATAGGGTTTATATAGATCCTACTGCACCATGTAGTGCCACATCATCTTGGCCAATCACGTCTCTTCATATAATCAGATCTAAATCTGATTGATGGGATGACATCACCTGATCCAATCAGATAAGAGCCCCTCTCCAATATCCTTGGTGGTGCCAAGACTAATCAAAGTAGAGTATTTGGTGCCACCTTGTCTGATAGCATGAAGCAACCTGGAGTCCCATCTGTATGGGACTCCAGGCGTCATCATCCTTGGGCGCACGCCTCCCTAGGCATGCACCCCCTCCTTTTCTTTTTCTAGCAGGCAGACAAACCCTTATCTACTTTCCTATGGGTGTATGACACTTGGGCAGATGTCTAAGTGTTAAAGGTCAACGTTTGACCAAAGTCAAAAGATAAGAATTAGTTGGTGACGAAAAATGGCAGGTGTTATCTCAAATTTATCTCATAAATTAAGACAACCCTTTTCTAACCTAGACAAGATCCAGTCAGACCAAGTAAAGGTACCTAAGTGAGTCCAAATATATTTGGCTCAGTCGAGACATCTTTTAATGATTGTTGAAGGAGAACATTAGGCTCAATCATGTGCTAGCACGATTTTCTTGAACCTAATTGAATCTAATTCAAATCAATTGAACTGTGTTATTCTAATTGATGATATCCAGATCCAAGCCCTTGTTTATATGATCCAGTTAGGTTTAGTTTCATATGATAATGAGATATGTCACGATCTCTATCATCAACATCATCGAAACACCTTTCGATGGATCAGAACTTTTTTAATTCAGACAACTAGAATGATTGATCATCCAAATCATTCTATTTGCTCCCAAAATCCACTAGTGACACCTAGCAGTATAAGATGGCAACCCATCAGAACTGAAAAAGAACCTCTCAGTGTAGTTATCTGTGTGATTAAGTTCCTCTATCTTGAGCCTCGATCGGATTAGGGTTAAGGTGAATGCGTCAAACCCTAATATTCATCATATGAATTAATCATTCGATTCAAGTCCAATGTGAAAACCTTAATAGAAACTCTTTCTATTATTTCACTCTGCCATGGCCATGGGCTTATGGATTTGATTCTCTTGATCATCATTGGGCTACTCCTCATCTACCGAGGTAGATAGATTTCCTTTTGGTGTAATCCAATTCCTACAACGAACATGCTCTAGCCAACATACACCTCAAGATTTTGAATGGCTAGGAGATCGAATCATGGTATAGTCAAACTATAACACCCTCAAGATAAACTACCAATGCACCTAAGGTCAAAGAACTAGACACACCACTATAGCTTCGAGCTGGTCATCAATGAGAAGGTAGACTTCCTAATGACTACTCGAGGTGGTCACGCTCAGTGCCCTCATTCTCTAACGAGTATCTATACTCTCGCTCTGATGTCTCTACACCGTAGACTCAAAACTCATCTACTATAAAGAAGCAATTGTACACCAACTTTTTGGATTAATTACCATCCTCATGATGATCCTACGGTCAGAAGCATTTTATGAGTTAATAATAAAAATTCATGTCTTAAATTTTTAACTCTTGAAAATAAGAATTATCATTGCCATTAACTCAAGGGATGTATCATAGACACTAAATATATATTATGATAGAAAATAACCTATTTTATTATTTATAGTCAAAATTATAATTTTGTCCTTAGAAGTATATAACAAGTATCAGCCAATTCTGGCTTCTAGGGCTCACATATCTAACAAACTCCCACTTGATCTAAAGTCAATTGGCTACAATTCTAAGTTTCATCTTTTTAAGGTAGTCTTCGACCTTCTGCTGGCCCAACAACTTTGTAAGTAGGTCTGTCATATTATCTACGGAGTCGACTCTCTTGACCTCGACGTAACCTTTCTCGAGGTAATCATGAATGAGGTGGTATTGTTGCTCGATGTGCTTGGATTTTTGATGAGATCTCAGCTCCTTCGCTAGAGCTATGGCGCCATTATTATCACAATACCGAGGAATGGGATCACTCCGATCTCTATGGCAAACTTCTTGTACCAGAATGCCTCCTTTGCAGCTTCTAACATAGCGATGTACTCTGCTTCCATGATGGCATCTACTATCACTATCTGCTTGGAACTCTTCTAACTGACAGCACCATCATTACACATAAATAGACTTCCAGATGTCGACTTTCGATCATCTACATGGACATAAAATTCAAGTCTGTATACCCCCGGACTTGAAGTTCTCCATTACCAAAAACCAACAACATATGCTTAGTTCTTCTCAAGTACTTAAGGATATATTTCACAGAAGTCTAGTGTTCTTCATCTGGATTCGACTAACATCTGCTCATGACACTCACAACATGGGCTATATTAGGTCATGTACATAATATGGCATACATGAGGCTCCCTATTGTTGAAGCATAAGGGATCTTGCTCATATGTTCTATTTCCTCAGATGTGCTAGGGCACATCTTCTTGGAGAGATGAATGCCATGTCTGAAGGATACCAAACATCTCTTAGAGTTTTCCATGATAAACCTCTTTAGCACTTCCTCTATATACTTCTTCTATGAAAGTCCTAGTATCCTATTCGGTCTATCTCTATAGACCTTAATTCCTTGAATAAAGGATGCTTCTCCTAGGTCTTTCATGGAGAATTCTTTGGATAACCACATTTTAACTATGGTCAACATCGGAATATCATTCCCAATAAGGAGGATATCATCCATATACAATACGAGAAAGACAATAGCACTCCCACTAATCTTTTTGAAGATACATTGTTCCTTCTCATTTTTAATGAAACCAAATAATTTGATCGCATCATTAAAATGAGCATTCTAGCTTTGAGATGCTTGCTTAAGTCCATATATAGACCTTTGCAGCTTGCATACTTTGTGATCAGCATCACTTGATGTGAAACCTAGTGGCTGTTCCATATAGATATCTTCCTTAAGGTATCCATTTAAGAACGCTATTTTCATGTCCATTTATCATATTTCATAATCAAAATAGGCTGCAATAGCAAGTAATGTGTGGATGAATTTTAGCATAGCTACTGATGAAAAGGTATACTGATAGTTAATGCCTTCGCATTTACTATACCCTTTTACCACTAATCTAGCTTTGAATGTCTCCATATTTTCATCTGCACTAATCTTTCTCTTGTAGATCCATTTATACCCAATAGATTATATACCTTCTGGTGGATCTACCAAGGTCCAGATTTGGTTTGAGTGCATCGAATCAATTTCTGACTTCATTGTCTCTAACTATTTCTCAAAGTCAATATCTGATATCGCCTCATCATAGATTTTGGGATCATCACCATGAATCCCATTACCTACGAGGAATATTTTCTCTACTTTTTCTAAAATAGTACTTAAGTACCTCTCAGGAGGATGGAAAATCCTTTTCAATCTATGAGGTGGACGAGGTAGTGATTGTATTGGCTCAACCTGATTTAGTTTCATTTGGTCCTTAGCTCGTTGCTCTTGTGAGACTTTCTCCTTGAGCTTGATCTGCTTTCCAATGCCGCCATTTTGAATAAACTATTTTTCAAGAAATATGGCATGTCGACTTACAATCACATTGTGATCTTCTAGAATGTAGAAATAATATCCTAATGACTCTTTAGGATGTCCTATAAATTGAGCTCTAAAGGACCTATAGTCTAACTTGTCTGTTTGTTGTTCTTTGACATGAGCCGGATAACCCCAAATTCTGAGATAACTCAGACTTGGTTTCTTACCATGCCATATCTTATACGGTGTGGTAGAAACGATTTTAGAAGAAACCCTATTTAGTAAGTATATTACAGTTAATGGACTATGTTTTCAAAGAAAATTAGGAAGGTCTGTGAAGCTCATCATGGATCGGACCATATCTAATAGGGTCCGATTCCTCCATTCTGAAATCCCATTGAGTTGAGATGTTCCAGGTGGAGTCCATTGAGAGACTATGCCATTTTTCTAGAGATAGTCCAGGAATTCCCAACTAAGATATTCATCTCCTCGATCTGATCGAAGAATCTTAATGAATTTTTCAGTTTACTTTTCTACTTCATGTCTAAATTCCTTGAACTTTTTAAAAGCTTCAGACTTGTGTCTCATAAGATACACATACCCATACCTAGATAAATCATCGGTAAAGATTATGAAATAGACAAAGTTGCCTCTAGTCGGCACATCAAATGGGCTGCATATATCAGTATGTACTAGGGCAAGAAGATCCGTGGCCCTTTTTCCATGTCCTACAAAAGGGAGCTTAGTCATTTTGCCATGAAGATAAGATTCATAAATTAGATATGACTCAAAAGTCAATGAACTTAATAGCTCGATTTTCTTCAATTTGTTAACCCTATCTTCTGCTATATGACCTAGTTTTAAGTGCCATAGATATCTATCGTTTGGACTATCCCTAGGTCATTTCATGGCATTCACATTTTGCTCAATATTAAAAATAGATACATCAATATGTAACTGGTAAAGACCGTTAATTAGAAAACTACTTGCAATTTTATTTTTTTCATAAAGAATGTTACAATGGTCCTTAAGAAAACTAATTACATAGTCTTCTTGTGCTAGACATGAAATAAAAATCAAATTCCTGCTTGCTGTAGGCACATAATAACAATCCTTTAATACTAAGTCTAAACCAGATGGTAGTCAAAGAGGGTATGTTTCCACGATCATAGTAGCAACTCTTACTCCATTTTCGACATGTAGGATCATCTCACCATCCCTCAGCCTCCTGTTATCCTCAAGACCCTGCATGAAAGTACACAAATAAGCACTAGAACAAGAGTCAAGCACCCAACTGGATGCAAAAGAAATCATAAGGTTATACTCAATAACGAGCATACCTCCAAAAGGATCTGCCTCCTTCTTATTCTTTAGGGTGGCCAGGTAAGTAGGGTAATTCCGCTTTCAATGACTGTCAGTGTTGCAATAAAAATACTTTTTTTTTATCAGCGGTCTTCTTCTTCAGCTCTGTCTTCTTTTTCTTTCCTTCTTCCACCTTCTACATTTTCATAGACTTCTTCTTCTTTCTAAAAGACTTTCTCTTGGAAGAAGTCCATTCCATAGCAAGCACTAAGCCTTTAGAATCTTTCATAGAAAGCTCAGCAGTAACCAGCATGTTCATAAGCTCGGCCAAAGAATTTTGAAGTTTATGCATATGATAGTTCATGATGAACTACCCATATGCATCAGTCAAGGATTGCAGAATTATATCATTCTGCAGATCTAAGTCCAACTTCACCCCGAGCTTCTCAAGCTCTTTCAAATTCTTGATTATCATCAGACAATGATCTTAGACTGACTGCCCATCATGCATTTTAGCCTTGAATAGTCATTTAGTGACTTGATACTTGGCTACACAATTCTGTTCATCAAACATCTCTTGTAGGTGAGCCAATATTTGGCGGACAGTCCTGATATCTTCATGTTGGCGCTGAAGCTCATCAGACATCAAGCCCAATATGTAGTATCTGGCCTTGTTATCTTCGTTCGTTCACTTATCAAGAGATGCTCTTTGTTTAGTGGATGGATAAGCTGATAAGGTGGGGGGGTCCTGGTCCAATACATGAGTTAACTTCTCAAAATCCAAAATAATTTTAAAGTTCTGAAGCCAATCCTTATAATTGGATCCAGTCAGTCTATGGATGTTCAGGATACGTACTAGTGGGTTGGACGCAAATATTTTTCTATAGAGAGTCAAAGTTTCTAGTTAGATATTATAATTAAGACTTGACCAATTTATTTAAGAATTTTATTTTTAAACAAATTAGCTTCCACTATTTTCTTGGATCCCTACACTCCTTCTGTAGAGATGCAAAAATCTCTATGATTAATGATTTCTAATGGATGGTACGATCCCACCAACTGACTCATCACTCACCTAATAGTTATTGATGATGGATTAGCCAATGGGTGAACAACTCTTGTTCAATGATTTTCTAATCATGGTGCATCCAAACTTGATCTTTAATTCATGAATCTCACCATGCCTGAAATATTGATCCACTCCTTAGTTAAGTCAGACCCACCATTTGCACATATTGGATTTCTAATTGGGTCTCTCACCATATCCAAAATATTGAGCCTAATCCATCCTCCAGCCCATAGCATCCAATGCCTAATAGACATGGTTATGTCTTTTCGATGCAATTGAACCACTGTAATCAGCCGAGAACAATCAACCTCGAAAAGGGCCCACACATCTACAATGGTGGAAGACCTTAGACTTAATCTTTTTTTTTAAAAAATGATTTAGATCTCATTAAACTAGACTTGACATAGTCATAACTATTATGACTAACCTAGTGGCATGGGTTAGCTCGGATTATTGGGCACCTCAGATCAGGACTGAGCCAACAAATATGGCCAGGTAAGTGAGACCGGTGGAAGGAATATGCCATTAATTTGATAAGAATACATTCGAGTCGAGTAGCTCCCAATTAAAAATTAGTCGATCATATCTGTCAGACTTATCTTAGATACTAAATTATTGAGCCAGAATCAATTGGGTTAGCCTACAATCTAGACTCTAACCACTGAGCCTAATTAGATCTTAGCTTGATCGATCACTCATGTGATTCGATCTTAACCCAGACTCAATCCTATTAGGCTGATCAATTTAAGCACTCTTGATCCCATCTAACCAACTCTTGATTCGGTTTGATCAACCGCTTAGACCTAATTAAGCCAAACCCAACTCGAACCTAATTTTATGAATGTCTTAAATCTAAAAATTTTTAATTTTTAGACTTAACATATTTTATAATCTTAATTCTTAATTAAGTTTAGGATTCATAAATAAAATATGTAAATAAAATTATAGGATTTTAGGATCTAGGATTTTATAGAAAATAAGTTTTTGGATTTCTGATTAAGCATGAACATGCAGCACCCCTACACATCATAAGAACACCCCATCAAATAGAAGGAGAGAGCATTTAAATCCTACTTTGTTCTTATGATCGGACGGCCAAGGGGAATGCCTTAATCAGAAATATGAAAACTACAAAATAAGTTAGATCTACATCATACATCTCATATATAAAATTGATCTAACTTTAAACATATTTTGCATACATCTCATGTTTCATATTATGCATATTTTCAGATCTAAATTATTTCATAATCATCTAAAAAATTAAATTTAAATTGATCACATCAAAATAAATTCTATTCTAGATAATTATGTAGAACTATTCTACAACTAGTCTAAACATGCATTCATCATATCTCATATGAACCAAAAATTAAATAATTTTATTTTCTATTTTTTAGATCTTATTATAATATTTATAATATTAAAAAATAGTAAAATAATAAATCTAAAAATTATAAATTAATCAAATTAAATTATGATCATGCAAGACTATACAGAGAATAATTCTATTCTACAACTAGTCATGCATCTTATACAACTTAAATCTAAATTATGTAATTTCTAATTTTTCTGATTTCAGATCTAATCATATCTCATGTGATATCTAAAATCATCTAATTATTAAATCAAAAATAAATTAAAATTAGATCTAAACTATTTATGGGAACCTAGCTCTAATACCAGTTGAAGGAGAAAATTCTATTTTTTGGGTCAGATTCGTTTAGATCTGATTTGACCAAGAGAAATATTTTTAAAATTTTTTTTCTTAGATCTAAATTAGATCTAAGACTTTTTAGAACTGATTAGATGGATCTAATAAAATAAAATAAATTAAATTAAATCAAATTTAATTTATACCTTATTCTTAGGTAATCTTATTATCCTGTGATGATCCTGCTGATTGCCTGAGGTTCTTGATGCAACCATGTAATTACCTAGCCTCTACCGGTATCCACTCTGATAGGATCTGGAGATCTTCTCCTTCACAATCTTTTCTTCAAAGATTAGATCTGGATATGATCTTAAAGATCTTCAAAATAATTTTTGAAGATCCGATGTTGTCTCTAGCAGCAGTGCTGCCTTCTTTCTTTCTTGTCGTCTTTCTCTTACCTAGATCACACCAAACTGAAGTCCAAAGCCTCTTGGGCATGGAGAGGAGAGAGAGGATTAGAGGTAGGCATAGAGGAGAGAGGGAGAGGGCTATGTGGCATAGGCAAGGGGAGAACTCACTAAAACCTAGGCATAGATAGGATTTATATAGACCCTGCTGCGCCATGCAGTGCCACATCATCCTGGCCAATCACGTCTCTTCGTGCAATCAGATCTAAATTTGATTGATGGGATGACATCACCTGATCCAATCAGATTAGAGCCCCTCTCCAACATCCTTAGATGGCGCCAAGACTGGTCAAAGTCGAGTCTTTGGTGCCACCTTGTTTGATACCATGAAGCAACCTAGAGTCCCATCTATATGGGACTTCAGGCGTCATCATCCTTAGGTGCATGTCTTCCTAGACGTGCACCCCCTCCTTTTCTCTTTCTAGCAGGGGGACAAACCTTCATCTACTTTTCTATGGGTGCATGACACATGGGCAAATGTCTAATTATCAAAGGTCAATGTTTGACCAAAGTCAAAAGATAAGAATTAGCAGATGACGGAAAATGGCAGGTGTTGTCTCAAATTTATCTCATAAATTAAGACAATCCTTTTCTGACCTGGACAAGCTCCAGTCAGATCAAGTAAAGATACTTGAGTGAGTTCAAACATATTTAGCTTAGTCGAGATAACTTTTGATGATTGTTGAAGGAGAACATTAGGCTCAATCGTGTGCTAGCACGATTTTCTTGAACCTAATTGAATCTAATTTAAATCAATTGAACTAGGTTAGTCCAATTGATGATATCCAGATCCAAGCCCTTATTTGTGTGACCTAGTTAGGTTTAGTTCTATATGGTAATGAGATATATCACGATCTCTATCATCGACATCGTCGAAACATCTTTCGATGGATCAGAATTTTTCTGATTCAGACAACTAGAATGATCGATCATCCAAATCATTCTAATTGCTTTCAAAATCCATCAGTGACACCTAGCAGTATATGGTGGCAATCCATCAAAATTGAAAATAAACCTCTCGGTGTAGTTACTTATGTGATTAAGTTTCTCTATCTTGAGCTCCGATCGGATTAGGGTTAAGGTGAACTCATCAAACCCTAATATCCATCATATTAATTAATCATTCGATTCAGTCCAATGTGAAAATCTTAATAGAAATACTTTCTATTATTTCACTTTGCCATGGCCATGGGCTTATGGATTTGATTCTCGTGATCATCATAGGGCTACTCCTCATCTACTGAGGTAGATAGATTTTCTCTTGGTGCAATCCAATTCCTACAACGAACATGCTATAGCCAACATACACCTCAGGATTTTGAATGGCTAGGAGATCGAGTCATGGTGTAGTCAAATTATAACACCCTCAAGGTGAACTATCGATGCACCTCAGGTCAAAGAACTAGATATACCACTACAGCTTCGAGCTAGTCATCGACGAGAAAATAGACTTTCTAATGACTGCTCGAGGTGGTCACGCTCAGTGCCCTCGTTCTCTAATAAGTATCTGTACTCTCACTCCAATATCTCTACACCATAGACTCAAGACTCATCTACTATAAAGAAGTGATTGTACACCAATCTTTCAGATTAATCACCATCCTCATGATGATCCTACGGTCAGGAGCATTTTATGAGTTAATAATGAAAATTCATGTCTTAAATTTTCAACTCTTGAAAATAAGAATTATCATTATCATTAACTCAAGGAATGTATCATAGATACTAAATACATATTATGATAAAAAATAATCTATTTTATTATTTATAATCAAAATTATAATTTTATCCTTAAAAGTGTAAAATAAGTGTCAGCCAATTTTGGCTTTCAAGGCATACATATCTAACAATTAACTCATCAAAGACCGAATCAGTGCGAGCAGCTCCTAATTAAAAACTACTAGTCTTATCTACCAAACTTATCTTAGACGCCAACTGGTTGATTAGGTTTAATATGACCAATCTAATAATTTCGAGCTAGACTACTTAGCTATGAATCAAGTCCATATTGGTCTCGTTAAAGACATGGACCCATCCAACTACAACTATTGAAGTTGAGTCTAGAGTGTCCTTGATTTAATCTAATTCAATACTTGGTTAGATTTGATCAATTAGTCTAGATTAATCTATGCTTTAACTAACCTTAGGCTAACCCAATTAATGGACCTAATTCATCTAATCATTTAACCCACAGTCTTATGACTATGTCTTAGAATCTTTAATTCATAATTCTAGATTCTATAAATAATACTTAATTTTTTTAATTAAGTTTTAGGCTGATGGATTGGAGTTCGGTATTTCAAAAATAATTTTTAAATTTTGAAAGATTTTTATTTTTTATTCACTAAATGGGTTGACTCATTTTACAAATGAGTCAGCTCATTTCATAAACAGCAATCCTATTGCTAGATCCATAATAGAAAATAAAATATAATAAAAATTAAACCATGAATCTACCTTTTAAATCTAATCTAAATACATTCATGTTTAACTTTCTAATTGAAATAATTTCAATCAACATATTAACATATCATATATACTAGCATTTAATTTTTTAATTACATATTAAAACATGTCAAGCAAACTTGGCTCTGATACTATTGAAGAAAATCGTGCAGGGTTTTAGCATGCTTTTTGAAACATTTTTTGAATATTATTATAGTGGAAGCATTAGATTAATCTAAAATTAATCTATGTATGCATTGTCAAATCAAAAAATTCTACTTAGGATGTAGATATGCTAATATATAATTTAAAATTTAAATATAATCGATTAGCAAATCATATTTGCTGACCAATTTGAGTTCAAAACTCGATACCTGTATGCAGGTAGCTGAGCTCCATGATCTAAATCCATCAGAATATGCTCTGATATTATACTATGGCCGCATACTTGTTCGACCTCTATGGTTGATCCACACAGAGCTTCTGGTCCCAACTAGCTCCACCAGAGTGCTAGCTCCTCATCGGGGTCTTCGACGACTGATCTCAATCGATCCAATTGATTACCTTTCTCCTAATTTTTAGAACACTCTAGAAGATTAGATGATGTATATTGGAGGATGATGAGGTGGTGTACAATGTTTGGTGGTGATTTGATGCTCACAACACTCGATCTCTCCATCCGAACCCTGAGTCCCAACTCTAAGGTTTTACACACACCAAAAATCCTGACACCCAGAAATCCTCTCACGCCAACTCTCTTTGGAGTTTTCCTACAAAACAAATTTTCATGGGTAGAGAGACTCTCCCTCTATCATACACCCACTTTAAAATATTTTTAGATGGGTAATAAAAAAAGAAAAAATTATGGAAGTGGCATGTGAGTGAAATGTTGGTGCATGAAAGACTTTCTCCTTCTCTAGACTTCTCCATGCCCAGACTAGCACCCCTCTCAAGTTTTTCTCTCTCTAAGAAATCTCTTGCACCCCTTTTAGATATCTCATGCTCTCCCATGCATGCCAAAAAAAAATTCCATTTAAAAATGGGTGATACAGTGGCAAAAATGCATGGAGAGGTTAAGTGGTTTCCATTTGAATTATGGAGAGGTTAAGTGGTTTCCATTTGAATTCAAAATTCAAATGGAAACCATATCCACTTCTAGCACCCACCAAATTGGATGATGAGCAGGACTCTCCTTCTGCTCTCCTACTCTAAAATGTTATTCATGAAAAAGTGTGACAAAAGGAAGGCATGGAGAAGAGATAAGGATGAGAAGGTTAGGTTATTTCAACCAAATAACCATCAATTGAATTCGAAATTCAATTGTATTTGAACTGGTGCAATACTTGGACTAGGTCAGAAGGAGAAAAGAGGGGAGGCACACATTTTTTTTGGATGTGAGAAACTCTCACATAAATGCAGATAGGGCATGGAAAAGTTAAAATGGTAGGTGCATGGGAGAGTTTGAATTCAAATCTCATTTGACTTGGTCTAATTGGTTTCCACTAAACCAATTAATATAGACCTAATTAGACTAAGTCAAACCCAACTAAATTAGGCTTAACCTAAATTAATAAAATTTTAATCAAATTAAAAATTAATTAGGTCCAGCCCCTAATTAAATCAGGGTCAAATCTTCCATAGTGATTAGATCATCTCATGATCTGATCGGATCAAACCCAATCGAATCAAATTCAATCGAACTTGATTGAACTCTCATCGCTTAATCAAATTGAGTTAATTAGCAATCAAATTACTAATTAATCTTTCAAAAATATAAAATTTTAATCAGGTGGGTGTCTAGATAATAAGTTTCATTAACATAAAACTCTTGAAGAGTCCCAAACCATTAGGACTCTTGAACCCAGTGTCACAAATGAATGAAACTCACAATCATAGAGTTCCAGACCAGTGGAACTCTTGATTAGAGAGTCTCAGATAAATAGAACTCTAAGTCCTAATCTAGTAGGATCCATAAAGGTAGAATTCTAATCTAGTGAGACTCCTGGTCATAGAGTCCTAGTCCAGTTGAACTCTTGACTATAGAGTCCCAGACCATTGAAACTCTTGATCAACCATCAAATCAGGTAGAAACTCGTATTATGTATGATCTCATAGGTTCAAATCCTAAGCCGATAGTATAAAAATTAATTTTCTATATCAATCAATGTGACTATCTAGCAATGGTACCCGACATTCGGATAGGTCAAAAAGTTGCAATGCAATAATGATGAACCTATGGTATATGGTTACTGTATAATTCATCCTATTAATCTGGATGCTCAAAGGATGATCTAGGATTTACTGCCAATTCTAAAATTCATCTATAGTATATTTCAAAATTCAGTATCCATCACATGGACCATCCCGACTGAGGGTTTGCTAAATTAAAATACAGTGATGCACTTGCTCCAACACTTGGAGGGGTCAATCCCATCTTGACTCATGCACCGACTTTATAAGTACTTGACTGCACCCAGTAGCCTTCCATCACTGAATTAAAAATTTAGATAGTCCAGTACCTAAGTGCAGTGAGTTGTTTGCAAGTTACCATGGTGATCTCAGATCTAATGGATACTTATACCCATATCCTTCGAGAGCAACTCTTGATAGTAAAGAGCTCCGTAGTTGGGTCACATTCAGTGAAATATATTTCTACACTTCACTTTTATGCTATAATAGTATCTCCATACTTTTTGGTTAAGAGGACAACCAACACTTATGGCACACAATAACCTATACTAGATACATTGTCGTTCTAGGTAACAACGAATCATTTGATCGTGAACTAATTTTAAGGATTAAATGATAAATCTTTCTTTGTCTAGTCTAAATAGTCCTAAGAACTTTGTCCCATGAGAGTTCATTACAGGAAGATGCATAAAAGTAATAAAATGTCAAAATAATAATTTTATTTATTAATAATTCAAGTATAATCATATTTAACTCAACCATCTATAACCTAGATGATTGACTTTAGAATACATTTTTCAATAATTTTATCCCCAACACTTATCCTCCTACTTTCGAGTTCGAAGATCGAATGAAGAAAATACTAAAATTGCGACTACCAAGATCCTTTACTGGTTTTTCACTTTCAGAAGATGAAAAATTTTGGCTTTTTCTAACTAGTGTCAAAGCTTTTTAATAAGCAAATGACTTTTGAAAAGATTTCTATTTTAAAATTTCTCCCAGCACAATACTCTATTTATGGCACCATTACTCCCTCGCCAGACATCGGCTATAAGTGGGACATGCAGTAGGTGAGGAATGATTGGAGAGGATTGACAATCATAATCTTTTTCAATTTTCTTTGACTATTTTAACTCCTCCTTCATCCTAACTTACCATCTTTGTAGGTGTTCCTCTTCTTCTCCTTCTGCTCTTCATATCTCCTTGGCATCTCGCTTCTCTTTCGTTGTAGCTCCTTCAGCTACTGGCATCTCTCCTATTCATCTTCTTCTTTTCTGACTACCTTCTTGAGTCCTCTGATTGACTTAGGTTAGTCTCCCAATCCCTTTCTTCATATCCTTTTTCTTTTCTTCTGCCTTTGTCTTTTTGGTTTCTTTATAAAGGTTCACTATTCTTCCTCGATTCTTTCAAAAATTTTATAGCCTTTTTCTTTTGATTTTCTAAAAATTTTTTTAGTTAAGTTTAATCCATATGTCTTTCAAAATATCTTGGTCCTTTGGTTCTAGAAGTCTGGTCCATCTGAACTTGCTAGATCTTAGCTTTAGAAAAATTGTCGAACCCGTTGAGGTACCTCGGCCAACCTTCATCCCTGAGATCATTTCCTGCTCCTTGGATTTTGAAGACCATTCCTTCATAAGAATCTAATACAAAATTTCTCCTGAATATGAACTGGAGCTTTTTGGACTGAGTGGCCGAGCTTGTGCCCCTCCTCCAAGTCGCTTTTGCTTGTATTTAGAGGCCTTTTGTGCTGGATTAAGATTTTCTCTTCCCCTTTTCATTGTAGCACTTTTCCACTTTTTGAACATCTCTATAGCCTCTATGGTTTCAAACTTTTTTAGATTTATCATAGAGTTTCTTTATCTTTAAATGTTAGCCAAAGTTCATCTTACCATCTCCTTATTCTGCAACTATTTTATCTTTAAATGCCATCCCACCATCAAAGATTGGTGGTATCTTTTCCCCTAGTTTGGCAAGAAAGGGCTACTATGTTGGAAAATATATCCCAAAGCTAATCATCAACATGTTGATGATTAAACTATATTATAATTATAATTAATTTATTAATAAATAAAATATATTTTTATTATTTTTTCATCATTTAATGATCTTCATTATTGTGATGAAATCCTTAGAACTATTTAGATTTGATAAAGAGAGGATTTATCGATTAGTCCATAAAATTATTCATGATCAAATGATAGACTGTTAATAAGGATGACAGCATCTATCGAGCATAGATCATTGTATGCCATATAAATTGATTATCCTCTAAACTAAATATTAGTATGGCATATAGATGAGATGTAGGGGTATATCATCATAGAATGTGATAAACTTCAGAGCATTTTACTATCGAGAATATTTTTGATGGGATATGGATATAAGTATCCTTTAGATCTGAGATCATCTTAGTGACATGAAAGCAACTCACTATGCTTTGGTACTAGACTAACTGAATTTTTAATTCAGTAATGAAAGATTTTTGGACACAGTTATATACTTACAAAGTTGGTGTGTGATCAAGATGGGATTGACCACTTCAAAAGTTGGAGAAGAATGTATCACTGTATTTCAATATAGCAAAATCTTGGCCAAGATAATCCATGAGGTGGATTTGGTATTTTGAAATACAATATGGATAGCCTGATCAGAGTTGATAGTTAAACTCTGAGATATCCTACAAGCATTTTAGTTAAGAGGATGAATTATATAGAAACTATATCCATATGAGTTCTAAGGATGTTATTCTACACATTCGACCTTTCTAGTCGTTAGGCATCATTGCTAGATGGTCACTTTCATTGGTACAAAAATTTATTCCTATGCTATAGGCTTAGATTCGGACCTATGGGGTCACACACATTAGAGTTCATGATCCGATCGAATGGTTAATCAATGATTGAGAATCGTTCTAGGGTTAAACGATCAATACGATTGATATTTAACCTAATGCAAATGTTGCAGCAGGATCACTTAGCAATTTGATTGCTAATTGGCATAATTTAATTAAGCCAAAGGGATGAGATTAAGTCTAATTAAATATAATTTAATTTAATTTAGTTTGGACTTGATTGGATCAAGATGATTTGGTTTATTGGATAAGCTAAGTGCAAGGAAGAACTAATCCTAGTTCAATTAGGACTTGGGTCAACCCAATTTTTTAATTTAATTAAAAAATTAAATTAAAGTTAAATCTAATTTCATTGAATTTAATTAAGTTATTAATTAGGTTAGGACCTAATTTAATTAGGTTGATTTACTTCTGGTTTGATTTGGTTTGAAAAACTATTTTTGACCAAACTATATATGGAATTCTAGTAGGACTTGGATTCCATCCTTGCACCACCTATGCCTCACGCTCCCACGTCCCTCTCTCTCTATTTTGGCATGGAAGATCTCTTCCTCTGATGTTCACGCATGGATCTCTCTCTCCCTCTCCTACTTATTTAGAATAAGTTATGGACCAAGTCTTTATATGGGAAGTTGTTGTTTGTTTGGACTCTATATGATAGAATCCCAACAAACTTGGACTCCTTCCTTTATGCCACCCCCCACCCTAATTCTCTTCTGATTTTCATGGTAAAAGGGAGGAGTTTGTGTGCACCTTCCTTGGTGGTCCATGGCTAAAACAAAGGAGGGGGCGCCCAATACAACTTGCCTATTTAGGACTTGCCTTGTCTAAGTTTTTGACCTAGATAAGACTCTTCCATATCTCTATATAAGAGACTTATTTTAGTCTAATTTTTAGAGAGATTTCAGACTATTGAGGGCTCTTGGGTGTGTAAAAATCAGAGAGTGAGACCCTTGGGGAGTGGAGATTTCATAAACACCAATTTAGGTGTCTAGGTGAGAGAAAAGAGAAGAAGAAGAGGATCTTCTTCTAGGATTCTTTTGCTCTTTCTTTCTCCTCCTCTTTCATAGATATTTTTGAGTGTTGTTTTAGCTCAAAAGTCTCTTTTCTTCCTTCTAATTTTTGGAGCATTCAAGTCTTGAAGAAGAAGGCACTGGATCGATCGTTGAAGAAGCATCAGTACAGTACTAGCATACCGTGCTGATTTTCTACATTGAACTTCTGATCGGGGTTCGTGGGCTCATGTGGACATCTCTTAAAGGCCAGATGCATGTGTAGCTTGAAGCTTCATCCTTCAGCCTGGGTCAGCAAGTTAGAATATCTAACTTGCATAGGTAATATGGATCTGATCTATTATTACATACCTGTATTAGATGTAGTGTAGATACATGTTGATATGATCAACATATTTTTTTCTTATATTTTCTATTTTGATTTAATCTCATACTATAATCATGTAATAAAATCATAGATCTAGGATTCTCTAATTTTTTATAAATTAATTTTGATTAATTTCTATCTTTCACTATCAAGATCTAAAAAAGTTTCAAGATCTAGCTCTAAAATCCTAGATCTGGTTCCTTTAATTGGTACCAGAGCCTAGATTTATTATTATATGATTATTATTATATATTTATATTATTTTTTAGATTAAATCTAATTTATAACCTAATTATTAAATTTAAAATTAAAAATTATGATCATATGAACTGATGTAAGGTTGTCCTGCTATAAGATTTATCCCTTAAAGTGGAGAGATTGTCCTAGTTGGTGTAGATCTATTTTTATCATAAATTTATTAGATATGATCTAATTTTATTTATAATTTATTAGATTTAAAATAATTTTATATCTAAAAATAAAAATTTTAGATTGCATGGACTGATTATAAGGTTATCCTGCTGTAAGGTTTATCCCTTACAGTGGAGAGGTTGTCCTAGTACATGCTGATCTAAAATAATGATCATAAAATTTTAGATTAGATCTAAAAAATTTTATAATTTAATTAAAAATATTTTAATCTAATTTTAATCATCATAAATGTGTTACATTTGATCTAAGATAATTTATGATTGATTGAAATTAAAATGATTTCACTTACATGAATCTGTTTAGATTAGATCTAAAGTAGTTTCATGCTTATCTTATTTGCATATTAATTATGAATCAAACATGCAACTTAGTTAGTAGAACTATGTTGTAAAAATATTTTACAAATATGAAAATCATTTTCAAAAAGCCAAACCCCAACCCTCAATCTAAAACTTAATTAAGAATTAAGAAGTTGTTTGATTAGGATCTAGGATTGTGAATTGAAGATCCTAAGACACAAATCATAACACATTGGGATAAATGGATTAATGGAGATTAGGTCCATTAATTAAGTTAGACCTAGGGTTAGATTAAAGAATGGACTTAATTAGAGAATTGACTAAATCTAATCAATTATTGTCTTAGATTAAGTTAAGGATTTTTTAGATTAATTATAATAGTTGTAGTTGGTCAAGTCCATATCTTTAACAAGACTCAAGATGGACTTGATTCTTGACTACGTAGTCTAGTACAAACTATTAGGTTGATCTAATTAAGACTAACTAAATTAGTTAGTATCTAAGATAAATTAGACTGATAATTTTTAATTGGCAGCCTGCTTATTTGGCCATTTTTTATGGTGTCTAAGGCAAGCTTTGCTAGACCCTTCCACTGATCAAACTTACTTGGCCTCTTGGTAAAATTATATTTTGATCAGATTACTTAACTATTCGAGCTGACCAATGTCAGTTAGGTAAATCAGTGTGACTGATTTAGGTGCTCCTAGACCAGCTTATTAATGGTCTCCCTTAAGCTGACTTGGTGAAGCCAGTGAAAAGATCATGACAAGCTGGTTCATCTGATCTTCTCTCTTTTTTTAATTAAAATTTTTTAAAATTATTAGATCCTTAAAATAAAATAATTATGGTGATAATTAGATTATAGCCTTCCATTAAGTGGATGATAATGGATCCATCAGTTGGATAATCATTGGAGGTCCAAAGGCCTGATTCTTATCGGCTGATGGGATTATCATTCATAATATGATTTTTTGGCTGTACCTTTCTAAATATTGGTTAGGTTGATCAACCAAAGTTGGGCTTAATCATTTATTGGTTTGATGGACCAAGTATAGTCATGTTAGTGGTTGGACCTAACTGGATCTTTTCAGTGGAGGCCAAAGCCTACTGATTAGGGACTGGGATAAAATTAAATTACTAAAAATTATTTAGAGAAATAATTGATTATGAGCCTACCCTTAGATGTACATGGACTGATCAACCAAAGTTAGACTTGTGTGCGGTCTATGTGGATTCTAGTATCCACTAAGAAATTAGGATAATTTCATGAATTGGAGATAAAGACTACCAATTTGAATAAAATAGTGAGAGAACCTTTTGATTAAAGTTCAAATCTTTAAGTTTAATTAATCAATTATTAATTAGATTTTAATTTTTTTTATGCAGATATGGCCATTTTCCTATCGCTTTGATTATTGTTAGATAATAATAAGTTGGTGGGACCCAAATTTGGTAGCTGATAATGAAAGTTGAAGATAATCTTGGAGCATGAATGGATCCTGTATGTATTGATGGATCCTGCACCTGAGGAGCCAGCTTTCAATGCATGTAAAATGGTTAGAGATACTTACCAAAAGTGGCTCAGTGATCGAACCATGGTGCGCTGCATTATACTTGCTGCCATGTGCGACAAATTCAATTACAGATTCAAGATGGCTCAACCAAAGAATATGCTTCAAGTGTTGGAAGATTCTTTTGGCACACCCGATGACATTGAAAAGCACAAGACTAGTTGTACCATCTTTAATGCCAGGATGCGGATGGAGCCTCTGTCATTGATCATGTACTGCACATGATCAAGCTGATAGAGTGATTGAGTAAGCTCGGCTTTTTTTTGCATAAGCAGCTTGAAAAAGATGCAATATTGAACTCGCTGCTCAAGTCCTATCTCCCATTCCTCATTCATTATAGAATGATAAAGCTTGAAGTTGACTACCATAGGTTACTGGGGTTGCTTTAAAACTTTAAGAAGGATCACCAACTCCATGAGGAGTCAGTGAACTTGGTGGGAGGTTCATCTTCTAGTTCTTGACCCTTTAGAAAAGAAAAGAAGAACAAGAAGAAGAAGGGCAAAAATGTGCAAGTTCAAGCTAGGACATTTGTGCAGGGCCAGATTAGGAAGATCAAGCCTAATAAGAGTCAAGCTGAATGCTTCTTTTACAAGAAGTGGGGGTGCTGGAAGAGGAACTATCCTCAGTATATTACCTCCTTAGATCCGAACAGGCAGAGAAAGAAGCAAGCTATTGCTGAGCAAAGTATTTATACGATAACTCCTTGCAATTTCTCTATTTGTGATTTAACTAACTGGATATTGGATACCGGTAGCCCTTACCGTATTTGTAATTCATTGTAGGGATTGTAGATCAGTAGAAGATTCAAGTAAGATGAGAGGTTCTTGAATGTTGGAGATAGAAGATCAGTTTCAGTTCTAGCATTAGAAATCTTAAAACTTGTATTTGAGTCCCATACTATTATTCTTGATGATTGTCATTTCTGTCTAAGTTTTTTTTTAAATATCATTTTTGTAGGCCTTTTGGCCAAAAGTAATTATGAAATTTTAATAAAAAAATAGTTTTATAATATTATTATAAGTGGTGTTACTATTTTTTTAGACATTTAAATAATGATGTGTATATATTATCACAACCTATTAATGTAGTCAATTCAACTAGCAAGCATCCTAGATTAGATAGTATGTCAGATATCTACTTATGGCACTATAGGCTAGGTCACATAAATAAAAAAAGGATAAAAAGATTAACTCAAGAGAAAATTTTTGATGTCAGTGATTGTGAATCACTTC
The DNA here is from genome assembly GCA_006176705.1 of Cocos nucifera. Classification (NCBI taxonomy): domain Eukaryota; kingdom Viridiplantae; phylum Streptophyta; class Magnoliopsida; order Arecales; family Arecaceae; genus Cocos; species Cocos nucifera. The sequence continues at coordinate 171,809 of QRFJ01004518.1, read as the reverse complement.
CAACCTATGAGTCTTGTCTTTTTAAAAAAATGATCAAGTCATCTTTCACTGAAAAAGGTGAGAGAGCCACTGAGCTTTTAGATCTAGTACATACTAATGTATGTGGACCAATGAGTACAGGTGCCAGAGGTGGATATTTCTACTTCATCACTTTCATAGATAATCTATCCAAATATGGATATATTTATTCGATGAAATATAAGTCAGATTCATTTAAAATATTCAAATGATTCTGAAGTGAAGTAGAAAAATAAATTAAGAAGAGTATTTAAACTCTTTAATCTGACCGAGGAGGAGAATACCTTTCTGGTGAGTTTCTCATATATTTAGAAGAGAATAAGATTGTCTCCTAATGGACTCCTTCAGGAACACCACAGCATAATGGTGTATTTGAAAGGAGGAATCATACTCTATTAGACATGATCTGATCCATGATGAATTTTGCTAGCTTGTCAATATCCTTTTGGAGATATGCATTCGAATCGACTTGCTATATATTAAATAGGATTCCAAGTAAGTGTGTAGTTAAGACTCCATATGAGATATGGACAGGGCGTAAGCTAGCACTTTCACACCTTAGGGTCGGGGGTTGCTCGGCTTATGTCAAACGATTAGTTACAGATAAACTTGAACTTAGGTCTGATAAGTGCACATTCATAGGATACCCAAAAGAGACCAAAGGATATTTTTTTCTACCATACTGATGAACAAAAGATGTTCATCAATCTTAAGGCAATCTTTTTTAAAAAAGAGTTTCTTGGTGAAGGAATTGTTGCATCTAAGATTGAACTTGATAAAGTTCAATAGATAGAAATACTGACACCTATAGTTGAATATGAGTCAGATTTGATTAGATCAGATTTGGAGCCCAATATGCCTGCACCATTAAGTTAATTTGATAGAGTACCGCATCAATCAGATGGATACTATGATTTTTTGGTTCAGGATGGTGATCCCATCGAACTTGATGAGAATAATGAGGATCCAATCACCTATATGGATGCAATGCAGAGATCTGATTCTAAGAAATGGCTCGGGACTATGAAGTCCAAAATGGAGTCCATGAATGTCAATAATATGTGGATATTGGTTGACCCACCCAAAGGAATTAAATCCATTAGATGTAAGTGGATCTTTAAAAGAAAAAAAAGCGTAGATGAAAAGGTGGAGACCTATAAAATCTATCTGATTGTCAAGAGGTATCATCAATATTATGGTATTGACTATCGTGAGATATTTTCTCCTGTGGCAATACTCAAATCCATTCGGATAATACTTGCGATAGTTGTTCATCTAGATTATGAGATCTGACAGATGGATGTGAAAATAGCTTTCTTAAATGGAGAGTTGACCAAAGAGGTGTATATGATACAACCTGAGGGGTTCACATCCATAAATGAGTCCAAGGTGTGCAAGCTTTAGAGATCTATTTATGGATTGAAGCAGACATTTCAGAGTTGGAACATGCATTTTGATATGGTAATCAAAATGTATGGCTTCATTAAAAATGGAGAAGAGCCTTGCATTTATAAATGGATAAATGGTCTAGTAGTGGTATTTCTTCTCTTGTACATGGATGACATTCTCTTAATCAAAAATGACATCCCCATACTGCAGGAAATAAAAATTTGGTTGTCATCTTAGTTCTCCATGAAGGACTTGGATGAAGCATCCTACATTCTAGGGATGAAGATCTATAGGGATAGATCTACAAGGATGCTTAGATTATCCCGATCTATGTACGTAAATACTGTGCTGAAGAGGTTCAGCATGAAAAATTCTTAAAAAAGCTATCTCCTAATAGGCCATGAAATTTTTCTATCTAAGAAGGATTATCTAATAACTCTTGAAGAGAGAGAGCGTATGAGTATAATCTCATATGCTTTGGTAGTAGGATCTATAATGTACGCCATGATATGTATGAGAAGTATGTCAAGATATATCTTTACTCCAAATGGTGGAGTCATCTGCTAAAAGAGTTTCAAGCAATATATTGTGGCAGACTCTGTTTGTGAAGTAGAGTACATCGCAGCATCAGATGCTATGAAGAAAGCTATGTAGCTAAGGAAGTTCATCACTAAGCTCGAAGTAGCACCCTCCTTAGATGGTCTGATCATGCTCTATTACAACAGCACTGGTGCCATAGCTCAGGCGAAGAAACCGAAGGCATACCAGCAGATGAAGCACATTCTACGTCGCTTCCATCTGGTCTGGAAGATCATGGATCAAGATGACTTCAATCTTCAAAAGATCGATGGAAAGAAGAACTTGGTCGATCCTTCACTAAAGCCCTGGCAATAATGGAGTTCGATAACCACAAGTTGAAGATGGGTATTAGATACTGTGTCAAGTGGCCTTAGGATAAATGGGAGATATTGAAAAATGTATCCCAAACTCAATCATCAGCATGTTGATGGTTAAGCTATATTATAATTATAATTAATTTATTAATAAATAAAATATATTTTTGATATTTTTTCATCATAAGTTTTCAACTTCTAATGAACTCCATTATTGTGATGAAGTTCTTAGGACTATTTAGGTTTGATAAAGAGATGATTTATCGATTAGTCCTTAAAACTATTCACGATCAAATGATAGGCTGTTAATAAGAATAACAGCATGTCTCGAGTATAGATCCCTGTATGCCATATAGGTTGGTTATCTTCTTAACCAAGAAGTGTGGAGAAACTGGTATGGCATACAGATGAGATATAGAGGTACATCATTACTGAACGTGACTAACTCTAGAGCATTCTGCTATTGAGAATGTCTCTGATGGGATATAGGTATAAGTGTCCCTTAGACCTGAGATCGCCTCAGTAGCTTGCAAGCAACTCACTATGCTTTGGTACCAGACTAAATAAATTTTTAATTCAGTAACAAAAGGTTTCTAGGCACAATCAAGTACTTGCAAAGTTAGTGTGTAATCAAAATGGGATTGACCACTTCAAGAGTTGGAGAAGAATGTATCACTGTATTTCAGTATAGCAAAATCTTGACAAGGGTTATCCATTAGATGGATTTGGTATTTTAAAATACAATATGAATATCCTGATTAGAGTTGACAGTTAAACTTTGAGGTGTCCTATGAGCATTTTGATTAAAAGGATGAATTATATGGAAACTATATCCACATGGGTTCTAAGGATGTTGTTCTACACATTCGACATATCTGACCATCGGATATCATTGCTAGATGATTACTTCGATTGGTATAAAAATTTATTTCTATGCTACTAGCTTAAATTCAGACCTATGGAATCACATATATTAGAGTTCATGATCTGATCGAATGGTTGATCAATATTTGAGAATCGTTCTAGGATTAAACGATCAATATGATTAATGTTTAACCTAGTGCAAATATTGTAGGAGGATTAATTAGCAATTCAATTGCTAATTGGCTTAATTTGATTAATCTAAAGGGTTGAGATTAAATATAATTAAATATAATTTAATTAAATTTGGTTTGGACTTAATTGGATCAAGATCAATTAGTTTATTGGATAAGCCAAGTATAAGAAAGAACTAGTCCTAGTTCAACTAAGACTTGGATCAATCTAATTTTTTAATTTGATTAAAAAATTAAATTAAAATTAAATCTAATTTAATTTTATTTAATTAAGTTCTTAATTGGGTTAGAGCTTAATTTAATTGAATTAATTTACTTTTGGTTTGATTTGGTTTGAGAAACTATTTTTGACCAAGCTATATATAGAATCCTAGTAGGACTAGGATTCCATCCTTGCACCACCTATGCCTCACGCCCCCCATGTTCCTCCTCTCTCTCTCTCTCTCTCTCTCTCTCTCTCTCTCTATTTTGGCATGGAATATCTCTTCCTTTGATGTTCATGCATGCCTCTCTCTCTACCTCTCCTACTTATTTGGAATAAGTTATGGACCAAGTCTTTATATGGGAAGTTGTTGTTTGTTTGGACTCTATATGATAGAATCCCAACAAACTTGGACTCCTTCCTTTTTGCTGACCCCCATCTTGATTCTCTTCTGATTTCCATGGTAAAAAGAAGAAGTTTTTGTGCACCTTTCCTAGGGGTCCATGGCTAAAATAAAGGAAAGGGCGCCCAAGTATTAGGCATCCCAACAACTTGCCTTGTCTAGGTATTTGACCTAGACAAGATTCTTCCATATTCTATATAAGAGACTTATTTTGGTCTGATTTTTGGAGAGATTCTAGACCATTGAGGGCTCTTGGGCATGTGAAAATTAGAGAGAGAGAGACCCTTGGGGCATGGAGATTTCATGGACACCAATCTAAGTGTCTAGGTGAGCGAAAAGAGAAGAAGAAGAGGATCTTCTTCTAGGGTTCTTTTGCTTTTCCTTTCTCTTCCTCTTTCATAAAGATTTTCTAGTATTGTTTCAGATCAAAAGTCTCTTCCTTTTCTTCTAATTTTTTAGAGTGTCCAAGTCTTGAAGAAGAAAGCATTGGATCAACCGTCGAAGAAGGATCAGCACAGTACTAGTATACTGTACTGATTTTCTGTATCGGACTTCTGATCAGGGTTCATGGGCTCGTGTGGACATCACTTAGAGGTCGGATGCATGTGCGGCTTGGAGCTTCATCCTTCAACTTGGATTAGCAAGTTAGAATATTTAACTTGCATAGGTAATATGGATCTGATCTATTATTACATACCTACATTAGATATAGTGTAGATGCATGTTGATATGATCAACATATTTTTTTTTATATTTTTATTTTTTAATTTAATCTCATGCTATAATCATGTAATAAGATCTTAGATCTAGGAGTTTTTTAATTTTTTATGAATTAATTTTGATTTATTTTTATCTTCCACTATTGAGATCTAAAAAAGTTTCAAGATCTAGTTCTGAAATCCTAGATCTAGTTCCTTCATACTAAAGGACACCACTTCTTCCATTCACAACTGAAAGAAGAAGCTTTTCTTCATGTCCTGTCTGACCTTAGAACTAGGACTTCCTTCCTGGGGGCATTTAAGAGATTCAATCCATTGAGCTCCCAGGCTAAAGACGTCTAATCTTGATTTTATCAATAAGTTGAAGAATTATAAGATCCCTTTATTGTCCAAACTCGTTGATAACCAGACTTTGTTCAATTTTGGCCTAAGCTCGCTCGATCTAAAAGGTACTTATATTCATCTTCTTTTGTTCTCCTTATTTTTCTTTTAACCCTAGCTTCACCATTATTATAGAAATAACTCCTAAAGAAATGGAGATGCTGTTGAGGGGGCTTCAAGCTCAAAAAGGGAAGAAGAAGACCTCCAAAGAACCATCCAAGTGGGTGAAAGTTGGGGAATCAAGCTCCACCGCTCCAGGAGAAGGAGTCCTTACTCTAGAAGCTGCGGTGCGATTGACAACCTTGAGCCCACCTACCGAGGTTTCTATTTTAGTTCCTCTCTTTGAAGAGGAAATAAAGAAGAAGAAGAAGACGATCACCAAAAGAGCTCGATCCTAATGAAATTTAGGGAAATCGAGCAACAATAGCATTGATTAGGACAATGCTTCCTTCAATGACTGGAGAGTTGTCAAGACCCTTGTCAATGCATGTATTCTTCTGCACATCATCAAGAGGATTACCTGTACCAACCTTGATCAGCGAACAATTTCTTTCCTTGCTTTTTAAATTTGATTGTAAACTCCTCAACAATATAATTAGTTTTATTGCTTGCAGGTCGGCCACCAATTGAACGCCAACATCGAGACGATCAATGCCAAGAAAGTTGAGGCCTCGAAAGTTGTGGAGGAGAACCAAAGAATATAAGGCTGAGGTGAGCCGTCTCTCAACCGAGGTTGGGCATCTACAAAAGACACTTCAAAGGGAAGAGCGGACGTCTGCCGACTTGAGGATGGCCCTAACCTCAAAAGAAAGGAGGAAGGAGGTCGAGGCAAACTCTACCAAGGAGATTAGAGGCAGGCAGCAGAAGAGTCCATTTCCTCCTTCAAGTCTTTAAGAGGAGTAGAGGGAGATCAAGGTGGCCTTCACCCAGGAGGCCTTTGCCCAGGAGGCCTTCATCAAAGGATATGATCACTACCAATCGAGGGTCATAGAGAAGTTCCCAAAGTTGAATCTCGATTTCTTAATAGGAGAACCTTCTAAGGATGAGGCAGAGCTTCCTGCAACTAGTGACGATCTTCCTGGTGTTGCCGCTACTACTATCGAGCCTGCTGATCCCATCCCTGCATCTATTGAAGGGTCTGCACTGGCTGAGGCTGCACTAAGCTCCTCCACTTCTCCTTCAAAGGTTTGAGACCTCTTATTGTACTCATTTTTTTTTCTTTCTATTTCTCATGTATTTGGACATTTTAATTAATGAAAGCAAAATCATTTTCTTTGCTATTCTTCTTTATCATTTTTTCTTTATGTGTTAAGTGCAGTCTCTTATTGAAGCTGAACCTCTACTTCAAGGTATCCCCTTTAAGGCTCAAATTAAAGATTTTAAAAAAGAAGTCCATCAATTAAAGAAGAAGTTAAGAAAGATATAGGATGAACTTAAAAAATCAAAGAAGGATTATGCTGAAGCTACAATCAAAATCAATCGACTTTGCCAGTCATCCAAGAAATTCTTCGAGGAATACACTACCAAGAGGTACCATCTTACTAAAGAATTAAAGCAGGCAATGAAACTTGTTAGTGACAAGGCTTGGATTTCGACCACAAAAATTTGTTCTCTTGAAGCTGAGATTCGTGAAGCAAAAGAGAAAATTAGCCAGTTGGAGAAGATTTCAGCCTAAGCCTAGAGCAAGGCAGAATATGGATGGAACTGGTCAAAAAAATTCTCTGACCTTAAGAAACAACTGCACGATGCTAAGGTCATGTATGATACCTATCGAATTGACTGGTGTGGATAGATTGACAAGCTGAAAAAGAAACTTGATATAGCTAATGCTGAGGTATCCTGGCTTTGAAAATAGTTGGTGGATAAAGCTCTAACTGGCCTAAAAGGGGATCTAAAAGAAATTACGTCTTTGAAGAGGACCATGAGAGACCTTTCAACAATTTATGAAAAGAGTAAGGCCAAACTCCTACAGCTCAAGATTCAAATAACTTACAACGAGAGTGCGGTGAAGGACACCAAAATCAAGTCTATAGTGTTGGAAATTATATCCCAAAGCCAATCATCAGCCTATTGATGATTGAGCTATTTTATAATTATAATTAATAAAAATATTTTGGCATCTTTTTCATCATAAGTTGACATCTTCTAATGAACTTCATTGTTGTCATGAAATTCTTAGGACTGTTTAGTTTTGATAAAGAGAGAATTTATCAATTAGTCCATAAATTTTTGTTCCCAACCAAATGATAGGCTGTTAATTAGGATAACAGCATCTATCAAGCATAGATCGCTATATGCTATATAGGTTAGTTATCCTCTTAACCAAGGAGTGTGGAGACACTAGTATGGCATACAGGTGAGATGTATGGATACATCATCATTGAACATGACCAACTCCAAAGCATTCTGCTATCGAGAATGTCTATGATGGGATATAGATATAAGCATCCTTTAGACCTAAGATCATCTCAGTGACTTGCAAACAACTCACTGTGCTTTGGTACCAGACTAATTGAATTTTTAATTAAGCAACAAAAGGCTTCTAGGCACAGTCAAGTACTTACGAAGTCGAAGTGTGATCAAGATGGAATTGACCACTCCAAGAGTTGGAGAAGAATGTATCACTATATTTCAATATAGCAAAATCTTGGTTAGGATAATCCATTAGATGGATTTGATATTTTGAAATACAATGTGGATGACTCCTAGAGATCGAACACGTGTGTGGCTCATGATTTCATCCTCAAGCTCGGATCAACAAGTTAGAATGTCTAACTTGCTCAGGTAATAGATATGATCTATTAACTTCATATCTGCATTTGATGTAGTATAGATCTAGATTGATTTGATCAACCTTTTACTTTCTTATTTGATTTTAATTTCTAATTTAATATCATATCTTGATCATGTAATAAATTTAAGATTTAGGTATTAACATGTTTATTTAAATAAATATTTAATTTATTTAAGTCTTCCACTATAAGATCTTGAAAAAATTTTCAAGATCTACCTGTAAAACCCTAGATCTGGTTCCTTCATACAGTCTTAAGAAAGTGGTTAAGAGAGATGGAAGATGATCTCTAGAGAGCTAATAAATTACTTGGTGAGAGTTTGGCGGTGAGAATAGATCTTGAGAAAAAGGTTAATGATTTATGTTGGGGATAAATCCCACTCCCATCGAAGTCCAGTCTGATGCTTAACCTAATGTAACTAATAATCATAAAAGAACTTCAATTGAAAATTCTTCCTCTTGGAACTTCTCCTTTAGCAGCCAAACCCCTTTCGGATTTCTCCATTAGTCGGATTCCTTTTGAACTTCTCCATCAACCAGACTTCTCCATCAGTCGGACTCCTTCCGAACTTCTTCTTCAATCGAACTCCTTCTGAACTTTTTCTTTAGCCAGACTCCTCCATCAGTCGGACTCCATCTGGACTTCTCCTTCAACTGAACTCCTTCCAGACTTTTCCTTCAACCAGACTTCTCCATCAGTCGGACTCCCTCTAGACTTTTCCATCAGTCGGACTCCATCTAGATTCCTCTAGTGGATTATTTTTAGATTTTAACTAGCATTCCTCCTGGATGATCTTCTCTAGCTATATTTTGTTTAGAAGTTCGAACTCCTCTGGAATTGATATATGTCAAAGCTCTTCACCAACCAGTGCCTGCTTCCTTCGAACTTCGACTATTAAATCTCAATGAACAGGCACATAACGACAACGAACACTACTCTCCATAATAAACTCTACGTGGCTCCAAGCGACCCACTATCAGATGGTTATGGCTCTCACTATCAGTCTATTACAGACTCCATCTATAAAAGGGACCCTTCAGATATGTTTTCTCTAAGCACTTTTCTCCTTTGCAAAACTCTATTGAATTCTTTCCTGAGCACTCCATTTTTGTTGGTTAGAAGAGCTGACTTGATCGTTGGAGGAACCTATTGGAGCCACCACCACTGACTCCGAATGAAACTTTATTTTGCAGATCATCGACGACGACCTCTTCTTCCTCAACTCCAACTCGATCTGGCGTCAACCAAATTCTGCACAAATAGGATTGGCACTAGAGGAAGGGTTCTCTATTTCTGAGGTTTTCTTATTCTTAAAGGAGTGTACAACAGTGATCTCTCTTCTTTCTCTCTAGAGTTTTTCTCAAAAAAAATGCCTCCTGGGAAAGCTTCGATCTGACGGTTAATGGCCTCTATAGTCAGATTCCGTCCAGATCTATCCGCTCCCACTTCAACTCCAGCAACTCAAGGTCCACCTACAGCCATGGTGGATGCGGAGAAGTTCAACCTGCTGATCCAGCAGGTTCGCAGTCTCATGAAAGCAGTATAGGCCATGCATCGGCAAGCTCCGATGCTAATTTGATCGAACAGGCTTCTCCAGAGCCCCATGATCTGGTCTGAAAATGGACGACCTAGGCTAGCCGGTAGGTGACATCCAAAAAGAGAAAGCAGAGGGTGGAGAGCCATTGCTCGAACCATAACTCAACCTCGAGGAAAGTTTTGCCTCCATTCCATCAGAAAATTTTAGAGATCAATGATCGTGAAGATTTTCTGGATCAAAGGCTCTAGAAAATAAGTCGACAAATCAAAGAACTCTATCTTGCTCCCTTCTCATACGGTAACGATATTTGCATTGACCCTTTTTTTTCTTAAAAGATTATACAGGAACCAATCTCGCTAAACTTCAAGCTCTCGTAGTTTAAGAGCTATACGATGGGACCACTCTGATCCTGATCGACCATCTAGAGGCCTTTCCGAACTATGATGCTGCTCCACGGCACGCTAGATGCCATTTTGTGTCGGACTTTTTCGTCCATCCTCAAGGAAGCCGTCAGAAACTGATACTCGATACTTAAGTCGGATACCATCTTTTTCTTCGATCAAATGAGCCATCAGTTTGTGACTCACTTTGTTAGCAGCCGACATCCCTATCGAGGTTTGAATTTTCTGATGAATATCAAGCAAAAGGATGAGGAATCTATCCAGACTTATATCATCCGATTTAATGCTACTACATTAGAGGTCCAAAATCTAGATCAGTCTGTTGCAATAGCCTCACTCAAAGGCGGCCTTCAGAAGAATAATTTGTTGTTCTTCCTGAAGAAGAAGTATCCCTAGGGACTTTACCGATATGCTGGCTTGGGCTGAAGGTTATATCCGAACTGAAGAAGCCTTTAAGGCTCAGGATAATGAAGCCATCTAGGAGTGGCAGGTAGGTGAACCAAATGTGCTCATGGTTGGATGAAAGGATCGAATGCAGAGCTCGGCCACACTCCACGAACTCCACTCAGAGTGTAAGCAGGCCCGAACCTCCTACCTGTGCCCAGAGGTGAAAAAGGTCGAATAGAAGGGCGTGATGGAGCTCTCCCTTCAAAAAATTTTACAACTACGCCCCTCTCAATGCACCAAAAATCTAAGTACTGATGGAGATCAGGAAGCAACTGTCGAGACTGAAAAGGATGCGCACTCATCTCGATAAATGCAATCCTAGCAAGTTCTACCTCTACCATCACGATCATGGTCACGATATAGAAGAGTGCATCCAGCTCTAAGATGAGATCGAAGAGCCCATCAGGTGCGGTAGGCTTGGTCGATTACTGTGATGTCGATCGAAAGGATGAGAGGATCGATCAAGAGCACCCTCACCGTCAGAACCACCGAGGGGCGAGGAGCAGCGAGAAGATCGACCCTCGATCAGCATCATTAACACCATCTCTGGAGAACTTTGGTGAGGGGAGGCTAGCGAGTTAGCCGAGCTTGGAAAGAGGTGAAGAACTGAAGAGCCCATCGCTTTCATCGACGAGGATGCTCAAGGAGTCTAGTTTCCACACAACAACGCAGTTATAATCTCTTTGAACATTGCTGATTATGATGTACGCTGCATTTTGGTAGATAATAGAAGTTCCGTTGATGTTTCATACTATGATGCTTTCTTTAAAATGTCTATACTTGATAATCGCCTAGGACCCATGAGCTCCTCGTTGGTCAGCTTCACTAGTGACACTGTGCCAGTGGAGGAAATGATAACTCTAGCCGTGACTGTAGGATAGTATCCAAAGTAGGCCAAGGCATGGGTTGACTTTTTGATGGTAAAAGTTTCCTCCGCTTACAATGCAATCCTCGATCGACCTGGTCTGAATGCACTACGAGCGATAGTGTCGACCTATTACCTAAAAATCAAATTCCCAACAAACAATGGAATAGGTGAAATCAGAGGCAATCAAGCATTAGCCCGGCACTGCTACTCCATCACCTTACAAAACGGCACTCGACTTGACCCCTATCCAATTGACGGGCTTGATGTCCGCAATGATCTTACCAAAGAATGGGACAAGCCCATAGAAGATCTTATGATTGTCTTCCTGAATGATGAAAAGAGCATATGGTGCAGATTGGCTTCAATCTGGAAGATTAAGTTTGGAAGTAGCTCATCGCCTTTTTATGGAGGAATGCTAACATCTTCGCTTGGGTTCCAACGGATATGCCTGGGATTGATGCTGAGATTATGGAACATCGATTGGTCATTGATCCCAAGCATCGACCAGTGAAAGAAAGAGTTTCGGGCCATGCACTAGAAAAGTAGAAGGCAATAAAAGAAGAAGTCAACAAGCTTCTCAACGTCGGATTTATTCGAAAAATCAGCTATCCGACTTGGGTCTCTAACGTGGTCCTGGTCAAAAAGACTAATGGCAAGTGGAGGATGTGTATAGACTTTAAAAAGCTAAACAAAGTCTATCCAAAAGATAGCTATCCTCTATCCAGGATTGATCAACTAGTAGATGCAACCTCGACCCACGAGCTCCTCACCATCATGGATGTCTTTTTTGGCATAACCAAATATGGATAGCACCAAAGGATGAGAAGAAAATTACTTTTGTTACTGACCGTGATCTTTACTATTACAGGGTTATACCTTTTGGACTCAAAAATGCAGGGGCAATGTACCAGTATTTGGTTAACAAGATCTTCAAGGATCAGATCGGCCACAATATGGAAGTGTATGTGGATGACATGCTCGTCAAAAGCTGAGCTTCAATAAACCACATCACTGACCTCGAAGAGATCTTCAGTGCACTTAACAAGTACAAGATGAAGCTGAATCTGACCAAGTATGCCTTTGGTGTAACCTTAAAGAAGTTTCTGAGATTTATGGTGTCAAGATGCGGGATCAAAGCAAATCCAAAGAAAATTCAAGCTATTCAGGAGATGACTACTCCAAAAATAATCAAAGAAGTTCAGCACCTGACTAAAAAAGTGGCATCCCTAAATCGCTTCATCTCGAGATCGGTCGAGTGATGCATGCCCTTCTTCTAAGTTCTTAAGCAATCAAAGAACTTTTGTTGGACGACGGAGTGCCAACGGGCATTTAAGGAGCTCAAAAATTACCTCAGCTCACCTCCACTACTGGTTAAGCCTGAACCCAGAGAAGAATTATTCTTGTACCTAGCAGCCTCCCTGATGACCTTGGCAGCAGTCTTGGTCAAGGAGGAAGCGAAGATGCAACAACTAGTCTACTACGTAAGTTGGATCCTGAGGGATGAAGAGACCAAGTACTCTAAGTTAGAAAAATTGACTTACTCTCTTCTAATCGCTGCTAGGAGACTCCGATCTTACTTTCAGGGATACACCATAATGATCCTCATAGATCAATCAATAAAAGTAGTTCTTCATCGAATGGATGCTTTCGGAAGAATCACAAAATGGACAATCGAACTCAAGAAGTTTGACATCAATTATCAACCCCGGCCATCGATCAAAGCTCAGATATTGATAGATTTTGTAGTAGAATGTACCATTGCAGATGAAGCTAAGCTTGAACAGAATGAGACTAGCATCCCGTGGTTGCAACCAAGCCTCCCCAAAGAAAGTGTCGATCTTTTTGAAGGTTTTTGGACTCTGTACGTGGATGGTTCGTCTAACTCCACTGGAGCAGGCATGAGGTTTATCTTAGTCAATCCCGAGGGAGTCATCGTCGAATACGCGCTACGCTTTGAATTTTCTACAACTAATAATGGGATCGAATATGAAGCACTGATCATCAGATTAAAAATAGCAAGAGAGTTAAAAATAGATCGACTTCAAGTCTACAGTGATTTTCAATTAGTGGTCAGCTAAGTTAGTGGTAACTATGAAGCATGAGAGGAAAGTATGATGAAATACCTTGAGAAGATAAAGAATTTGACTCCAACCTTCAACAATTTTGGCATTCGATAGATTTTGATGGCAGAAAATATAAAAGCCGATCTCCTCTCTAAATTGGCCACTTTAGCTCCAACCGAACTATCCAAAGAAGTATTTTTTGAAACTCTAAAATACCCAAGTTCAGAGAAATCACAGCTTATTATGTAGATGAGCTCGAGTCGAGCTGAATTGACCCGTTAGTTGCCTATCTTCAAAAAAGAGTTCTTCCTCATGATCCGAAAGAAGCTCAAAAACTCATGAATCAAGCCTTTCGATATGTTTTGCATGAGGATAAATTATATAAAAGGTCATATTCGCTACCGCTGTTGAGATATCTCCGACCTTCAGAGGCTGACTTCACATTATAGAAAGTGCACGAGAAAATTTGTGAAAGTTATGTAGGAGCCAGATCCCATATCACAAAAACTACTTTGGCAAGGGTACTATTGGCTGACCTTGTACCATGATTCTATGGAGTATGTCAAGAAATATGACCGCTGTCAGAAAAATACAAATATACAAAAATAGCCTGGCCTCCGAGCTTACTCCACTAAGCGCACCTTGACCATTTGCGCAGTGGAGAATGGATATACTTAGCTCCTTTTCTAATGGCATCCTGGACTAATGAAAGTTCCATCCTGGTTGTAATTGACTACTTCACCAAATGGGTCGAAGCCGAACCACTAGCAAAAATTACTGAGGCTAAAGTATAGGACTTCATCATCTGAAAGTCAATCATCTATCGGTTTGGTCTGCCCTCAAACTCTCATAATAGATAATGGGCGACAGTTTGTTGGGATGTGGTTCACTGAGTTCTACGAAGATCTAAACATTCTTCCATTCACTTCACGTCGATAAGCTCACCCACAGACAAATGGAGAAGCTGAAGTGACCAACTGGATCCTATTGCAAGGCATCAAGATAAGACTCAGATAGAGCAAGAGGGCCTGGGCAGACGAGCTTCTCATATTCCTATGGGCATACCGCACTACTCAAAGGCTACTGACCTGAAGAAATACATTCTTCATTTTAGCTTTTAGAATAGAGGCAGTCATTCTGATTGAACTTAAGCTTCCATCGATGTGGATAGTGGCTTTTAATGAGCAGCATAATTCGTAGGACCTCGAAGCCAACCTCGACCTACTAGAAGAAAAAAGAGAGGAAGCCCAAGTTCGGATAGTGACTTACAGACGAAGGATGATCCGATACTATAACTCTAGAGTCAGAGATAAAATATTTAGAGTGGAAGACTTAGTGCTTCGGTGAGCCACCATCTCTCAGCCTCAGAGCCAGAAAAAGCTTACCTCAAATTGGGAAGGACCCTACGAGGTCACGAAAGTCGTCCGACCCGGGATGTATTACTTGAAGAAACTTAGGGGGCAGACCTATCTCAACCATGAAATTCAAAAAATTTATGAATGTATTATCGATGATTTGATTATAATGAAATCTTCCTACTTCAACATCCTAATCTTTATTGTATAGTGGTGATTAAAGGGGGACTACCCTCTTGAATCTAATCTCACAACAAACACAGTCCATTAGGAATAAGAGGAGAATCTCATCCTGATGTGAGCAAAGTCGAAGGTCTCTTTCATTTTAGATGAGATGAGGAGAGAGGTCCTAACAACGGCCCTAATGTACCCCGTATAGCCCATTAGGAATAGGAAGGAGAACCTTATCCTAACATAAGCAAAGTCGAAGGTCTTGTTTATTTTAGATGAGATGAGGGGAGAGACCCTGACAATGGCCTTAATGTGCCCCTACAGCCCGTTAGAAACAGGAGGAGAATCTCATCCTTATGTGAGCAAAGTCGAAGGCCTCATTCATTTTAGACGAGATGAGGGGAGAAGTCCTAACAACGACCCTAATGTGCCCCTACAATCCATTAAAATAGGAGGAGAACCTCATTCTAACATGAGCAAAGTTGAAGACCTCGTTCATTTTAGATGAAATGAGGGGAGAGGCTCTGACAATGGCTCTAATGTGCCCCTATAGCTCGTTAGGAATAGGAGAAGAATCTCGTCCTAATATGAGCAAAGTTGAAAGCCTTGCTCATTTTAGATGAGATGAGGGAAGAGGTCCTGACAACGGTCCTAATGTGCCCATACAATCCATTAGAACAGGAGAAAATCTCATCCTAACATGAGCAAAGTCGAAGCTCATTCATTTTAGACGAGATAAGGGAGAGGCTCTGACAATGGCCCTAATGTGCCCTACAGCCCATTAGAAATAGGAGGAGAACCTCATCCTAACATGAGCAAAGTCAAAGGCCTCATTTATTTTAGACGAGACATGAGTGAGAGGCCCTAACAATGACCCTAATGTGCCCTACAGCCATTAGGAATAGGAGGAAAACCTTGCACTAACGTGAGCAATGTGAAGACCCTCATTTATTTTAGACGAGATGAGGGGAGAGGCCCTGACAATGGCCCTAATATACCCCTATAGCCCATTAGAAATAGAAGGAGAACCTCATCCTAACATAAGCAAAGTCGAAGGTCTTATTCATTTTAGACGAGATGAGGAGAGGTCCTGACAACAGTCCTAAGGTGCCCCTATAGCCCATTAGTAATACGAGGAGAACCTTATCCTAACGTGAGCAAAGTCGAAGGCATCATTCATTTTAGACGAGATGAGAAAACCCAAAAATCCAAGATCAAACTTTAGTCATCACCTTTTTTCCTCCCTTCCTTCAAATTTCAAACTTAAGAGTAGGGGGACTACTATTGGGGATAAATCTCGCTCCCATCAAAGTCCAGTCTGATGCTTAGCCTAATATAACTGGTAATCATAGAAGAGCTTCGATCAAAAATTCTTTCTCTTGGGACTTCTCCTTTAGTAGCCGAACCCCTTTTGGATTTCTCCATCAGTCGAACTCCTTTCGGACTTCTCCATCAGCCAGACTTCTCCATTAGTCAGACTCCTTTTGAATTTTTTTTTCAGTCGAACTTCTTTTGGACTTCTCCTTCAGCTAGACTTCTCCATCAGTTGGACTCCATTCGGACTTCTCCTTCAGCCGAACTCGTTCCAGACTTTTCCTTCAATCGGACTTCTCCATCAGTCGGACTCTTTCTGAACTTTTCCATCAATCGGACTCCTCCATCAATAGGATTCCATCCTGACTTCTCCTTTAGTCAAACTCTTCCTAGACTTCTTCTACCAGATTTTTCCATCAGTTAGATTTCTTCTGGACTTCTCCATTAGTCAAACTCTATCTGGATTTCTCTAGTGGATTACTTCCAAATTTCAACTAGCATTCCTTTCGGATGATCTCCTTTAGCCGTATTCCCTTTAGGAGTTTGAACTCCTCTAAAATTTACATATGTGAAAGCTCTTCATCAACCGACACCTACTTCCTCCAAACTTTGACTATTAAGTATCAGCGAATGGGCACATCACGATAACGGACACTACTCTCCATAATAAACTTCACGTGGCTTTGAGCGGCCCACTATCGGATGGCTATGGCTGTCACTATCAGTCTGTTATAGGCTCCATCTATAAAAGAAATCCTCTAGATACATTTTCTATAAGCTCTCTTTTTCTTTCTAAAACTCTATTGAATTCTTTCCTAAGCACTCCATTTCTGTTAGCCAGAAGAGTTGACTTGATCATCGGAGGATCCTGCCAGAGCCACCACCACCGACTTCGGACGGAACTTTATTTTGCAAATCATCGATGGTGACCTCTTCTTCCTCAACTCCAGCTCGATTCGGTGTCAATCAGATTCTGCACCAATAATTTGAAACACGCCCTTATATTAGCTAGAGCTGGAAGTTCAAAATCTGACTCTAAGTAGGGCTCTAGTCATTCTTTTTTTTTTTTTTTTTAATAATTGGTCTTGAGAATGTATGTAATGAATCTTTAATTTCAATGGAATAATATTTCTTTAACTTGCCTTCTTGTGCTAGTTTTTATTCTGATGCTTGTTGCTTTCTTCATTTTCTTATTATGCCTGATACTGATGTCACCTTGAATCAACAACTTCTACCTTGTGTCTTCTTTGTTTGTCCCCCTTGTTGATGAACAAGGGTTTTTGGACTTGATTAGAAATGAACATATTTCTTTGTCTAAGGACTAGAAATCAATGGCCTTCAATCTCTCATGATTACAAGGGTTAACCTCCTATTTGAAAATTGGAGGCCTTCAATCTTCCGTGAGGGTCTTCATCCATGCCAAGATGAGATTCACCTTCTATTTCTGACGTGGTTGGCAATTATCTTTATTAGGATGAGGTCTACCTCCTATTTCTAATAAGGTTATCGAATGCAAAAGAGCCATTGAAAGGGCCTCTCTCTGTTATATCCTATTTAAGAATTGGAGGCCTTTAATCTCTTGTGAGGGTCTTCATCTACATCAGGACGAGATTCACCTCTTATTCCTGATATGGTTGGCTATTATCCTTATTAGGATAAAATTTACTTCCTCTTTCTAATAAAGTTGCTGAAGCATAAAAAGACTGTTGAGTAGGGCTCTCTCTATTACCTTCTGTTTAATAACCAGAGGCCTTCATTCTCATTAAGATGAGGTTAACCTCATGTTTAAGAACTAAAGGCCTTCAGTCCCTCATGCGAGTCTTCATACACATGGTTCACCTCCTATTTCGACGTGGTTGGCTATTATCCTTATTAGGATGATGTTCATCTCTTATTTCTAATAAGGTTGCTGGAATACAAAAGAACCATTAAGAGGGCCTCTTTCCATTATCTCCTATCTAAGAATCGGAGGCCTTCATCCTCATTAAAATGAGATTAACCTCCTATTTAAGAACTGAAGGCCTTTAGTCCTCGATGAGGATCTTCATCCACATCAAGATAAGGTTCACCTTCTGTTCCTGACGTGATTGGCTATTACTCTTATTAGGATGAGGTTCACCTCTAGTTTCTAACAAGATCATTGGGATGCAAAAAGGCCATTGAGAGCATCTCTTCCTATATATCTCCTATTTAAGAATCAGAGGCCTTCACCCTTGTTATGATGAAGTTAACCTCTTGTTTAAGAACCAAAGGCCTTTAGTCCCCAGCGAGGATCTTCATCCATGTTAAGATGAGGTTCACCTCCTATTTAAGATGTGGTTGGCTATTATCCTTTTTAGGATGAGATTCACCTTCTGTTTCTAACAAGATTGTTAGGATGCAAAAGGACCGTTGAGAAAGCATCTTTCCATTACCTCCTATTTAAGAATCAGAGGCCTTCATCCTCATTAAGATGAAGTTAACCTTTTGTTTAAGAATAGGAGGCCTTCAGCCTTCCATAAGAGTCTTCATCCATGTCAGGATGAGGTTCACCTCCTGTTCCTAATGTGGTTAGCTATTATCTTTGTTAGGACGAGGTTCACCTCTTATTCCTAACAAGCTTGCTAGGACACAAAAGGATCGTTAAGAGGGCCTCTCTCTGGTACTTTCTATTTAAGAGTCGGAGGCCTTCATCCTCATTAAGATGAGGTTAACCTCTTATTTAAGAATCGAAGGCTTTCAGTCCCCCATGAGGGTCTTCATCTACGTCAGGACGAGGTTCAACTCCTGTTCCTGATGTGGTTGACTATTATCCTTGTTAGAATGAGGTTCACCTCCTATTCCTAACAAGATTATCGAGACATAAAAAGGACCATTGAGAGGGCCTCTTCCTATTACCTCCTGTTTAAGAATTGGAGGCCTTCATCCTTGTTAAAATGAGGTTAACCTCCTATTTAAAAATCGAAGGCCTTCTACTTTATTTGAAAATAAAGTTTGGTTGAATAACTTTCTGCCATTACATACTTTTGCACCAAAGACAAGAATGTTAAAATAAAAAAAAATTATTGAAAATAGGTTCATCTATAAGATATTCATAAGTTTTTTGAGTTCTATGGCCATGGGAGTATAGCTTCTCTAAGTTCTTTCAGATAATATGATCATGGCTGGATGATTTCTATGACCCTATAAGGACCTTCCCAATTTAGGATGAGCTTTTCTTGATTTTATGGCTGTAAGATATCTGCCCACCATAGTACCAGATCTCTTCTTTTAAAAATCTTACTTCTAACTCTGGAGTTGTAATAGCGAGTCATCTTCTGTTTATAAGTTGCCATCCAAATTTGGACCTTTTCTCGCTTTTCTTTCAATAGATCAAGAGTTGCTCTAAGATCTTGTGAATTATTCTATTCATTAAAGGCTTCAACTCATACTAAAGGAAGTTCGAGTTTGACTGGGATGATTGCCTTTTGAAAGCCAAAGTAAATTGAGTTTTCCTAGTTGGTAATCTTTGGATGGTTTTGTATGCCTAGAGAACATGATAGAGTTTGTCCACCTATGTTCCTTTCGCCCATTCAAGCCTTGCCTTAATTCCTTGCAATAGGGTCCTGTTAGTTACTTCTACTTTGTCGTTCACTTATGAATGAGCTATTGAAGTAAAATGATGGGATATGTTCAGGTCTTCACAAAACTCAATAAATTTTGCTCCTACAAATTGGCATCCATTATTAATAATGAGAGTCTGAGGTAGGTTGAACCTATAGACTATCGACTTTCAGATGAAGTTTTGCACTTTAGCTTCAGTAATTTTTGCCAGAAGTTTGGCCTCAACCTACTTGGTAAAGTAATCCACTGCCACTAGAAAAAATCTTTGCTGTCCAGATGCCATGGGAAAGGGCCCGAGTATGTCCATCTCTCATTATGCAAAAAGCCAAGGAGTGCTCAGGGATGTGAGTTGTGAAGCCGGCTATCTCTAAATGTTGGTATTTCTCAGACATCAGTCACATTCTTCATAACATCTAGTTGCATAGTTGGCCAGTAGTATCCTTGACAAAGCAGTTTATAAGATAATGACCTGGCCCCAAGGTGATTTTCACATACACCTTCATGAACTTCTTTTAACACATAATTAGCTTCAGAAGGTTGAAGGTATTTAAGAAATAGTAAGAAATATGACCTCTTGTATAATTTATTCTCATATAAAATGTAATGGGCAGCATGGTTTCTCAATTTTCATGCTTCTTTAGGATCTCTAGGAAGAATTCCATCTTTGAGGTATTGAATTAGAGGGTCAACCTAGCTAGACTCATGGTCGACTTGCATCACTGTTTGGGATTCCTCCAAACTTGGATACTATAGAACCTCAAAAAAGACTTCTTTTGGTAATTCACTCGGAGCCAAAGTAGCTAATTTCGAGAGAAGATCGTTTCTAGTATTTTTTTTTCTAGGGATCTACTAAATATTGAAGCTTCTGAAGGTCGAGGTCAAACTTTTTACTTTTTTCAAGTACTTTATCATATTTTCCTCTCAGGCTTCATAAGTATCATTGACCTGCCCCATCACCAATTGAGAGTCGCTATAGATTTTCACATGGTCTGCTTTCAATTCTCCAGCTATTCTTAATCATGCGATTAGAGCTTCATATTCTATCCTATTATTTATTATTAGAAACTCAAAGCATAGCCTGTATTCAGCAAAATTTTTTTATGGATTAATTAGAATTAAGCCTGCGCCTACACTTGAAGCATTGGATGAGCCATCAACATATAGAGCCTAGAAGTCTTCAGGAAGATCTATTCTTTTTTCAGTGGAGTTCGGCTGTAAACTAGGAGTATAAATTTCTTACTACTTAAGTTCGGCCAGATCTGGAATGGTGCATTCTACTATAAAGTCAGCTAGTATCTGAGCTTTAATGGATGGCCAAGGTTGGAAGTTGACATCAAACTCAGTGATTTTGATTGTCCATTTTGCTTTTCTCCTAGAGGTATCAGACTGGTGAAGAATTGCTTTAATAGATTGATCAGTGAGAAGCATGATCATATGCCCTTGAAAATAAAGTCAGAGCTTTCTGGCTGCAATCAACAAAGCATAGGTTAGCTTTTCTAATTTCGTATGCCTTATTTCTACATCCCTAAAAACTTGGCTTATGTAGTAGACAGGCTTCTAGATTTTTGCCTCTTCTCTGATCAAGATAGCTCCAATTGCTACAAGTGACACTGCTAGATATAGAAACAATTCTTCACTAGGTTTGGATTTGGCAAGAAGAGGAGATGAGCTCAGATAGTGCTTCAAGTCTTCAAAGGCTTGTTGGCATTCAACGATCCAGTAGAAGTTCTTTGGCTGTTTGAGCGCTTGGAAGAAAGGCATGCAATGCTTAGCCGACCTTGAGACAAAATGATTTAGGGCTGCAACCTTCCCTATTAGGCGTTGAACCTTCTTTATTATTTTTTGTGCAGTCATTTCTTGGATGGCTTTGATCTTCTCAAGATTTGTTTTGATGCCACATCTTGACACCATGAACCTTAGAAATTTTTTTGAAGTTATGTCGAAAGCATATTTGGTTGGGTTCAGCTTCATCTTGAACTTTTGGAGGATGCTGAAGGTCTCTTCCAGGTTGGCAATATACTTTATAGAAGATCGGCTCTTGATAAGCATGTCATCTATATAAATCTCCATATTACGATCGATCTGCTTCTTGAAGATCTTATTCACCAAGCATTGATAGGTTGTACTTACATTTTTAAGTCCAAAAGGCATAACCCTATAATAATAAAGACCATGGTTAGTAATAAAACTAGTTCTCTCCTTATCTTCTGGTGCCATCCAGATTTGGTTATAATCAAAGAAGGCATCCATGAAGGTGAGGAGCTTATGGTCCAAGGTTGTATCTACTAGTTGATCAATTCTGGGCAGGAGGTAGCTATCCTTTGGGTAGGCCTTATTCAAGTCTATGAAGTCTGTGTACATTCTTCATTTGCCATTTGCCTTCTTGACGAGAATCACATTTGCGATCCAATTTAGGTAGGATACCTCCTGGATGAACATGGCTTTAAGAAGCTTGTCAACCTCATCTATGATAGCTTTTTGTCGTTCTGGTGCGAAGCTATGCTTCTTCTATTTCACAGGTCGGCATTTAAGATCTATAGTCAATGATATTTTATTACTTCAGCATCAATGCCTGACATATCCATAGGTACCCAAGTGAAGACGTTAGCATTCCTCTACAAGAAGGTGACGAGCTGCTTTTTAACTTCTCCTCTCAAGTTGGAGCCAATTTAAATAGTATGATCTTCATTTCCATTGTCTAGTGAAACTGCGATAAGGTTGTCAATAGGTTCCCTCCATTCTTCAATTAAGTCATCATAGGCATCAAGCCCATCCATCAGACAAGATTATGTTTACTTTTTCTCTTGTAAAGCAATTATGTAGCAGTGCTGTACCAGAGTTTGATCTTCTCTGACTTCTCCGACCCTATTACATGTTGGAAACTTTATTTTCAAATAATAAGTTGAGACCATGGCTCAAAGTGTATTTAAACCAGGTTGGCTGTTGTGTCTTAAAATTAATCACAAGTACACGATGTGCATAATAGCATGTCCAGCGAGTATGAGTTGATCCCATGAGAAATTGTGTTTGAATTATGTTCAAATCCTTGCTCAGGCGAGCTTTAATAAAGAGGAGGGGAGATTATTTGTTACGTACTACTAAATGGTAAATTAATTGCAGACAATATTAATCTAAAGATCTAGGACTTTTGAATCCACTAGACTAATGATTTAGAAAGCCTTTCTATGATTTCTCTAATGATGTTCCTTGATCAAGGTGTAATGCATGGATAAGCATTCATCCTAATTAAAAACTCTCCTTTCAACTACTTCTCTTGTGTTACCCAAGTATGAACTATGAAGGAGCTCTGACCCAACAATAAATCAAAATATTTCATAAGAAAGAAGAGAAAAGGAATTAACAAGATTATAGGCCTTCTACCTATTACCCTTCTTAGATTGAATCAAGCATGAATTATAAAGGGATTGAAACCCAATGATAGTCTATCAAATTCCTTGGCAAGAAGCTTGAAGGAAGAAGAACTCTAAACAATAAAAGCAAACGAGAAATTCTAAGAAAGAGCTTCTAATCATGGTTTAGCTTCATCTCAAATTTTAGAAGATTGATTAGCTAGACATGATTTAATTCAAAATTATAAAATCGATTAAAATATAAAAAAATATTATACTAATTGCTAAAATTTAAAATTATAATAAATAAAAAAGATGCAAAAAGTAAATAAGCATGAAAATTAAACTATCCTATGTACTGAAATTAAATTATAAAAATTAAATTACACAAGCAACCATTTAAAAAAAATAAAATTTTATTACTAAAATAAAAATTTGATACAAAAATTAAATAACTCCTAAGCCATTAATTGGGCTTGGAGTTGGAATAAGAAAATAAAGAAAACTCAAGATCTCCTCTGGTTGACCTTCCCTTGGCTAACTCTTCTTCTCGTGGTGCTGGAAGGGTGGAAGAAAATGAAAAAAACATGGATAAAAAATTTTATAGGCAGGTATTCCTACCTATCATATGGGCCCCTACAAGAGTTATGGTTCGGAGATATATCTCCAGAAGTTTAGGCATTAGGCTTTATTTATAGGTGTTAGGAGGAAAAGGATTTTTTTAATTTTTAGAAGTAGGACTATTAAAAAGATGCATCCTAAAAATATGGATGGTTAAGATTGGAGTGATAAGAAAGCTTGAATGGATGGGATGAAGAGGATGGAAGATAAGATAAGAAAGAGAGTTGCCATTCAATTAAAATTTTTTCTCTCTAAAAAATTCTCAAAAATTATTTTTTTCTTTAAATTCTGCATTCATCTGCTGCAACTTCCATGCTCTTCATTGCATTTGCTCCATGCTCACATCATGATGCATTTCATTCCACTTTGCATGGTGTTGCACTTGCTCCAGCATGAAGACCCACTGCACCACGTGAAAGGAAAAAGTGGCCTGCTGCTTTAAAAGTCCTTGCATGGACCCCTCTCCAAAGGTCAAATGTCACCAAAATATCTTCTTCAAACCATGTGTCTAACCTTTCTTCTTTTTCCCTTTTTTTTCTTTTATCCATTGGGTGCTAACTTTGCATCTATGTATCTTCGCATGTCGTGCACCTGACAAGCTTAAATTTAGACTCGAGCTTCATTTGCATGTGTTATAGGGCCATTTTTGGTTGGTTTACAATTAAGACTTTAAAATTAATTATTTCTATAGAGATCATAAGAAATATCAAATATAAATAAAAAAGATAAAATAGCATGGATTTTAATATTTTTTTGATATAATTAGTATATTCATCATACCTCCCAACTTGAACTTTACTCGTTCTCGAGTAAAAGAAATATTGATATACAATACTAACTTTCTTTGATATGAGTATTCATTTAATAATTTTAGAAGTAAATGATATCCATCTAAAAAATTATCAAGCATGTCATTGGGATATTAAGGCTATCCAATAGAATGGTTAAGTAAAGAACATAAAATTTTTCAAAGCTTTTTCTTGATCCACTCCTATCTTTATCCTTGGATCATGTAACTCTATGATGGGCTAGTAGTTTTGTATTTGCACATCCATTTCTTTTATTTTTTAGAAAATACAGTCCGTGCAATGTCTTAATCACTTAAGCTTTCTATTTAACCCTTATAGCGAGTGTTAAGCCAATGACTCCCAAATCAGTTGGCTTTAGGTATTAGATATAAAACACCCCTCGGACTTACTGATTTGAGTCAAATAGGCTATGGATTAAGATTTGACTGTATGATTTTTTTTTTAAACATTGCCCATATTTTGACATGAATATCATTGCTTACTTAGGTAACGAAACCTGGTTACTCATTCAAAAATTAATTTTTTTTTTGAAACTATATGCCTCAACATATTCCACTTATACCCATAACAGGTCGACTCTCTTTAGATATTAATAAGAAAGGCTAGAAATACTTAAAATTAATTTTTATTCTAGACTCAACCTTCTATTGAGTTTTATCAATATGTAGTCCCTCGATACTCCACAACTTATCCAAAGTGTGCATCAAATACTGCTAAAATATCTAATGTTACTCAAGTTTGAAGAATAGTTAGGTATATGAATATCAATAAATTGATGATTGCAAAGATTCAAAGTAAAGTTCAAAGTTTATCCCTTGTCCCCCAACTTATTCCACATTATCCTTAATAAGGTAAAAAAAATAAAAAAATGCAATAGGTAAAAAGAAAAGAATACACCTGATTTGATGTATCCTTGGTTTAGCAGGTGTTTTCAGATGTTCTTGAGGATGCATATTTAGTTCTTCCCCCCAACTTATTTGCCATTGACTTTACTTAAATAAGACCGAAATAAACTAAAAAGAGAAGTTAAAATACAAGGATCTGGGTTCTTCCAGGAGCATTAAGTTTAAAGTCTTCAGTCAAACTAAATAGATCAACCGAGATATGTTGGTTCATAGAGAACCATGGCTTCCTCAATAACTTTAGTGGATAATTCCAAAAATAGTTTTAGTCATTGATCATTTACTTTAAATACAGCATCATTGCTTGGATTTTTGATTTCTACTATCCCATGCAGGAAGACATCTTTAACTAAGAAAGGTCCTATCCATCTAGATCTCAGCTTTTTAGGAAATATGTGTAATCTAGAATTGTACAAGAGAACTTCCTATCCAAGAGTAAAAGATTTTCTAAGAATTGCTTGATCACAGAATACTTTTGTTCCTTCCTTGTATACCTTGACATTTTTATAAGCTTCATTTCTAAGTTGTTCTAATTCATTAATCTAAAGCTTCCTAGGATTTTTGGCTGCATCCAAGTCCATATTTAATTTTTTGATGGCCCACATAGCTTTGTTTTTAGCTCAACAGGCAAGTGACATAGTTTTTCAAACACAATCCTATAAGGAGATATTCCTAGGTTGGTCTTAAAGGCAGTGCAGTATGCCTAGAGTGCATCTACTAGTTTCAAGAATTAATCCTTTCTATTGGTATTAATGATTTTCCCTAGAGTTTGTTTGATTTGTTTGTTAGACACTTCTACTTGCCTACTAGTTTGAGGATGATATAGTGTGGCCAACTTATGGATGATATTATATTTTTTCATTAATGCAGCAAAAGATTGATTGCAAAAGTGTGTCCCCTGATCATTAATGATTGCTCTAGGAGTACCAAAATGGGAGAGAATATTTTTTTTGAGAAATTTAATGACCACTTTGCTATCTATTGATCTACAAGAAATAGCTTCTACCCACTTAGAGATATAATCGATAGCTACTAAGATATATTCATTTCTAAAGAAGTTTAAAAATGGTCCCATGAAATCAATCCTCCATACATCAAAAATTTCGACCACCAAGATTGGATTAAGTAGCATCATGTTTCTCTTGGTGATTCGATCTATTTGTTGGCATCAAGCACAACTTCTATAGTATTCATGACCATCTCTAAATAAATTAGGCCAATAAAATTCATATTGGAGGATTTTTACAGTTGTCTTTTTGGACGAAAAGTGACCACCACATGCTTAGTCATGATAGAAAGATAAAATACTTCTAATCTCATGGTCTAGGATACATGTCCTAATGATTTGGTTAGGACACTATTTGAAAAGGTATGGATCATCCCAAATAAAATATTTCATTTGGGCAAAGAATTTATGCTTATCCTAAGTGGTTGGAGGAACTTTACTAATAGCTAAATAGTTGATAATATTAGCATACCATGGTTCAGTGGACACAGACATGAGTTGTTCATCAGAAAAAACTCATTGATAGGTGATTCATTAGATGGTGCAACCATGATTTAGGATAAGTGATCAGCTACTGCATTCTCTATTCCTTTCTTGTCGATGATTTCTAGGTCAAATTCTTGAAGAAGCAAGATCTATCGAATTAAGCATGCCTTGGCATCTTTCTTTGCTGGGAGATGTCTAATGACTGAGTGGTCATTATACACAATAGTGTAAGACCCAACCAAATAGGATCTGAATTTTTTAAGGACAAAGACAATAGCTTGAAACTCCTTTTCTATGGTAGTATAATTAAGCTGTGCATCATTTAAGATTTTACTGGCACAGTAAATGACCTAGGAAGCTTATTATTTTTTTGACCTAAAACTATACCTATAGCATGATCAGATGCATCGCATATGAGTTCAAAGGGTTCAGTCTAGACAAGCGGATGAATAATAGGAGCTGAAATGAGTGCTTTTTTAAGAAACTCAAAAGATTCTAGGCACTCAGGAGTGAACTCAAATTTTGTTTATTTTTCTAACAAGTTGGTCAATGAGGAGTATTGTTCCAAGAATTGATTTTGATGATTACAAAGCATTTGAGGGGATTACTAATGAATTTGATTTAAAAAAAAACTTTTTATATTTCAAAAGCAAAATCATAATTTTATCAAGTTTTGATTTGAGAGCCTCAAGAGCAAGTATAGAAGATTTCTAATCCTTTGAAGGTAGTCCCATGATTTTTGGATGCTTATTTTGGAAGAAAATTATGTTTGAAGCAAAAGGGTTGACCCCTAGGTCTACCCTTGCTGAAATGAGCTATTTGGCACACAGTCCCTATGCCATGAGTCGACCCCAGGATTGACCTCTACAGTTTCAAAGGCCAAAAATATAGAACAACTAATTTTCTGAGTCTTGTCTTAGAGGTCGATCCCTATGCCATGAGTCGACCCATGAGTCGACCCCTATAATAAAATTTTTTTTGCAATGGCTATTTTTTTCTTATTTTGCAGGTTTTAATGATTTCTTTAATGTCTCCAATGGCTACAAATCTTGCCTAAGATTCTCTCCTCCACCTACTAAAGATTTAAAAGGCTTTAAATAGGAAAAAACATAAGAGATTAGTGTGATTCAATTTCTGCCCTAAGCAAAAGTCATCTTCAAGCAAAGAAGCCTTCATTTCAAGTTCACCCATCTCTCAAGAGCTTTTTTAAATCTTCAACTATCTTGAAAAAAAATTAGAGAAGCTTCTTCCATTATTATGAAAAGCGTTCTTAAAGTTTTATTTGCTCATAAAGGGAGCTAAATTTTTATTTGATTGTTATTAAATCTTTTACTCTACTTTACTATTTTGATTCAAGTTTTGGGAGGATTCCAAAACTTAGAAAGGTTGATCCTAACCTTGAATAGGATTATATTAGGTTGGCTTATACCTAAAATATAAGTGTTCCAGCTTGGGATAGCTAGGGTTGGAGGTTTCCAATGGTGTATTCAGTTTGAATATGGTTAGTGATTTTTAATTCTTAAGTAGGAGCTTGGAGAGTGGATGTAGGTGCAAGGAAAGCATCAAACCACTATAAATCTTGCTTGTTTGTGATATGCTTGCTATCTTTCTTTTCTTAGTTTATTAAATTCTTGATCTCTAATATTTTATATTTTTTCTAACCTAAATCGCTTCACACACACATCTTGCATATCATCATTCAATCTTGATATCTTTAATTTAGCTTTAAAATTTTAAAAATTTAATTCACCCTCCCTCTTGGGTTGCATAGCTGGGCAACAAGTAGTATTAGAGCCTAGTGCTCTAGCCCTACTTTGATTTAACCATCAAAGAGCCAAAGATCTATGGCAACCCAAGTTAGTATTTCTCTAGCCGAGGGGTAGTCCATAAACTGACCTCCACTTTTCAATGGATCAAACTATACTTATTAAAAAGCTCGGATGAGAATTTTCATACAAGCACTTGACTATAATATGTAGAGTATCATAGTTAATGGACCATACATATCCACTAAAATAATTAATGGTGAGGAATCAATCAAACCCGAAAAGAAATGGGATGAGATTGATAAGAAAATGGCTCAACTCAATGCAAGAGCCATGAATATTTTATATTGTACTCTAGATGCTAATGAATTTAATCATATTTCAACATGCATATCGGCTAAGAAAATATGGGATAGGTTAGAAGTAACTTATGAAGGCACTAATCAAGTTAAGGAGTCAAAAATTAACATACTTATGCACAAATATGAACTTTTCAAAATGAAGCATGATGAGTCAATAACTATAATGTTTACTAGATTTATGGATATTATAAATGGTCTTAAAAGTCTTGGCAAGTCTTATTCTAATAGTAACCTTATGAGGAAGATTCTTAGATCTTTGCTAAGGACATGGGAGGCCAAAGTGACTGTAATTCAAGAAGCCAAAGATCTAAATATTTTATCCTTGGAGGAGCTTCTAGGATCACTAATGATGCACGAGCTAAGCATGAAACAACATCAAGAAAAAGATGTCAAGAAAAAAAAAGACAATAATCCTTAAATCTATCACTCAACAAGATGAGAAATCTAATAAAACAGAAGATGAAGAACAATATGAAGAAATAGCCCTCATCATAAGAAAGTTCAAGAGATTTTTGAAAAAAAAATAAGGGATGAGGAAGAGGCTACCTACCAAAGGAGAGTATAGCAAGGAAAAGGTTAGGAAGCAGCCCCTTATTTGCTATGAATGTAAGAAGCCAGGGCACTTTAGGTCTAAATGTCCTCAACTTAAAAAGGTTCTCAAGAAATACAAGAAAAAAGGCTATGGTGGCAACATAGAGTGATAGTGATGACTCAAGCTCCGTAGAGAAAGAAGCTCATGAACAAGTCAACCTATGCCTTATGGCACATGAGAATGAGATAAGTGTTGAAATCTCAAATGAATTTACATTCGAAGAACTTCAAGAAGCCTTCTATGATTTAGTAGATGATTTAAAAAAATTAGAAATTAAAAACAAAGAACTAAAATTAAAAAATCAAGTCTTGCTAAAAGAAAATGAAACTATCCTAAGTGAAAAACTAGTCTTAACTCAAGAGAATATAAATTTAAAAAATAAAATCGATAATTTAAAACTAATAGTTGAAAAATTTACTTTGAGTTCAAATAAACTTTATATGATTCTTGAAAATCAAAAGGTCATTTATGATAAGGCTGGTTTAGGCTATAACGCCCTAAGAAAATAAAAATTTATGAAAAATATTTTTATAAATTTATAAAGCAATAAATTTTTAAATATTACTTACTTTAAAGGTGGTAAACTAGGATACAAATCTTATACATGCTTCTCTAACAATTTAAATGTAAAGAAAATTTGGGTTCCAAAAGGAACCATTATGACTAACCTTAAAGGATCCAAGAAAACTTGGGTACCTAGAGTAAAAACTTGATTCTGTATATAGGTGTGTCTTGCATCCAAAGAAGAAAATCGAAGATGGTATCCTGACAGTGGATGCTCAAGACACATGATCGGTGATGAGTCCCATTTCATCAAGCTTGATGCTAAAAATGAAGGGATGGTTATATTTGGAGACAATGGCAAAGAAAAGATCATTGGTATAGGTAATGTCGGTATCACTCCCTCCAAGTATATTGAAAATGTTTTATTAGTAGATGGTTTAAAATACAATCTCTTAAGTATTAGCCAACTTTGTGATAAGGGTTACAAAGTTATTTTTGAATCTTCATTGTGCATTGTAACTAGTCCCAATGATGATGACATTAAGTTAGTTGGTCATAGGCATGGCAATGTTTATATAGTAGATTTGAATGATCTTTCTATGATAAACTTGCAATGTCTAGTAGCTATGAATGCCAAAATTAGTGAGACTAGTTGGCTTTGGCATCGTAGGCTTGCACACATTAGTATGCATTCACTTTCAAAGCTTATCATAAAAAAATTAGTTACCGATTTACCAAAATTAAACTTTGAAAAAGATAAAATTTATGATGCATGCCAACTAGGTAAACAAACAAGAGTTTCATTTAAATCTAAGAACATTGTTTCAACTTTTAGGCCATTAAAACTTTTGCACATGGATTTGTTTGGTCCTACAAGAACAACAAGCTTAGGTGAAAATCGATATGGTTTTATAATTATCGATGACTACTCATGTTTTACATGAATTTTTTTTGACACATAAAGATGAAACTTTTCATATTTTTATAAAGTTTTATCGAAAAGTTACAAATGAAAAATGATTTTCAATTCAAAGCATTCAAAGTGATCATGGAACCGAATTTGAAAATCAAGACTTTAAAAAATTTTATGATGAAAAAGGAATTAGCCATAATTTTTCAACACCTAGGACACCCTAACAAAATATAGTAAAAAGAAAAAATAGAACTCTAGAAGAAATGGCCCGTACTATGCTATGTGAAAGCAACCTTCCAAGATACTTTTGGGCGGAAGTAATTAACACAGCATGTTACATCTTAAACCGTGCCCTAATCAGACCAATTTTAAAGAAAACATCTTATGAGCTTTGGAAAGAAAGAAAACCTAACATTGCATATTTTCATATTTTTGGTTGCCGATATTTTATTTTGAACAATGGTAAAGAAAAACTAGATAAATTTGATGTAAAATTTGATGAAGCTATTGTTCTTGGTTACTCCTCTTCTAGTAAAGCTTTTAGAGTTTTTTAACAAAAGAACCTTAGTAGTAGAGGAGTCAATACATATTATTTTTGATGAGACTAATGATCTTCCATCAAAGAAGAGTGAGGGTATTGATAATGCAGATCCTCTTATAGAAGGATTGAAGGAGATCATCCTAAAGGATTCAATAATTCAAAATGAAGAGAATCATGAAGACAAATAAGAAATTAAGGGTGAAGGAAAACAAGAACAAATGATCTTCCAAAAGAATGGAGGTATGTTCACAATCATCCCAAAGAACTAATTATTGGTGATCCTACACATGGGGTAAAAACTCATTCTTCACTTAGAGATGCATACAATTATTTTATATTTATTTCTCATTTTGAACCCAAAACTATTGATGAAGTCGAAAAAGATTATAATTGGATAAATGTAATGTAAGAGGAACTTAATCAATTCAAAAGAAATAATGTATGGACCTTAGTATCAAGACCTAAAAATTATCTAATAATTGATACAAAATAGATATATAAAAATAAATTGGATGAAAATAAAAATGTAATTGAGAATTAAATAAGATTAGTTGCAAAGAATTATAATCGAAAAGAGGAAATTGATTTTGATGAAACCTTTGCACCTGTTGCTAGACTAGAAGCAATTAGACTTTTACTCTCTTATGCATGCTTTATGAATTTCAAGCTATTTCAAATGGATGTTAAAAGTGCTTTTCTAAATGGATATATTACCGAAGAAGTTTATATAGAACAACCTCCTGGTTTTAAAAATCATGCTTTTCTAAACTATGTTTTTAGATTAAATAAAGCATCATATGGTTTAAAATAAGCACCTAGAGCTTGGTATGAAAGACTAAGTAAATTCTTGTTTAATAATGGATTTTCAAGAGAAAATGTAGATACAATCCTTTTCATTAAAAGAGATTATGATGACATTTTAGTAATACAAATATATGTTGATGATATTATATTTGGATCTGCTAATGAAACTTTATGTCAAGATTTTGCTAACTCATGTAGGGAGAGTTTGAGATGAGCATGATGGGTGAACTAACATTCTTCCTTAGACTTTAAATCAAATAAACAAAAGAAGGAATCTTCATCACTCAAAGCAAGTATACAAAAAAACTACTTAAGAAATTTAGGATGGAAAGCTCCAAAGCAATTGGTACCCCCATGAGTCCATCATGTAAGCTTGACAAGAATGAAGGAGGTTAAAGTATTGATCAAAAACTTTATAGAGGAATGATTGATTCTTTATTATATTTAACTGCTAGTAGACTAGATATCATATTTAGTATTTATTTATGTGCACAATTTTAATCTAATCTAAAATAATCACATTTAAATATTATAAAAAGAATACTTAAATACCTAAAAAAAATTCAACCATAGGTTTATGGTACTTTAAGAATTCATCAATCGATTTAATTAGATATTCAGATGCAAACTTTGCTGGATGTAAATTAGACAAAAGGAGCACTAGTGAAACTTGCCAATTTCTAGGAGTTAACTTAATCTCTTAATTTAGCAAGAAGTAAAATTCGGTAGCATTATCTATGGTCAAGGCTGAATACATTACAGTCGGAAGTTACTGTGCACAAATCTTATGGATTAAGTAATAACTTGAGGACTTTGGCATCAAACTAAATAAAACTTCCATAAAATATGATAATACTAGTGCCATAAATCTAACTAAAAATCCAATCCAACACTCTAGGTCAAAACACATTGAAATAAGACATTATTTCATAAAAGAGCATGTTCAAAATAATGACATAATTCTTAATTATGTTTGTACTGAAAATCAACTGACTGATATTTTTACTAAGACCTTAGGTGAAGATAAATTCTATGAGATTAGAAGAGAATTAGAAATTCTTGATTTCCTAGCCTAAACATCTTTATGATTTCAAGCTTAAATCTATCAAAAATGATATTAATCTTTATCTTGAGCCTATATCTTAAATTTTCTATCTCAAAAAGCTCAAATCTAACCTTGCTTGATCATTCTCATGAATGAAATTTCAATCCTTAAAATCTTATATTTTTTTCAAAATTTTTCCATCTCTCTTGAATCTTTGAAGTTCAAAATAATTTTGTTCAATTATTTATATTATTCAAAAAGGGAGAGATATGTTTTTAATTTATGTTGTTCATAAATAGAATTTAAAAAAAAAAAGAGAGAGAAAAGATATTCGTTCTAAATTTGTTGTGTTGTTTCCAAATGGGGAAGAAAAGCTAAAAGGTAAATTTATCCAACAATAATTATGAAAAAGAGGGGAAAAAAATATTATGTGATGAATTTTCTAGTATTTACTCTTAAAAAATAAGAAAAAAGATGTTTGTTTGTTAAATTTTATCTAGTTAGCCTTATCTAAACATTCTAATTAATTTGAGTTAAGGATAATAAACTTTGATTATTTTATGATCCTTTTAACTTAAGCCTTCATGTAATAATTTAGTTTAAATTCAATTGATTTGATTGTCAAATTATTTTTGATAACTAATTGAAGTTAAAACTAATTTAAAATATATTCTCATTCTAAAAAAATAATTTTGATACATACTTCTAATTTTAAAACTCATTTAAAAATATGAATATAATACAAAATTTTTAATGTGCCTTTAGAAATGTTTGTAAAATCATTTTTGCTCTGATACTATCTTTGTTTTGTTTGATATATTTTTGATATATATCTTTTCTGAGCTTAATTGATTGAAATTTATTTAAAAAAAGAAAAGAATGAATAATGAATTAAATGTTGTGCTTGATTCCACTATTCAAATATTTGAAAAGCTCTAATCCTCATAAAGCTTAAAAGTACATACTTGAAAATCTATTCAAAGAATTATATTCATTCAAAAAGGGGGAGAGCCTTTAATATTTGAGTTTAAGCTAATTTTTTTATAAAGAAAAAAATTTCAAATGATAAGCTTTTAAAGGAGAGCTGATTCATTTGATTTGATTCAATTTTCTAAATTTTTGATTCAATTTTCTGAATTTGATACATTTATCATTTGACACACTCCATCACATCTCTGATTCCTCATCTGATTTAGATGCTTCCAACCGTAATCTCTAATAGATTTAGTTTAGTCATCTTTGTATTAGGTTATGATCTAGTATCTCTTGGTTGTTTCTATGAGTTGTTGATTAAGTCATAGTTGGTTTTTTTTTTTGGGATAAAACTTATGGCATTGGTACTATTGGCTGTTTGGGTCATGGATAGTTGTATCCATGAATTTTGTATGTTTTGATGGCCTAATTCTCATGAATACTTTTGATACCTTTATATTTTGTATGTTTAGCACTTTTATATTTTGATTACTTGATGTTATGATAATTATTTAGATGTAAATATGTGATGATGTCATTTGAATGATGTAAAATAAAATCTTTGTGAATTGGCTAAATTTTATTATGATCATTATGTTGTAAATTGAAAGTTTTGTTATAAACTCTTGTTCTAATAGAAAAACATATAGAATAACTTAAAGGGGAGGCTTTTTTATTTTTGAATTTTAAAATCCTTTAAGTTCTTACTTGATGATGTCAAAAAGGGAGAGTAGAGATAAAATTGGGCTATAAGCAAAATTGAAATAAAATTGACAAAAGAAATAAAATAAAAGTAAAATTGACAAAAGAAATAAGTAAGTCAAATACTTTTGCAAATCATTTAAATGCTTGACTATAAGTAATCATCGAACTGCTCTTGATGTCATATTGATCAAATAATTGAATATAATATCCTAGTATGTGATGTAGCATATTCCTTCAAAATTTTTTAAAACCCTCAATCAATGCTTCTACATGCTTTATTTTTGCTTATGCTCAAATATTTTATCATCATCAAAAAGAGAAAGATTATTGCTCCAAGAATTGATTTTGATGATTACAAAGCATTTGAGGGGATTACTAATGAATTTAGCTTGAAAAAAGACTTTTTGTATTTTAGAGGCAAAATTATAATTTTATCAAGTTTTGATCTGAGAGCCTCAAGAGAAAGTATGAAAGATTTCTATTCCTTTGGAGGTAGTCCCATGATTTTTGGATGCTTATTTTGGGACAAAATCAAGTTTGAAGCAAAATGGTCGACCCCTAGGTCTACCCTTGCTGAAATGAGCTATTTGGTATGCAGTCCTTGTGCCATGAGTCGACTCCAGGGTCAACCTCGGCAGTTTCGAAGGCCAAAAATATAGAACAGCTGATTTTTTGAGTTTTGTCTTAGAGATCGATCCCTGTGCCATGAGTCGACTCATGAGTCGACCCATGCAATGGAACTTTTCTACAATGGCTATTTTTTTCTTATTTTAGTAAGTTTTAATTATTTCTTTAATGTCTCCAATAGCTACAAATCTTGTCCAGGATTCTCTCCTCCACCTATTGAAGATTTAAAAGGCTTTAAATAGGAAAAACACAAGAGATTGATGTGATTTAATTTCAGCCCTAAGCAAAAGTCATCTTCAAGCAAATAAGCCTTCGTTTCATGTTCACCTATCTCTCAAGGGCTCTTTCAAATCTCTAACAATCTTGAGAAAAATCAGAGAAGCTTCCTCCATTATTGTGAAAGTGTTATTAAGATTTTATTTGCTCACAAAGGGAGCTAAACTTATATTTGATTGTCATTAAATCTTTTACTCTACTTTACTATTTTGATTCAAGTTTTGAGAGGGTTCCAAAACTTGGAAAGGTTGATCCTAACCTTGAATAGGATTGTATTGGGTTGGCTTATACCCAAAAAATAAGTATTCTAGCTTGGGATAGCTAGGGTTGGAGGTTTCTAATGGTGTATTCAGTTTGAATATGATTAGTGGATTTTAATTCCCAAGTAGAAGCTTGGGGAGTGGATGCAGGTGCCAGAGAAGCATCGAACCACTATAAATCTTGCTTGTTTGTGGTATGTTTACTATCTTTCTTTTCTTAGTTTGTTAAATTCTTGCTCTCTAATATTTTATATTTTTCTCTAACCTAAATCACTTTACACACACATCTTGTATATCATCATTCAATCTTGATATCTTTAATTTAGCTTTAAAATTTTAAAAATCTAATTTGCCTCCCCTCTTGGGTTGCATAGCTAGGCAATAGAGAGCCACTTTGCTAAAATTGGTTATAAACTTTCTATAGAATCTAGCATGTCCTAAAAATGAATGGATTTTCTTAATAGATTTGGATGGTGGAAGACCCACAATCAGGTCTACCATGGCTTTGTCTACTTTAATTTCTTTTTTTGAAACTACATGGCCAAGAACTATGCTCTCCCTAACCATGAATTGGCATTTTTTCCAATTGAGAACTAAGTGCTTCTCCTTACATCTCTTTAGGACAAGTCTCAGATGATCTAAACACTCGAAGAAGGTGGGGCCAAAGATAGAAAAGTCATCCATGAAAATTTCTAGAAATTGTTCAACCATGTTAGAGAAAATACTGATCATACATCTTTGAAAGATCACTGATGCATTGTATAACCCAAAGGGCATGCGCCTATGGGCAAAAGTTCTAAATGGATAGGTGAATGTAGTCTTTTCTTAGTCTTCAGGAGCTATGGAGATCTGGCTATAGACGGAGTATCCATCTATAAAATAGTAGAACTCCTATCTGGCTAATTTTTCCAACAATTGGTTGATGAATGGCAAAGAAAAATGATCCTTTCTTATTGCCATATTCAAGTTTCTATAATCTATACAGATCCTCCACCTCATTTGGATTCTAGTCGGGATAAGTTTATTTTTCTCATTCTCGACCACTGTTATCCCAGACTTTTTGGGTACTACTTGCATAGGGCTTATCCAAGAACTATCAGAGATGGGGTAAATTATTCTATTATCAAGTAATTTCAAAATCTCTTTCTTGACTACATCTTTTATAGCTAGATAGAGTCTTCTCTAAGCATCTCTAATTGGTTTAGCCTCTTTTTCTAAGTGTATTCTATGTTGAACTATGGAGGAGCTTATTTTTTTAATATTTGCCATGGTCCAGCCTATTGCTTCTCGATTTTCTTTCAAGACTTCTAACAATTTCTCCTCTTGTTTAGAATTTAGGTCTGGTGCAATAATTATGGGTAAGGTTTTCATTAGACCTAAATAGGCATACTTGAGATGCTTGGGGAGGAGTTTCAATTCTAATTTGGGTGCCTTCTCTATTGATGGCTTGGGTGATGGCTTAACAATTTTCATGAGAGGTTCAGTAGGAGATTCCTATTTTTGGCTAATCCTATAGTCAATAGGCATTTCATCAATATCTTCAAGTTCATGGTTTAGTCAAATACTTGACTCCAGATCGACTTCTTCTTCGCTAATGTCAATAGGTTCATAAATTTCATCTTTGATTATATTTACATTAGCATGCTTAGTAGATTCCTGTTCCAGATTAAATATTTTTCACTCAATGGTCATGTTCCCAAAAGATAGCTTCATAAGTCCATTTTAATAGTTGATTTCAGCATTAGCAGTTGCTAAGAATGGTCTTCCTAAAATAACTGGGATATGGCCCTTTGGATTTGAAATTGGTTTGATCTCTAAAATGATGAAGTCTACGGAAAAGATAAAATTGACAACCATGATTAAAACATCTTCTATCATTCCCTTAAGGATCCTAAAAGATCGGTCTGCTAATTGCAATGTGATCCCTATTGGCTGAAGTTTTTTCAATCCTAATTACTCATAAACTGAATAGGATAAAATATTTACACTAGCTCCTAAGTCTAGCAAGGCCTTCTCAATTTGGACTTGTCTAATAACATATGAAATTGTCAGAGATCCCGGATTCTTATATTTTATTGGCACATGACTTGATAAGTATGAGCCAAGAATGCTCTCTTGGGTACATTAGTAGTCCTCTTTTTGGTGCAAAGGTCTTTTAATAATTTAGCATAGGTCCGTACTTACTGGATCATATCTAGTAGAGGGATATTTACCTGGACTTGTTTAAATATCTCTAACATTTTATCTAAATATTTTGATTATTTTTTAGACCTTAGTCGATTTAGAAAAGGAGCTCTTGGAGTTGCGGATACTGGGCAAGGTGTACTATCAGTTTCAAGAGCTTGAGTTTGTAAGGTAGGTTATTCGTAAAGTTACTTAGTAGATGAGTCCTCTATATTATTAGATGTACCTACCTTGTTATCTACTTATTTTTTTAATCTTAAAGTGTGAATGGCATTCACTTGGTTGACTTGGTTTTTCTATTAGGAATGTGGACTATTTTGGTTTCTTGGGTTGGGCTCGGGTTGGCTAGGTAGCCTACCTCATTCTCGCTCATTCATGATAGAGACTAGCTGACCTACTTGCATTTCTAATCGAGCAATGGCTTGAGAATTTGTATTTAAGAGTTGGCTCATGGTTTGCATGAAATTACTCAATGTAGCATTGGTGTCAGCATTGAATTTGGCTAGGACTTCCAGGCTTTTCTCTAAAGAACTAAGTTTCTTTTCATGATTATTGAAGCATGGTGGATTGTTTAACATAGGGTTGAGCCTTGGGTTCTACTGGTTGAAACTAGGACCGTCTATATTTGGATTCTACGACCATGAGAAGTTTGGATGATTCCTCCATCCTGGGTTATATATGGATGCATAAGGATTGTTTATTGATTTCTGGTATGCAGCATTCACCTGTGCACATGTGATTCTAGTAGGATTCATTAGGAGAGGACATTCTTCAAGGACATGGTCTGGTGTAGTACACCCATTGCACATGGATGCAGATATATGGTTTATACTGGCAGGTCTCTGCAATTCTAAGGCTTCTAACCTACGTGTTAGGATTGTGATTTTAGCCTCCGCAACTAGGGATATTAGCATTTGATGCATTCCACCTCTTGAAGTTGTTGATTTTTCTAGCTTTCTAGTCATTTTTCATTATAGACTCTTCTCGACTAGGTCTTCTAGAAATTGCCAGGCCTTATTGGGTTCTTTATGCATAAATTGACCTTGGCACATGGACTCTAGCATGGTTCTAGAATTTAAGTCTAGCTCCTCATAAACTATTTGGCATAGCCTCCAAGTCTCTATTCCATGGTATGGGCATTGGGTCAAAATGTTCTTAAAATGGTCAAAATACTTCTAAAATGATTCACCAGCTAGTTGGTAGAATTGATTAATTTCATTTCTAATTCTAGCTATCTTATGATGGGGGAATAATTCTTTTAAGAACACTCGTACAAAATCCTCCCAAATTATGATAGAATGGTTTGGAAGGCTATATAACCATTTTTTGGCATTATCTTTAAGGGCAAAATTGATTAGTCTCAATTTGATCTCATCCTTAGAAAGTTGCGGTAGTCTCATGATTGCACAAACCTCTTCAAATTTTCTAATAAATATATATGCATCTTCTATTCCAATGAACTTTAGAAGCATATTAATCATTTAGGGTTTAATTTCAAAATTATTTGTAGTAGGTTGGGGTAACCTGATGCAAGAAGGTTGGATGGATCTAATTGGATAATATAAATCCTTAAGAGTTTGAGGCTGATTGATTTCTTCTATTTTAGTGATTCTAGGACTTGACACACGAATCAAATCAATTCTAATTAGTTGACCTAAAATTCTTTTCCACAAGAAAGTAAAAGATTCATTTTATTTTTTATTTTTAATTTTTAATTTTTAATTTTTTTGTTGGTTTTTTAAAGAAGAGAAAGGAGGAAGATAGATAAGAAAAATGTTCTAAAGATGGATCCTAAGGAATCCTAAATCTAAAGATGAAAGAAAAGAGTGAGAAGAATTAGTTAAGATCTTTTTATTTTTTCTAAATACTTATTAAGCAAATATCTATCCAAGGTTATCTTAATTCTAGACAGCTCTTAACTACCAAGGCTGCCTTGGAGCCCTCCAAGTCGAAAACCAATAAGCCAACTAGCCAGGTAAGGATAAGATCGGTGGGAGTCCTCCCATTGCTTTTCTTAGAAACCAATTAGATTGGCCAGATAAGCAAACAAAATCAATTAAAGAACCACCTTTCTTTGGGCTCATCCCTGAACCCCTTTTCTAGACACTAGTTAACTAGCCAATTCTGACCTGGTCCAACACTTTCAGGTGCCTTGTCCTAATGAGCCAAGATGTTCCTAGGGTTGACGTCTAATTGATTTTATTTAAGGATTAGGATGAATGCAAATTAAAAAATTTATTTATGGGCTAAGAAAGGGTGATGAAATTCCCACCTTATCTTATTTAGGTTTGTGTCCTTAAAGTAATTTAGATATGCTGATGCACAACCAATAAGAACAAACAAGTTTCAATTAAAAATAAATAATAAACTAAGATCAAGTTAGTATGCTAAAGAAAAAGAAAATGTTAGATTATGCACCTAATCTCTAGCACTCACCAAGTTTCAACAAATCAATATAAGAAAGTTAGAAAGGTCAGATAAAAACTAAGCTAAAAGCACGAAGAATAAGAATTTAGAACATAATTTAAATCATGGCAATTCTCCGACAATGATGCCAAAAAAATTTTATATCTCAAAATTAACCGCAAGTGCACAGTGTGCAGAGTAGCATGTCCACCGAGTATGGGTCGATCCTATGAGAAATTATGTTTGAATTATGTTCAAACCCTTGCTCAGGCGAGCTTTAATAAAGAGGAGAGAAGATTGTTTGTTACTTACTACTAAACAGTAAATTAATTGTAGATAATATTAATCTAAAGATCTAGGGCTTTTGAATCCACTAGACTAATGACTTAGAATGCCTTTCTATAATTCTTCTTATGATGTTCCTTGATCAAGGTGTAATGCATGGACAAGCATTCACCGTAATTAAGAAACTTTTCTTTCAACTGCTTTTCTTGTGTTATCCTAGGTGAGTGAGATATGAGAGCTATGAAAAGTAGGTGATAGGAATACACACATAAATAAGAGATTTTTATAGTGGTTTGGTGTACTCCAAGCATCTACATCCACTCTCTAAGCAAGACTCTTAAGAATTTTTGTTGGAAAATGTGTCCTAAAGCCAATCATCTAAGTTATAGATGATTAGAATCTGTATATGAATTATCTAATAATAATAGTTATTTGGCTGGTTCATCATAAAAGTTTTATCTTTCTTAAATGGACTCCTAAATTATAATGAAGTTCTTAGAATCACAATCAATTGATAAAGGAGGATTTATCGGATGGTTCTTAAATAGTTCATGATCAAATGATAAGTTATTAACAAGGATGATAACTTATTGAGTGTAGATCGTTGTATGTCATATACATTGGTTCTCTTCATAACCAAGTGGTGTGAAGATACTAGTATGGCATCTAGGTGAGATGTAGGAGTACATCTGCATTGAACATGATCAATATAGCACTCTACTATCAAGAGTAGCTAGCTAAGGCTAATGGATATAAGTATCCCTCTAACTTAAGATCATTATGGTGACTTGCAAGCAACTCACTGTACTTTTAATATAGATTCAAAAATTTTTTGGATACAGTCAAGTACTTGTAGAGTCGGTGTGTAAGTCAATATGGGATTGATCACTCTTGATTAACTTCAAGAAGGGAATGATCCATTGTATTTTAATTTAACAAAACCTAGGCCTGGGTAATCCTCGTGAGTAGTCATGGGATTTGCAAAATTTTGAGACATAATAGAGATGACTTGTATGAGTGTTGATAGCTTACTCAAAATCATCTTGAGTATTATTGGTCAAAGGAATGAATTATATGATAACCATGGGCCAGGATTATAAGAATATTGCTTTACATACATTCGACCTATTCGAACATCGGGTATCATTGCTAGATGATCATTTTGATTGATATAAAAATTGATTTCTATGCTACCAACTTAAGTTTGAACCAATGGAGTCACACATATAAGAGGTTGTAACCTGATAAGATAGTTAATCGATGATTGGGAATCATTCTAAAGTCAAACAATCAATACGATTAAAGTTTGATCTAATGCAAGTGTTATAAGAGAATTGATTAGCAATTGGATTGCTAATTGACTTAATTTGATTGAGAAATTGGGCTGAGATCAAGTCTAATTGAATTAGATTCAACTAAAATTAGTTTAGATTTAATTGGAATAAGTCTAGTTGGTTTATTGGATAAGCCAGTTGCATGGAAGAATAAGTCCTTATTAGACTAGGACTTGAGTGTACCTAATTTCTAATAAAGTTAAGATTTAAATCAAAATTAAATATATTTTAAACTAATTTAATTAGACTTTTAACTGGATTAGGATTGCCTATTGAAAAGG
This sequence comes from Cocos nucifera, assembly GCA_006176705.1. Lineage (NCBI taxonomy): Eukaryota > Viridiplantae > Streptophyta > Magnoliopsida > Arecales > Arecaceae > Cocos > Cocos nucifera. Next base: position 129,188 of record QRFJ01004518.1, on the reverse strand, counting down.
TCAACTCAAATCTAATTAGAATGGAATTTATTTTGGTTTGACCTGGTCTTAATAGAAGAGTCCTATTTAGACTAGGACTCCTATTTTTCCTTATGCCAAAGATCTTCATGCCCCACTTTTATTTCTAGATTTTTACAGGAATTATTCCTCAACTAAGAAAGGTATTCCATGCCCCAATATCTGGTGGATTTCAAATAAATATTTGACTTGTTCAAATATGGCAGTTGGTTTTGATTTGAAATCAACTTGATGGAGTCCCATATTGTTAAAAGACCTCTTCCCATCTTGCGCCAAAAATTCCCCATGCGAACCAGATTTTTTTGGTTGCCTATCTTTCTCTCTTGTGTGTGGGTTTGCTGGTTCTCAGGCCTAAAAAAGTAGGAAGGGGCATCTAAGAGTTGGATGCCCCATAGGACTCCTTAAAATCCTCCTTAAAACTAGGTTTTGACCTAGTCAAGGGAGGCTGTTATGGGATGCCTCCTTCTAATTATTTTTGAGCATCAAAACCTGGAGGAATTCCATGACAAAAACCTGAAGAGAAGAGGCTGAAAGCATGGTGGTTTGGGGCACCAATTATCTTAGAGAAGGCCCTTTCTTTTAGACATCAAATGTTGATGTCTTGAAGGGACAAAGGTAAGAGAAGACTGTCTTCCCTTAGTTTTTTCTTTTAAGTTTTTTCTTTCTTATTTCTTTATATATTTTTATGTGATAAAAATTTGAGAGAGAGAGAGAGAGATGGCATGGAGGATGAGTGCTCCAAGGAGTTGGAGAATGGAGGTTTATTTCGGACATGATCGATCATGTCCTGATGAGAGAAGAAGAAGAGAAGATAGTCTTCTCTTAGGGTTTCTTTGAGAACCTTTCTTCTCCATCTTTTTGTAGGATTTCTTTATTAAAAAAATTAAAGAATATTAGATCTAGATGCATAAAAAAAATCTAGAGGAGAAGGTCTCGTCTTGTCCTAACATAGAGATATTTTGAGGACATCAATCATTGATGTTATGAAAGAGAAGATTTGTCTTCTCTTTGGATGTTTTTTCCTATGTTTTATTTTTTGATTTTTGAAAGATCCAAAGGTTAGATTTTTTTCTTATTCTTTCTTTTATTCTTCATCTCTTAGAGTGTCCAAGAGATCAGAAGAATAATTTTAGACTAACCATTAGGAAGGATCTGCAAGAAGCTAGCACTTCAAATGGATCTTCGTTTGACGAACCTTCAATCTATGTTTGCAGCTTTGTGTGGATTACTTATAGAGGTCAGATGCATGTGCAGCTCTAAGCAACAAAGAACTATAATAGAATCAACCATGGAGTTTTCGATCCACACGAAGGTAAGAGATCTGATCTCTTCTTCACCTAGATGCGATCTAGGGTTTGATCTAGAACTATTCTAGATCTAGGTATTGATTTGATCAATACCAATCTTACTTGATTTATTTTTAGATTTATGTATGTATTATGATATGTTATAGATCCTAAATGTAGGGTTTAGTAATTAGATTATATGTTTTTTATAGATTAAATAGTTTAATCTACATCTTTCACTGTGATTTATTTCGAAAAAGTTTTGAAATACAAGCATGAAATCCTGCATGTTTCCCAACAGTGGTATCAGAGCATTTAGGTTCTTTTATAACACGATCATGTTTACATTAAAATAAATCTAAAAATAAAACTCTTAAGATCTCACATACTGATATAAGCTTATCCTGCTGTAAGGTTTATCCCTTATAGTGGAGAGGTTGTCCTAGTACGTGCTGATCTATTTTTGAATCATGAATAAGTTAGATATGATCTAAATAATTTTATAATTTATTTTTTGATTTTAAATTTAAAATTAAATAGATATTAGATCTATTTTAGACTATTTAGATTATATCTAAATAATATCGGATCCGACATACTGATTATAAGATTGTCCTGCTGTAAGGTTTATCCCTTACAGTGGAGAGGTTGTCTAGTATGTGCTGATCTGAATAATTTAAATTATAAATATGTTAGATAAGATCTAAAGTGATTTATGATTTATTTTTAAATTTTAAATCTAAAATTAAATGATTTATGATCTGATCCATATGATGTGTTTTATGTTTAGATCTAGATCTTCTTGTTACATATGTTAATATGTAGCTTTTATTTTGAATATAAAATATTTATGCATGACATATTTATTTTATAAAATTTAAATTATGAACTTACATACTACAAAATTCTAGATTCAAAATCCTATGACATGATCAAAATATTAAAATAAATCAGATCTAAAATCATGTATTGAATATGATTCAATGTAAACTATTTACACTTTGAAAATATTTCAAATGGTCAAATCAGAAATTAGTTTTGAGATTCCATAAAATCGAAACTCATAAGCCTTGAACTTAATTAAGAATTAAGTAATTATTTAGGATCTAGATTTGTAATTTGAAGATCCTAAGATAATTTCATAAAACATGAGTTATAGGATAATGGGTTAGCTTTGATCAGGTCATTAACCGGGTTAGACCTAGGGTTAGATTAAATATGGACTAAGTTAAGAAATTGATTAAATCTAATTAATAGTTAATTAGGATTAGATCATTTCTTTTCTATAGATCTATTCAATAGTTATAGTTGATCAAAGTCCATATATCTAACAAATAGATACTGACTGTGGCTTAGTGGCTGAGCCTGAGTCTTTAGGCAGATCAAATCAAAACTGATAAATTGATTGATGTCTAAGATAAGTCTGGCATTTTCAAACTGATGATTTTTAATTGGCAGCCTGCTTACCTGGCCATTTTTTATGGTGTCTAAGACAAGCCTTAGCTGACCCTTCCACCAATCTCACTTAGCTAGCCAATGTGGTTAATCAACTTTTAATTAGGTTGCTCATTGATTCGTGCTAACCCATATCACATAAAAAATCAGTCAGACTAATTTTATTCAGTGAGACTAATTTAGGTGCTCATATATCGATATTGATTCTAGTCCTTACCAAAGTCTTGAGAAGTCAATGGGAGGACTTGACTTGGTGAAGTCTATTGGAATCTGGTGCCTCGAGATTCGGTCCATAATAAGCCAAGAACGAGATTCAAGAGCTATGAGAAAGATCAGTCAATATATAGTCGGGCTGGTTTGGATACACAGCCAAGCTGGCTTGGGGTGAGATTGAGCCATCTCAAAGTGGATTTGAGCCAGCTCTCTCATGCAGATAGAAAGTAGTGCTCGGATGAAATGGAGTCGAGCCAGATCAGCTTCTGATGGATCTAGCTCAATGGAGGCAAATAGCACGATGGCGAATAGTGCATGGGCATGCAAGTGAAAGTCTTTTCATGGGGTCTAAAACCCTAACTCATAGATCAATTCTATTCATGGGGTCTATGGAGCTATTGTGCTATCCAACGATTAGGAAAGAATGCGGGAGCTGATTGAATGGCTATTGGGATGATTAGGGCTTATAAGAAGGCTTGACAACCTAAGAAGTAAATGAGTCTCAGGAAAAACCTCTCAGGTGGCACAAAGATGAGACAGGAAGCACTAGAGTACTATAGTAGCACCTTCCTGGATGCACGGGGGCTGAGAGAGGCTCGGTGATGCAGCAACCGAGAAAGGTATCTCAGTAGAGAGTGCTAGAGGCTTCTCAAGAAGACTGAGAACTAGGTCTCAAGGAGCTAGAGGCTTCTCAAGAAGACTGAGCACTAGGTCTCAAGGAGATCTAAGGGTCTCAGGATGTGCCAAGAGCATCAAAGAAGTCGAGAGTGTCCTGAAATGGTGGGATTGCCTAAGGACAGAGGCTGGGGCTTGATGTAGAGGCTGAGAGTCTCACAAAGTGTCGAGGGATGTCGAGAACCCTGGACCAATAGATCCATGAGGAGGATCTTCTTAGGATTACTTTAAGAGCATTGTATGGGTGAGTGCTTCTGTATTGAGAGAGAGGGTTGGTGAGTTGAGATTGTATCTCCTCTATTATTCTTTCTCAGTAGTGAAGCATTGCATGTCATATGGATGTAGACACTTGGGCAGAACCATGTATATGGTTATATTTGTTTGCCTTCTTCTATCTTTCCATAGCAATAGGTGGTACCATATCTCCTACAGGTAATCTTGGGTGGGTGATCCATATTTCATAATTGACAGATCTATCCTAATAGTGGTATCAGAGCTAGGAGGAGTCAGGTCATACCAGAGGTTGCTGCGGTGGTGATCAGGTTAGAAGAAAGGCATAATCAAGGTGGATGCTCTTAGGTACAAGAAGAAGCTAGATAGAGATTAGTGCTAGGTGGAGATTTAGGTGGAGATGGATCAAGCATGAGACTTAGTTTGGGATCGAGCGGTCTGGCTCGACTCTCATATTTGCCGTGAAGGAACCAGATCTAGGATTTCAGGGCTAGATCTTGAAATTTTTTTAAGATCAGCAGTGGAAGACTCAAAATTAATCTAATTAATTCTAAATATTAGATGATCCCTTGATCTAAGACCATATTATATGATTATTGCATGGCATTTAAATCTAAAATAAAAAATAAATAAGAAGGAAAGGTTGATCACATCAACCTAGATCTACACTACATCTCATGCATGTATGAAAAAAACCAATAGATCAGATCTATAACCTGAGTGAGTTAGATGTTCTAACTCACTGATCTAGGCTTGAGGATGAAGTTGCAAGTCGTACACATGTCCAGCTTCTAGGAGTCCACACGAGCCCACGATCACGATAAAAAATTCAGATGCTGAAAATCAGCACAGTATGCTAGTACTGCACTGATCTTTCTTCGATGGTTGATCAGATACCTCCTTTCTTCTAGATTGGACTCTTCCAAAGAGGAGAAGGAGGAGAAGATATTTTATATGTGAGACACTCTCAGAAAACCTAAGGAAGAAGGAAGGGAAGAGATGAACACAGCAACCCTAGAAGAAGACCTTCTTCCTCTTCTCTTTGTTCTCAACTAGACACCTTGTTTTGTGTCTATTATATCTCAACGTCCAGAGGTTCTCACCCCTTATTTTTAGACACCTCAAAGCCCTCTCAAAGGTATATAATCCATAAAAATTTTAAGCCAAAATTCATTCAAAATATATAGAAAAAGAAGAGTCCTTTTCTAGGTCAAATACTAGACAAGCAAAGGTCAAACAGGGTAAGTCAAGGGGCACCCAACTCTTGGGCACCCCCTTCAAAATTTTTGGCATGTACCAGCAAGGAAAGATGCACAAGAAAAGGGGTTTCTCACATGAAATAAGAGAGAAATTAATTGGGAGAGGGGGGGCACCTTTTGAGAAGAGTTTGGGTTTGTTAGGATTCTATCTCATAGAATCCAATATCAAAACAAACTTCTTCTTTGACTTGGTCTTCTACCCAATTACCATATGAGAAAGAGAGGAAGAGAGGGGGCATACATAAAGATCAGGAAGAAAAAAGATTTTTCATGAAAAATATCAAAAACATAGGCATGGAGGGCATTGGGACTAAGGTGGTGCAAGGAGGAATCCTAGTCTTACTAGGATTCTATCTATGACTTAGTCAAAGTGGTTTCTTAAACCAAATTAAACCAAAACCAGCTCAACCAAATTAAATTAGGTTCTAACCCAATTAGTGGTTCAATAAAATTAGATTTAATTCTGATTTAATTTTTTAATCAAATTAAAAAATTGGATTGACCAAAGTCCTAGTTAGACTAGGACTAGTTTTTTCTTGCACTTGACTTATCCAATAAGTCAATTGGACTTGATCCAATCAAGTACAAACCAAATCTAATTAAATCATATTTAATTAGACTTAATCTCAGCCCTTTGGCTTAATCAAATTAAGTCAATTAGCAATCAAATTGCTAATCAATCCTCCTGTAACACTTGCACTAGGTTAAACATCAATCATATTGATCGTTTAACCCTAGAACGATTATCAATCATTGATAAACCATTCGATCAGATCATGAGCTCTAATGTATGTGACCTTATAGGTTTGAACCTAAGTCAGTAGCATAGGAACAAAATTCTACACCAATCAAAGTGATCATCTAGTAATGATATCCGATGGCCGGATAGGTCGAATGTGTAGAACACCATCCTTAAAACCCATGAGGATATGGTTTCCATATAATTCATCCTCTTGATCAAAATGCTCGTAGAACACCTCAGAGTTCAACTGCCAACTCTGATAAGATTGTCCACATTGTATTTCAAAATATCAAATCCATCTAATGGATTACCCTGGCCAAAGTTTTGCTATATTGAAATACAATGATACATTCTTCTCCAACTCTTAGAGTGGTCAATTCTATTTCGATCACACACCGACTTTGCAAGTACTTGACTTTGCCCAGAAGCTTTCCATTATTGAATTAAAAATTTAGTTAGTCCAGTACCAAAGCACAGTGAGTTGCTTGCAAGTCACTGAGTTGATCTCAGATCTAAGAGATACTTATACCTATATCCCATTAGAGATATTCTCGATAGCAGAATGCTCTGGAGTTGATCACGTTTAATGATGATGTACCCATACTCTTACCTATATGCCATACCAGTATCTCCATACTTCTTTGTTAACAGAATAACCAACCTATATGGCATACAATGATCTATGCTTGATAGATGCTATCATCCTATTTAACAGCCTATCATTTGGTCGTGAACTGATTTAAGGACTAATCGATAAATCCTCTCTTTATCAAAACTAAATAGTCCTAAGAACTTCATCACAAAAATGAAATTCGTTAGAAGATGAAGACTTATGATGAAAAACATGCCAAATTATTATATTTATCAATGATCAATTACACATACAAAGTTGCTCAACCGTTAACAGGATAAAGATTGGCTTTTGGGATGCAATTTTCAATAACTCCCACTTATCTTAAAGCCACTCGGCATAGTATCTAATACCCATCTTTAACTTATGGTTATTGAACTCCTTGATTGCTAGGCTTTAGTGAAGGGGTCGGCTAGGTTTTCCTTTCCATCGATCTTCTGAAGATCGACGTCACCACGATCTACAATCTCACGGACCAGATGGAAGTGGCACAGAATATGCTTTGTTCGTTGGTGTGCCTTCGATTCTTTTGCTTGAGCTATGGTGCTAGTGCTGTCATAGTAGAGCAGGACTGGACCATCAATAGAGGATGCTACTCCAAGCTCGGTGATGAACTTCCTCAGCCATAATTTTTTTTACTACATCTGATTCTATCATGTACTCTACTTCGCAAACAGAGTCTGCCACTATATGCTACTTAGAACCTTTTCAACAGATGGCTCCACCATTTAAAGTAAAGATATATTCTGACATACTTCTGCTGTCATCATGGTTAGATTGAAAACTGGAGTTTGTAAACCCCACCAATTTTAGATTTGACTCACCATAAACCAACCATTGGTCCTTAGTATTTTTCAAATACTTAAGGATCATTTTAACCACCTTCCAGTGATTTTCTCTAGGGTTAGATAGATATCTACTCACTATTCCTAGTGAGTATGCCACATCTAGTCTCGTACATATCATTGCATACTTGATAGATCCTACTATCGAAGCATATGAAATTCTACTCATATGCTCTCTCTTCAGGAGTTATCGGACAATCCTTTTTAGAGAGTGGAATTCCTTGACCTATGAGGAGATAGCCTTTTTTGGAATTCTCCATGCTGAATCTCTTCAGTATAGTTTTTGTGTACGTGGACTGGGATATACCAAGTATTCTTTTAGATCTATCCCTATAAATCTTCATCCCTAGGATGTAGGATGCTTCTCCCAAGTCCTTCATGAAAAACTATGATGACAACCAGATTTTTATTTCCTATAGTGCAAGGATGTCATTTTCGATTAAGAGAATGTCATCCACGTACAAAACAAGAAATACCACTACTAGATGATTTGTCCATTTATAAATGCAGGATTCTTTTTCGTTCTTAATGAAGTCATACATTTTGATCACTTTATCAAAATGCATATTCCAACTGTGAGATGCTTGCTTCAATTAATAAATGGATCTCTAAAACCTGCACACCTTGGACTCATCTATGGATGTGAACCTCTCAGGTTGTATCATATACATCTTTTTGGTTAGCTCTCCATTTAGGAAAGCTATTTTGACATCCAACTGTCAGATCTCATAGTCTAGATGGGCAGTTATTGCAAGTATTATCTAAATGGATTTGAGCATTGCCACTAGGAAGAATGTCTTATTATAGTTAATACCATAACATTGACGATACCCGTTGGCAACCAGACAGGCTTTATAGATCTTCACCTTTCCATCTGCGCCACTTTTTCTTTTGAATACCTATTTACACCCAATGGCCTTCAGGTGGGTCAACTAATGTCCATACATCGTTGACCTTCATGAAATCCAATTTGGATCTCATGGCTTTTAGCCATTTCTCAGAGTCGGGTCTTTACATAGCATCCACGTAAGAGATCGGATCCTCATCATTCTCATCAAGTTCGATGGGATCACCATCTTGGACCAAGAATCCATAGTATCTATCAGGATGGTGCAGTACTTTATTGGATCACCTTAATAGTGCAGGTTCACTAGGCTTCGGATTTGATCTGATCAAATCCGACTCATGTTCAGCATTCTGTGTCAGACTTTCTACCTATTGAATTTTATCAAGTTCAACCTTAGAGGCAACAGTTCCTTCACTAAGGAACTTCTTTTCCAAAATGATTGTACTAAGGCTGACGAACATCTTTTGTTCATCAGTATGATAGAAATAGTATCCTTTGGTCTCTTTTGGATACCTTATAAATATGCACTTGTCAGACCTAGGTCTAAGTTTATCTATAATTAACCGTTTGATATAAGCCGGGCACCCCCAGACCCTGAGGTGTGAAAGTGCTGGCTTACATCATGTCTATATCTCATATAGAGTTTTAACCATAGATTTACTTGGAACGCTATTTAAAAGATAGCAAATTTATTTGAGTGCATATTCCCAAAGGGATATCGACAAGTTGGCAAAATCCATCATGGATTGGATCATATCTAACAGAGTCCTATTCCTCCTTTCAGATACACCGTTATGTTGTGGTGTTCTTGGAGGAGTCCATTAGGAGAGAATCCCATTCTCTTCTAGATATGTGAGAAACTCAGTAGAAAGGTATTCTCCTCCTCAGTCAGATCGAAGAGTTTTAATACTTTTTTTAATTTATTTGTCTACTTCACTTCGGAATTGTTTGAATATTTTAAAATAATCTGACTTATGTTTCATCAGATAGACATCCATATCCGAATAGATCATTTGTGAATGTGATGAAGTAGACATATCTACCTCTGGCACTTGTGCTTATTGGTCTACATACATCAGTATGTACTAGACCTAAGAGCTCAGTGGCTCTCTTACCTTTTTTAGTAAAAGACGACTTGGTCATTTTTCCAAGAAGATATGATTCATAGGTTGGAAGTGATTCACAATCACTAAGTTCGAGGATACCCTTTTGAGCCAACCTGCTTATCCTATTTTTATTTATATGACCTAGCCTATAGTGCCATAAGTAGATATCTGTCACATTATCAAGTCTAGGATGTTTGCCAATTGAATAGACTACATTAAGAGGTTATGATAACGTATATACATCATTATTCAATTATCCATAGAAAGTAGTAACACCATTCATAATGATATTATAAACTTGTATCTTTATTGAAATTTCATAATTGTTCATGGCCAAAAGGCCTACAGAAATGATATTTTTAAAAAAACTAGGACAGAAATGACAATCACTAAGAACAATGGTATGAGATTCAAATACAAGTTTCAAAATTTCTAAAGCTAGAACTAAAATTGATCTTCTATCTCTAACGTTCCTGAATCTTTCACCTTGTTTGAATCTTCTATTGACCTGCAACTCCTGCAACGAATTGCAAATATGATAAGAATTTTTGGTATCCAATATCAAATCAGTAATATCATAAATAGAAAAATTATAAGGAGTTATCATATAAATACCTTGCCTAGCAATAGTTTGCTTCTTCCTCTACCTATTTAGGTCCATGGAGGCAATGTACTGAGGATAGTTCCTCTTTCAGTGCCCCCACTTCTAATAAAAGAAGCATTCAATGTGACTCTTATTGAGCTTGATTTTTCTGGTCTGGCCTTGCATAGATGTCTTAGCCTGAACTTGCACCTTCTTAGCTTTCTTCTTTTTGTTCTTCTTTTCTTTCCCAAAGGGTCGAGAATGAGAAGATGAACCTCCCACTAAGTTCACCGACTCCTTATGGAGCTGGTGATCCTTCTCAAAGTTTTGAAGTAACCCCAGTAATCCATGGTAGTCAACTTTAGGCTTTGACATTCTATAATGTGTAAGGAATGGAAGATAAGACTTGGGCAGCGAGTTCAGTTTTGCATCTTTCCCAAGCTATTTGTGCATGAGAAAGCCGAGCTTGCTCAAGCACTCTATCAGCTCGATCATTTACAGTACATGATCAGTGACAAAGGCTCCATCCCGCATTCTAGCATTGAAGATGGCACAACTAGTCTTGTACCTCTCCATGTCATCGGGTGTGCCAAAAGAATCCTCCAATATTTGAAGCATGTCCTTTGGCTGAGCCATCTCAAATCTATGATTGAACTTATCACTTATCACAGCCAGCATAATGTGATGCACCATGGTTCGATCACTGAGCTACTTATGATAAGTGTCTCTGATAGTTCCATGTACATTTGCAGCTGGCTCCTCAGGTGCGTCATCCGTTAACACATGTAGGATGCGTTCATGCTCTAGGATAATCTTTAACTTTTGGTACCAGCTATCGAAGTTGGATCCCACCAACTTATCATTATCCAACAATGATCGAAGCGATAGGAAAGTGGCCATATCTGCACAAGGAAAAATCATAACCTAATTAGTAATTGATTCATTGAACCTAAAGATTTGAACTTTTAATCAAAAGATTCTCCTACTATTTTATTCAAATTGGTAGCCTCTACCTCCAATTCGAGAAATTATCCTAATTTCTTTATGGATACTAGAATCTACAAAGATTGCACACGAGCCCAACTTTGGTTGGCCAATTCATGTGCATCTAAGGGTAGGTTCATAACCAATTATTTCTTCAAATAACTTCTAGTAATTAAATTTTGCCCTAGCCCCTGATCAGTTTGCTTTGGCTTTCTCAAAAAAGGATCCAGTTAAGTCCAACCATAAATATGACCATACATGGCCCATCCAACCAATGAATGATCAGGCCCAACTTTGATTGGCCCACCTGATCATCATTTAGAAAGATGTATCCAAGAGATCATATAATGAATAATAATTTCATTAACCAATAAGCACCAGGCCTTTATCCAACTGATGGACCCATTATCATCCACTTTAATGTAAGGCTATGATCCAGTTATCATATAACTATTTCATTTTAAAGACTTAATAATTTTAGAAGATTTAATTTGAAGATGAGAGAAGGTCAGATAAAATAACTTGTCATGATCCTTCCACTAACTTCACCAAGTCAGCTTAAGGAAGACCATTAATAGGCTAGTCTAGGAGCACCTAAATCAGTCAAATAATTTACCTAGCTGACATGGGTCAGCTCGAATAGTCAAATGATTTGATTAAAACATAATTTCACCAAGAGGATAGGTAAGTTCGATCAGTGGGAGAGTCTACCAAAGCTTGCCTTAGACACTATCAGAAATGGTCAGGTAAGCGAGCTGCCAATTAAAGACCATCGGTTTGGTTTACCTCAGACACCAACTGATTTAATTAATTTCAATTAGATCAACCTAATAGTTTGTGCTATACCGCATAGCCAAGAATCAAGTCCATCTTGGGTCTCGTTAAAGACATGGACTTAACCAATTACAACTATTGTAATTGATCTAAAAAATTCTTGATCTAATCTAAGACAATAGTTGATTAGATTTAGTCAATTCTCTAATTAAGTCTATTCTTTAAACTAACCTTAGGTCTAACCCAATTAATGGACCTAATCCTCACTAACTCATTTAATCCAATGTGTTATGATTCGTGTCTTAGGATCTTCAATTTACAATCCTAGATCCTAATCAAGCAACTTCTTAATTCTTAATTAAGTTTTGGGCTGAGGGTTGGGGTTCGACTTTTTGAAAATGATTTTCATGTTTGTAAAATATTTTTGCAACATGGTTCTACTAACCAAGTTGCATGTTTGATTTATAATCAATATGCAAGTAAGAAGAGCATGAAACTACTTTAGATCTAATCTAAACAAGTTCATGTAATTGAAACAATTTGAACATCAATCAATCATAAGTCAACTTAGATCAAATCTAACATATTTATGATAATTAAAATTAGATTAAAATATTTTTAATTAGATCATAAAATTTTTTAGATCTAATCTAAAATTTTATGATCAAAGTTTAGATTAGCACGTACTAGGACAACCTTTTCACTATAAGGGGTAAACCTTACAGCAGGACAACCTTATAAGATTAGTCCATGCAATCTAAAATTTTATTTTTAAATTTAAAATTTTTTAAATAAATCATAAATAATATTAGATCATATTTAATAAATTTATGAGTAATATTAGATCTATACGAACTAGGACAATCTTTGCACTGTAAGGGGTAAACCTTAGAGTAGGACAGCCTTAAAGCAGTTTATATGATCTAAGATTTTAATTTTAGATTTAAATATTAGATTATTAATTAGATCTAATCCAAAAATAATCCAAGCATGCATCAATAATTATATAATAATTAACCTGACTCTGATACTAATTGAAGGAACCAGATCTAGGGTTTCAAGGCTAGATCTTGAAATTTTTTCTAGATCAACAGCGGAAGACTCAAAATTAATCTAATTAATTCTAAATATCCGATAATATCTAGATCTAAAATTATATTATATGATTATTGCATGGCATTTAAATCTGAAATAAAAAATAAACAAGAAGGAAAGGTTGATCACATCAACCTAGATCTACACTACATCTCATGCATGCATAAAGAAAACCAATAGATTAGATCTATTACCTGAGCGAGTTACATGTTCTAAGTTGCTGATCCAGACTTAAGTATGAAGTTGCAAGCCGTACATACATCTGGCCTCTAGGTGTCATCCACACGAGCCCATAATCATGATCAAAAATTCAGATACTAGAAATCAGCACAGTATGCTAGTACTGCGCTAATATTTCTTCGACGGTTGATCAGATGCCTTCTTTCTTCTAGAATGGACTCTTCCAAAAAGGAGAAAGAGGAGAAAGAGGAGAAGAGATTTTAGATGTGAGACACTCTTAGAAAACCTAAGGAAGAAGGAAGGAAAGAGATGAACATAGCAACCCTAGAAGAAGACCCTCTTCTTCTTCTTTTTGCTCTCACCTAAACATCTAGTTTTGTGTCTATTGAATCTCAACGCCCAGAAGATCTCTCTCCATGATTTTTACACACCTCAAAGCACTCTCAATGGTCTATAACCCACTAAAATTTTGGGCTAAAATTTATTCAAAATATATAGAAAAAGAAGAGTCCTTATCTAGGTCAAATACTAAATAAGGAAAGGTCAAATAGGGCAAGTCAAGGGGCGCCCAACTCTTAGGCGCCCCCTCCATAATTTTTGGCATGTACCAACAAGGAAAGGCACACAAGAAAAGGGGTTTCTCACATGGAATAAGAGAGAAATTAATTGGGAGAGGGGGTGGCAACTTTTGGAAAGAGTTTGGGTTTGTTAGGATTCTATCTCATAGAATCCAATATCAAAACAAACTCCTTCTTTGACATGGTCTTCTACCCAATTACCATATGAGAAAGAGAGGGAGAGAACAGGCATACATGAAGATCAGAAAGAAAAAGATTTTCGATAAAAAATACTAAAAAAATAGGCATGGGGGGCATTGGGACTAAGGTGGCGTAAGGAGGAATCCTAGTCTTACTAGGATTCTATCTATGACTTGGTCAAAGTAGTTTCTTAAACCAAATTAAATTAAAACCAACTCAACCAAATTAAATTAGGTTCTAACCCAATTAATGATTTAATTAAATTAAATTAAATTAGATTAATTCTAATTTAATTTTTTAATCAAATTAAAAAAATGGGTTGACCAAAGTCCTAGTTAGACTAGGACTAATTTTTTCTTGCACTTGACTTATCCAATAAGTCAATTAGACTTGATCCAATTAAGCCCAAACCAAATCTAATTAAATCATATTTAATTAGACTTAAACTCATTTCTTTAGTTTAATCAAATTAAGTCAATTAGTAATCTAATTGCTAATCAATCCTTCTGCAATACTTGCAATAGGTTAAACATCAATTATATTGATCGTTTAACCCTAGAACGATTCTCAATTATTGATCAACCATCCGATCAGATCATAAGCTCTAATGTGTATGACCACATATGTTTGAACCTAAGTCGATAGCATAGAAGTAAATTTTTATACCAATCAAAGTGACCATCTAGCAATGATACCTGATGATCGGATAGGTCGAATGTGTAGAACACCATCCTTAGAACTCATGCGGATATAGTTTTCATATAATTCATCTTCTTGATTAAAATGCTCATAGGATACCTCAGAGTTCAACTATCAACTCTGATCAGATTGTCCACATTATATTTCAAAATATCAAATCTATCTAATGGATTACTCTGACCAAGGTTTTGTTATATTAAAATATAGTGATACATTCTTCTCCAACTCTTGGAGTGGTCAATTTCATCTTGATCACACAACGACTTCGTAAGCACTTGACTATTCTCAAAAGTCTTCCATTATTGAATTAAAAATTTAGTTAGTCCGATACCAAAGTATAGTGAGTTGCTTGCAAGTTACTGAGGTATTCTCAGATCTAAGGGACACTTATATCTATATCCAATCAAAGACATCCTCGATAGCAAAATGCTCTGGAGTTGGTCACATTCAATGATGATGTATCCATACATCTCATCTGTATGCCATACCAGTGTCTCCATACTCCTTGGTTAAGAGGACAACCAACCTATATGGCATACAACGATCTGTGCTTGATAGATGCTGTCATCCTATTTAATAGTCTATCATTTATTTATGAACTAATTTAAGGACTAATCAATAAATCCTCTTTTTATTGAAACTAAATAAGAAGATGAAGACTTATGATGAAAAACATGCCAAAGTATTTTATTTATCAATGATCAATTACATATACAAAGTAGCTCAACTGTTAATAGGCTAATGATTGGCTTTTGGGACATAATTTCCAACATGCCAATCTATGAGCAGTAGGCGGTAGCCCCAAGACATGGGGATGGTATCATACAGGAAGCCTTATATTTGAGGTGGAGCTAAATATTAAGTCGAGGTGAAGATTGTTAAAATTTGGTGTCTCGAGATTCAATCCATAATAAGCCAAGAATAAGATTCAGGAGCCATGAGAAAGATCAACCAACATATAGTCAGGCTGGCTTCGATACGTAGTCTAGCTGGCTCATAGCGGATTTGAGCTAGCTCTCTCAGACAGACAGAAAGCAATGCTTGGGTGAAATGCAGTCAAGTCAGCTCAGCTTCTGATGGAGCCAGCTCGATGGAGAAGAACAACATAATGGTAAACAATGCATGAGTATGCAAGTGGAAGTCTTTTCATGGGATCTACAGCTCCTAACTCATAGACCAGGTCTATTCATGGGGTCTATGGAGCTATTATGCTATCCAACAGTCAGGAGAGCATGTGGGAGCTGATCGGATGGTTGTTGGGATGATTAGGGCTTATAAGAAGGTTTGACGATCTAAGAAGTAAATGAGTCTAAGGAAAAACCTCTCAAACAACATAGAGATGAGGCAGGAAGCACTGAAGTACTGCAGTGGCACCTTCTTGGAGGCATGGGGGCTGAGAGAGGCTGGGTGGTGCAGCAGTCGAGGAGGGTATCTTAGAAAAGAGTGCCAGCGGCTTCTCAAGAAGATCAAGTGCCAGGTCTCAGGAAGAGCTAGGGGTCTTAGGATGCGTCAAGAGCATCAAAAAAGTCGGGAGTGTCCTGAAATAGCAGGGTTGCCTAAGGATAGAGGCTAGAGCTTGACGTAGAGGCTGAGAGTCTCACAGAGTGTCTAAGGATGTCGAGGACCTTGGACCAATAAATCTATGAGGAGGATCTTCTTGGGATTACTTTAAGAGCATTGTATGAATGAGTGCTTCTAGATTGAGAGAGAAGGTTGGTGAGTTAAGATTGTATCTCCTCTATTGTTCTTTCTTGGTAGTTAAGCATTGGATGTCCTATGGATATAGGCGCTTGGACCGAACCACGTATATGGTTATATTTGTTTGTCTTCTTCTATCTTTCCATAGCAATAGATGGTACCATATCTCCTATAGATGATCTTGGATAGGTGATCCGTGTTCTATAGTTGATGGATCTATCCTAATAGTGGTATCAGAGTGGAGCCATCTAGAACAACAAAGTCAGTGGGAGCAAATCGGTCCATATCCTTTCTATCCTTAAATCATAAATAATTTTAAATTCTCTAAAATTATTAAAATCTTAAAATGATAAAGTTATGGAGATAACTGAGTTATAGCCTTTCATTAAGGTGATTGATAATGGGTCCATTAACTCAATAATCATTGGAGGCCCATAGGCCTGGTGCTTGTTGACTAATGAAATTATCATTCATCATATGACGACTTGGATGTATCTCTCTAATATTGGTTAGGTTTACCAACCAAAGTTTGGCTTAATCATTTGTTGGTTAGATGCACCAAGTATGGTCATGTTAATGGTTAGACCTAACTGGATCCTTACAGTGGAGGCCAAAGCCTACTGATTAAATTTCTAAAGCAAAATTAAATTAGTAGAAGTTGTTTAGAAAAATAATTGGTTAATGAATCTACCCGTAGATGCACATGCATTGACCGACCAAAGTTGAGCTTGTGTGTAGTCTATATGGATTCTAGTACCTACTAAAAAATTAAAGTAATTTTTGAATTAGAGGTAAAGGCTACTAATTCAAATAAAATAGTGGGAGAACCTTAAGACTAAAGTCCAAGTCTTCAGGATTAAAATAATTCATATACATTAAGTTTATGTTCTCTTTTCTCACAAAATAAGGCTAAACCCTAATCGCTCCAATCACTGTCAGATTGTGATGACTTATGAAATCTAACTTCGATAATTAGTATTCAAAGTTTAATTTTATTTAACAGTATGAATGGGTTCATACCGGGGCTTCTTAGCCCAGTCAAAATAATTAGTCTAATATTGACCTAAATCAGGCAAAATGCTTCTACTGTTAGAAGCAGGATCATAGGAAGAAGAATTATCTTGCTTCTCTTGACCATAACAGGCTGAACAAGAGAAAGGAGAAAGAGTTGCTAATCAAGGACCTTATATAATAACACCTTAAAATTTTTCTATATATAATTCTACTATCTGGGTATTAGATACTGGTGGTCTTATTCAATTCGTTGCAAGGACTTTAGATAAGTGGAATGTTTGAAAATGATGAGAGATTCCTAAATGTTAGGAAAGAAAGTCTTGTTCCAATCCTAGCTTTAGAAATTATTGAGCTTATTTTTAAAAGATGTCATTTTGAGTAATTATCACTATTATCTATCGTTTATGATAAATATGATCTCTATTAGCCTTTTGGCTAGAGATGGTTATTATTTATCAATAAAAAAAATTATTATGATATTATTATGAATAATATTATAATAATACATGGATAATAAAGAAATGACATTTAACATTAACACAGCTTGTTAAGTATAATGTACATATTTAATAAACATACCCAAGTTAGATTATGTCATGGATGTCTATATTTGGCATTATAGGCTTAGTCATCTTGACAAGAATAGGATAAATATGTTAGCTTGAGTGGAAAACTCTACATCAATGATTGTGAATCATTGATAACCTGTGAGTCTTGTCTTCTTGGGAAGATGATAAAGTCATCTTTTATTGAAAAAGGTGAAGGAGCTGATAAACTTTTTAGTCTCATACATAGTAATGTATGTAGACCTATGAACTCAAGTACCAGAGGAAGATATCAATATTTCATTATAGATGACCTATCTGGATATGGGTGCATCTATCCTGAATCATTTGAAATGTTCAAATGATTTCTTAATGAAATAGAAAAATAAACTAGAAATGATATTGAAACTCTTCGATTAGATCGAAGAGGTGAATACTTATCTAATAAGTTTGTGATATATCTAGGAGAGAATAGGATTCTATCTTAATGGACTCCTTTTATAACATGAAAATTGAACTTTGTTAGACATGGTTCAATCCACGATATGGTTTACTAATTTGCCTGTTTCTAGGTTGTGCTCTTGTGACTACTTATTTTACTCTAAAATTTTACACCAATCTATTGTAAAGACTCCATATGGGATATAGATTGGACATAGATCTAGACTCTCTCACCTTCGAATTTAGGGTTGATCGGCCTATGTCATGGGTTTGCACATAGATAAACTTGGATCTTGGTCCAATAGATGTTTAAGGATTATTAATTCTACCATACTGAAGAAAATAAGATATTCATCAGTAGGGCATTTCTTTTGGAAAGAAGTTTCTTTGAGAAAAAATTAATGCCTGTCAAGCTGAACTTGGAGAAGTTTGACTGGTAGGAAAGAACTGACATAATCTAGTAAACCTATAGAACCAAATTTGATCAGATCAAATTCGGAGCCCATTAAAGTAGCACCTTTAAGAAGATCTAGTAGAGTACCATATTAGTCGGATAGATACTATGGTATCTAGGTTCGGGATGATGATCCTATTGAGCTTGATCAGAACAATAAGGATCCGATCACCTATAGGGATGAAATACAGTGGTTTTACTTTGAGAAGTGACTTGGAGCCATATAATCCAAATTGAAGTCCATAAAAATCAATAGTATGTGGACACTAGTTGATTCACCTAAAGGGATAAAATCCATTAGATAAAATTCATTGAGTGTGAATGAATTTTCAACAAGATCAAAGTAGTGCAGACGGAAAGGTAAAGACCTATAAAGCCCATCTAGCTAACATCTCAGAGTTTGAGCAAACATTTTGAATATATGTCTTTGTTATGAACATAGACAAACCATGCATTTCTAAGTGGGCAAAATGTTCTATAGTATTATTCTTTGTGTTGTCTGTGGATGAAATTTTCTTAATCAAGAATGGCATTCCAGTATTGCAAGGAATAAAGGTTTGGCTGTCATTTAATTTCCCCATGTTCAAGATCAGATATGGTATACTCACTAAGGAGAGTGAGCAGATGCTAGTTTGATTGAAGTGAGAACCAATAGAAGATTGTACAGACAATCCTTAAGTATTTGGAAAATACTAAGATTCAGTGACTCAAATATGGAGATACTAACTTAAAACTTGTGGATATTTTGATTCCAATTCTTAGTCAGATCAAGATGACAGCAAGAGAGTATTGGATCATACCCTAATTATAGGAGCAATCTAATAAAAAGATTCTAAGTAGGATATTGTAGCCTATTCAGTTAGTGATGTAGAGTACATCATGGCATATGATGATGCCATGTAAGCTGTGTAGTAGAAGAGGTTTATTAGCAGGTTGGGAGTGGCACCCTTCATCGATGGTCCAGTCCTATCGTAGCACTGGAGTCATAGCTCGGCTAAAGAATCGAAAGACCAGTATTTTCTACATTGCTTTCACCTTAGATATTAGATCTGGATGATGTTGACCTTTAGAAGTTGATGAAAAAGGAAAACTTGACCAACCCATTTGCTAAGGCCTCAGAACTAAGGAGTTCTATGAACTCTAGTGGAAAATAGGATATTTGATATTATTTTGATTGGCTTTAGTCCAAATGAGAATTGTTGGAAAATATGTCCTAAAGCCAATCATCTAAATTATAGATGATTGGAACCTATATATAAATTATCTTATAATAATAGTTATTTGGCTGGTTCATCATTAAAGTTCTATCTTTCTTAAATAAACTCCTAAATTATAATGAAATTCTTAAAACCATAATCAATCGATAAAGAAAGATTTATCGAATGGTTCTTAAATAGTTCACAACCAAATGATAAGTTATTAACAAGGATGATAACTTATCAAGTATAGGTCATTGTATGCTATATGCATTGATTATCCTCATAACCAAGTGGTGTGGAGATACTAGTATAGCATCCAAATAAGATGTAGGAGTATATTTACATCGAATGTGACCAATGTAGCACTCTACTATCAAGAGTAGCTAGCTAAGGCTAATGGATAAAAGTATCCCTTTGACCTAAGATCATCATGATGACTTACAAGCAACTCATTGTATTTTGATGCCAAACTACTTGTATTTCTAATATAGGTTCAAAAATTTTTTGGATACAATTAAGTACTTGTAGAGTCAGTGTATGAGTCAAGATGGGATTGACCACTCTTGATTAACTTCAGAAAGAAAATAACTCGCTGTGTTTAAATTTAGCAAAACCTAGGCCTAGATAATCCTCGTGAGTAGTCATGAGATTTGCAAAATTTTGAGATATAATATAGATGACTTGTATGAGTGTTGATAGCTTACTTGAAGTCATCATGAGAATTATTGATCAAAGGGATGAATTATATGATAACCATTGGTCAGGATTCTAAGAATGTTGCTTTACATACACTCGACCTATTCGGACGTCGGGTATCATTGCTAGATGGTCATTTCGATTGATACAGAAATTGATTTCTAAGCTATTAGCTTAGGTTCAAACCTATGGGGACACACATAAGATATTGTAATCTGATCAGATGGTTAATCGATGATTGAGATCGTTCTAAGATCAAACAATCAATAGATTAAAGTTTGACCTAATTAAATTAGATTTAATTAAAATTAGTTTATATTTAATTAGATTAAGTCTAATTAGTTTATTGGATAAGTCAGTTGCATGAAAGAACAAGTCCTTGTTAGACTAGGACTTGAGTGCACCTGATTTCTAATTAAATTAGAATTTAAATCAGAATTAAATATAATTTAATCTGATTTAATTAAGATTTTAATTGGATTAGAATTGCCTATTAAAAAGGTTGGCTCAAATCTAATTAGAATGGAATTTATTTTGGTTTGACCTAGTCTTAATAGAAGAGTCCTAGTTAGACTAGGACTCCTATTTTTCCTTGCACCAAAGATCTCCACGCCCCACTTTTATTTCTAGATTTCTACATGAAATATTCCTCACCTAAGAAAGGTATTCCACACTCCAATATCTGATGGATTTCAAATAAATATTTGACTTGTTCAAATATGATAGTTGGTTTTGATTTGAAATCAATTGGATAGAGTTCCATATTGTTAAAAAACCTCTTCCCATCTTGCACCAAAAATTCCCCATGCCAACCAGATTTTTTTTGCCACCTATCTTTCTCTCTTGTGTGTGGGTTTGCTGGTTCTCATGCCTAAAAAGGTGGGAAGGGGCGTCCAAGAGTTGGATGCCCCATAGGACTCCTTAAAATCCTCCTTAAACTAGGTTTTGACCTAGTCAAGGGAGGCTGTTATGGGATGCCTCCTTACAATTGTTTTTGAGCATCAAAACCTAGGGTAATTACATGGAAAAAACCTGAAGAGAAGAGGCTAAAAGCATGGAGGTTTGGGGCACCAATTATCTTGGAGAAGGCCCTTTCTTTTGGACATCAAATGTGGATGTCTTGAAGGGACAAAGGTAAGAGAAGATTATCTTCTCTTAGTTTTTTTTTAAAGTTTTTTTATTTCTCATTTTTTTATATATTTTTATATGATAAAAATCTAAGAGAGAGAGAGATGGCATGGAGGATGAGTGCTTTAAGGAGTTGGGGCATGGAGGTTTATTTTGGACATGATCTGATAATGTCCTAATGAGAGAAGAAGAAGAGAAGATGGTCTTCTCGTAGGATTTCTTTGAGAATCCTTCTTCTCGATCTTTATATAGAATTTTTTTATTAAAAAAATTAGAGAATATTAGATCTAGAAGCATGAAAAAAATATAGAGGTGAAGGTCTCCTCTTATCCTAACATAGAGATGTTTTCAGGATATCAATCGTTGATGTCATGAAAGAGAAGATCTATCTTCTCTTTGGATGTTTTTTCTTGTATTTTATTTTTTGATTTTTGGGAGATCTAAGGGTTGGATTTCTTTCTTATTTCTCCTCTTATTCTTTATCTCTTGGAGCATCCAAGAGATTAGAAGAATAATTTTTAGATTAACCATCAGGAGGGATCCATAAGAAGCTAGTACTTCAAGTGGATCTTCATTCGACGAACCTTCAATTTGTGTTTGCAGCTTCATGTGGATTACCTATAGAGGCCGGATGCATGTGCAGCTCCGAGTAATAAATAACTATAATGGAATCAACCATAGAGTTCTCGACCCATGTGAAAGTAAGAGATCTGATCACTTCTTCACCTAGATGCAATATAGGGTTTGATCTAGAACTATTCTAGATCTAGGTATTGATTTGATCAATACCAATCTTACTTGATTTATTTTTAGATTTATGTATGCATTATGACATGCTATAGGTCCTAGATGTAGGGTTTAGTAATTAGATTACATGCTTTTTATAGATTAAGTAGTTTAATCTACATCTTTCACTGCGATTTATTTAAAAAAATGTTTTGAAATACAAGCATGAAATCCTGCATGTTTTCCAATAATTTTACTATAATCCCTCAACATTATAGCCAGATAGTTTCTCCGAGCTCACTATCCCAAAACTCAGTTGGTTTTTCCTTAGGTTCACCAACCACAACCTTTACAAATATCAGATAAGAGAATACAAACCAATAAAAGGGGAGTAGAACCCCAAATACTGAGTTTTAGCCCCTGCTAAAACCTAGTACTCAAAAAAGAGACAAGTAGTTTGTGCAACAAAGAATGCTCCTTAAAGTGAGATGAGAAGTTGTCATTGTAGTTCATTGGATGCCTCTTTGAATGCTTGGAGTTATTGCACTTAAGGACTCTTTAATTCTTAAGAGAACTATTGATGAAAAGGTTTGCTCGTCAAAAAATAGGGCATTCCTTTCTTTTCTCTCATTTTCTTGATGTCCAAAAAATATTTTCTCTTCATTTTTATATCTGGTCCATTTCCACCATGTTTCATTTGATTGGAGGATAGAAACAGGTTGAATGTGATCGTTGGAGAAGAGAACTAGCCATTGGAGTCGAAAAAAGAAGGTCTGAACCTATCCATTGAAGTACTATTGCTGTGTCTCGAGACTTCTCAATTTATCTTGAGACGTCTCACTCGATTTTGAGATCTCTCAATTTGAATAGGAGATGTCTCATTCTCAGTTGCTCAAAAATCTACATTCTGAAAAAAATATTGTCACCTAAGATCAAGACTTCTCGATTTTGAAGGAGACATCTTACCAGAACCTCAAGACCTCTCGAGAATTCTTCGAGATGTCTCACTCTCAGAGCGTAGAAACCATGTTTCTATCTCCTGAGAGGAGACATCTTGAGTTCAACTTGAGACTTCTCACAACTATGCCAGAACTTTGTGTCAACATGCCATACGCCACGAGACATCTCAAAATTTTCAGGAGACGTCTCGAAAATGCTCCAAGGCTATTTTCGAGAAAATTCTTGCTATCAAACAAGAGAATTTGATCTTGATTTGAATTACACTTTGTATCATTCTTGTATTGATCAAAGAGTTTTCTTTGTTTTGAATATTTAAATACTTAAAATAAAATTTATCAGTAATCATTTCCTTTAATGTTTGGTCTTCATCAAAATCACTTAAAGGGTCAACAATGTCTCCCTTTTTGATGATGACAAAACATCAGGCATTTCATAAAGAGAATATAAGCAATATATATACCATATATAATTGAGTGAAAAAGTATGATATCTTCAAATTTAAAAGTTCCCAAGTTTCCAATGATGTACCCAATGTTGTATCATTGCTCTCTCTTAAAATGTGCTCTTTTGATTTGTATAAGATTAATTTAAAAAATAGTTATTCCTTTTTCATACATTTTCTCCTTCTTTTTGTCAGCATCAAATGATTTCATTGCAGAGAGGAACATTGCTAAGAGATTTTAATTTCATTATAGAAAAAAGAGATTATATTGACAAAATTGTATATTGGTTTACAAAAAGAAGATCTATACTAATATACCCAAAGGTAAACCAAGCAACATACATAGATAAGTAGAAAGGACTAGGCCTATTCCTCATCAGAGAGGAATTCTATGATAGGTTCAGAAGCAGATCTAGGTCTAGTGGATGAAAGGTGAGTTGTTGGTTGAGGAAAGTGTGAGGGTCATGAGGTGGAGGGAATCCGAGACCCAAGACTTTCAATGCGATCCATAATCTACCGTAGGGATGTGATGATCACTTCCATAGTGGTGCATTGGGTGACAATGCTCTCTTCCACCCTCCAAGCTACCTTGGCAGTCTTAGTCAATAGAAGTTCCATGTGTGCAAATGACCCATGCTGTTCTTTTTCCAAGATTTCAAGCCTTTGAGATAAACCACTAATTTGCTGACTGAGCATCCCGATCTATCCCTTAGTAGATATCCTCTGTTCTTCAATACTAACTAATAGTTAATGCTTCAGTTTGGAGAGAAATTCATTCATCCTTTCAGACACTTTTTCTACAACCTGCTCCACAACCCTTTCAACTAATTTGTCTTGATCAAAATCAGAGGGTACGGCAAGAATTTGACTTGGATGAGCTGAAGGTGTGTGTGGTGATGCTGGTGTCATGAAGGATGGTCTAGCTGCAGAGGGAGAAGATGGAGGAGGTGGGGCCCTATATTCCTCGGGTTATTTCTGATAGTTGCATTTTCTTCTTCTCTCACCCATCTATCATCTTTCTTTATAAATTTCATTTTGTGCAAAGTGCCCTAATTCAGATAGTCTGTGTGAGCCAGTCCTTTGAAATCTTCACCCTCTAGGTCTATATGATAATCCTTGAAAATCAGTGTGAAGATCATTGCATATGGGAGACATGCCTTGCTCTTATTTGTAGTGTCCTTAATTTGCTGAAGCATTAAGAATGGAAAGTTCATGGGGGTTCCTATCACTAAATAATACATGACTGCTAGTTCGTTCTTTCCAATCCGATCATGTCATCCAACCTTAGAAAAAATTATGTGGCTTACAATACTATGAAGTAGTCTCATTTCTATGGAAAGATGGTTCATCATCAGTTGCTCATTTTTATTCACATTTTTTCATTCTAAGACGCACTTCAAAGCTTCAATTTTGCCAATCAAATTTAAATAACACATCCTCGACCTTGGTACCTCCAGGAGATGCCCTACTCTACTTTCATCTAAGGCAATATGAACTTCTTTCACCATAGATTCAATCCCCGACTCTCCCTCAAACTTAAGATTATCAAAAAACTCCTTGACAAGGTTTGGATAAATCTTTACCTCGAGTGAGCAAAGTTTCTCCCATCCTTGTTGTCGAACCCATGAGCCTATGCAAAAGTTTTCTTTGTAAAGGAATACAAAATTGACCTTTCATCTAGTAGAAACTATTCTTGTAGCCACAAAAAGATGGGATCAAGAAGGAGCAACTGGAGATGCCTGGGAGTTGTCTCACTACTGTTTTGTCCTAGCTTCGACTGATGATGTGATGGATGATCTCTGGGTGGTAGTGGTTTTCCTTTTTGGAGCTATTAGGATCTTGGAATCCGACCAAAAAGGGAATGGAGCAAGGATTTTGGGATTTGGAGTGGGTTGGAGGAAGTTCACAAGAGTTTGAAATGAGGGCTCTCAGAGAATGAGAAAGATGGGTGAGAAAGGGGGCTTCTCGAAAGTCTACTTAAGAAAGGGGCCTGCGATATTCAGGAGGTCTCGTCTTGAAAATGAAACATCTTGAAAAATTGAAAAGTCTTACATTTGAATTGAGACGCCTCGGATCATAGCCAAGAGGTCTCGAGTATAAATTGATACGTCTCAGAGATAGGGGAGAATTAGAGGAAAAATAGGATTTCAAGCAGAATTTTCTTGATTTTACATGATAGAAATAAGGGTGTTTAGGATGGTAAAAGATGACAAAATATAATTTAATAAATTCAAGATAAATTATATTTAGAGAGGATCACATATTCCAAGTTCACCTTGGATTTTTTAAAATCTATCTTCATTTAGAGGTTTTATAAAAATATTAGCAAACGAAGGGAAAACTGCTTTTCTTGGGTTAGGTTCGTTTAGATCTGATTGGATCGAAAGGCATATTTCAAAAATTTTTTCTTAGATTCTAATCAGATCTAACACTTTTCATATCTAATTTTATGATCTAATAAATAAAAAAATTAAATTAAATTAAAACTAAACTAATTTTACCTTGATTTTGGGTAATCTGATTATCCATTGATGATCTTATGGAAGCCCAGAGGTTCTGGATCTAGCCACGCAAGCGCTTAGCCTCTATCGATATCCACTTAGACAGGATCTGAAGATATTCTCCTTCTCTTTCTTTTTTCTAAAAATTAAATTTGGATCTGATTTGGAGGATCTTCAAAACTTCTTCTGAAGATCACCCATCGTCTCTGCAGCAGTGCTGCCTTCTTTTTTTTTCGTCATCCTTTTCTTGCCTGACTCGCACTAATCTGAAGACCCAACTTCCTTGGGCGTGGAGAGGAGAGAGAGGGCCAAATGATGGCATGGAGAAGGGAGAGGGGTAGCCTTGGGGAGTGGCTAGGAGAGAAGTCTTTTTAAAAGTGGGCGCAAATAAGGTCTATTTATAGACTCTGCTGCGCCATGCAGTGCTGTATCACCCCAGCCAATCACGTTGCTTTGTGCAATCAGATCTAAATCTGATTAGTGGGATAATATCACCTGATCCAATCAGATGAGAGATCCATAGATTCATCCTAAGATGGTGCCTAAGACTGGTCAAAGTCTATAGGTGTGAGTCACCTAGATTGAGTCCAACAACCAACCTGGAGTCCCATCCGTATGGGACTCTAGCATCCCTATCCATGGGCGCACGCCATCCTAGACATGTGCCCCCTTCTTTTCAATTTCTAGAGAGGGGACAAGCCCCTATCTACTCTCCAATAAGTGTATGACACGTGGGCAGATATCCAAGGGTCAAAGGTTAATGTTTGACCAAGTCAAAGTACAAGAATTGGCAGGTGATGGAAAATGGCAGGTGTTGTCTCAAATTTATCTTATAAATTAAGACAATCCTTTTCTAACTTGGACAAGCTCCAGTCAGACCAGGTAAAGGTACCTGAGTGAGCACAAACTCATTTGGCTCAATCGAGATAACTTTTATGATAAGAAAAAGGAGAATGTTAGGTTCAATCATGTGCTAGCACGATTTTCTTGAACCTAATTGAATCTTATTCAAATCAATTAAACTAGGTTAGTCCAATTGATGATATCCAGATCCAAACCCTTGTTTGTGTGATCCAGTTAGGTTTAGTTTTATATGGTAATGGGATATGTCATGATCTCTATCATCGACATCATCGAAACTCTTTTCGATGGATCGAAACTCTTCTGATTCATACAAGTGGAATAATCGATCATTTAAATCATTCTAATTGCTCCCAAAATCTACCAGTGACACCTAGCAGCATATGGTGGCAACCCATCAAAATTGAAAATGAACCTCTTGGTGTAGCTACCTATGTGATTAAGTTCTTCTATCTTGAGCTCCGATCAGATTAGGGTTAAGATGAACTCGTCAAACCCTAATTTCTATCATATGATTTAATCATTTGGTTCAAGTTCGATGTGAAAATCTTAATAAAATTGTTTTCTATTTTTTCACACTCTACCATGGCTATGGGCTTATGGACTTGATTCTCATGATTATCATAGGGCTGCTCTTCTTCTATCGAGGTAGATAGATTCCATCTTGGTGCAATCTAATTCCTACAATGAACATGCTATAGCCAACATACACCTCAGGATTTCGAATGGCTAGGAGACTGAGTCATGGTGTAGTCAAACTATAACACCCTCAAGGTGAACTGCCAATGCACCTCAGGTCAAAGAACCAGACACACCACTGCAGCATCGAGTCAGTCATCGACGAGAAGGTAGACTTCCTTATGACTACTCGAGGTGGTCATGCTCAGTGCCCTCATTCTCTAACGAGTACCTGTACTCTCACTTCGGTGTCTCTACACCATAGACTCAAGACTCATCTACTATAAAGAAGTGATTGTACACTAACCTTTCGAATCAATCATCATCCTCATGATGATCCTACGGTCAGGAGCATTTTATGAGTTAATAAATGATAATTCATGTCTTAAATTTTCAACTCTTGAAAATATGAATTATCATTACCATTAACTCAAGGGATGTATCACAGACACTAAATACACTTATGTGATAGAAAATAATCCATTTTATTATTTATAGTCAAAATTATAATTTTGCCCTTAGAAGTGTATTACAAGTGTCAGCCAATTCTGGCTTCTAGGGCACACATATCTAACAAACTCCCACTTGACCTAAAGCCAATTGGCTACAAATCTAAGTCCCATCTTCTCAAGGTGGGCTTTGATCTTCTACTGGCCCAACGGCTCTGTAAGCGGGTCTGCCACATTATCTGTGGAGTCGACTCTCTTGACCTTGATGTAACCCTTCTCGAGGTAATCGTGGATAAGGTGATATCGCCACTCGATGTGCTTGAATTTTTGGTGAGACCTTGGCTCCTTAGCAAGGGCTATGGCACCATTGTTGTCACAGTACAGAGGAATGGCATCTGATGGCATCACTCCAATCTCTGTAAGAAACTTCTTGTACCAGAATGCCTTCTTTGCGGCTTTTGATGCAGCAATGTATTCTTCTTCCATGGTGGAATATGCTATTACTGTTTGCTTGGAACTGTTCCAACTGACAGCTCCACCATTGCACACAAATAGACTTCCAGATGTCGACTTTCGATTATCTACATCGGATATAAAATACGAGTTTGTATATCCCTGGACTTGGAGTTCTCCATTGCCAAAGACCAATAACATATCCTTAGTTTTTCTCAAGTACTTAAGGATACATTTCATAAAAGTCTAGTGTTCTTCATCTGGATTCAACTGATATCTACTTGTGACACTCATAGTATGGGCTATATCA
The DNA here is from genome assembly GCA_006176705.1 of Cocos nucifera. NCBI lineage: Eukaryota > Viridiplantae > Streptophyta > Magnoliopsida > Arecales > Arecaceae > Cocos > Cocos nucifera. Next base: position 100,252 of record QRFJ01004518.1, on the reverse strand, counting down.
GGTTGTGTACATAACATGGCATACATGAGGCTCCCCATTGCAGAAGCATAAGGGATCTTGCTCATGCATTCTATTTCCTCAGGTGTGCTAGGGCACATCTTCTTGGAAAGATGAATGCCATGTCTGAAGGGTACCAAACCTCTCTTAGAGTTTTTCATGCTAAATCTCTTTAGCACTTCCTCTATGTACATCTTCTGTGAAAGTCCTAGCATCCTATTCGGTCTATCTATATGGATCTTAATTCCTAGAATAAAGGATACTTCTCCTAGGTTTTTCATGGAGAATTCTTTAGATAACCATATTTTGACTGTGGTTAACATAGGAATATCATTTTCAATAAGGAGGATGTCATCCACGTACAATATGAGGAAGACAACAACGCTTCCACTGATCTTTTTGAAGACACATGGCTCCTCCTCATTCTTGATGAAATCAAATAATTTGATCACATCATTAAAATGAGTATTTCAGCTCCGAGATGCTTGCTTAAGTCCATATATGGACCTTTGCAGCTTGCATATTTTGTGATCATCATCACTGGATGTGAAATCTAAGGGTCGTTCCATATAGATATCTTCCTCAAGATATCCATTTAAGAATGCCGTTTTCATGTCCATTTGCCATATTTCATAATCAAAATAGGCTGCAATAATAAGCAATGTGCGAATGGATTTTAGCATAGCTACTGGCGAGAAGGTATCCTGATAGTCAATACCTTTGCGTTGACTATAACCTTTTGCCACTATGAATGTCTCCATATTTTCATCTGCACCAATTTTTCTCTTGAAGATCCATTTACACCCAATAGGTACTATACTTTCTGGTGGATCTACCAAGGTTCAGACTTGGTTTGAGTGCATCGAGTCAATTTCTGACTTCATTACCTCTAACCATTTCTCGGAGTCGATATCTGATATCACCTCATTATAGTTTTTGGGATCATCATCATGAACCCCATTACCTACGAGGAATATTTTCTCTACTTCCTTTAAAATCATACCTAAGTATCTCTCACAGGGATGGGAAACTCTTTTCGATCTATGAGATGGAGGTGGTAATGACAGGATTGGCTTAACTTGATTTGGTTCCATTTGGTTTTAGCTCATTGCTCTTGTGAGACTTTCTCATCGAGCTTGATCTACTTTTCAATGCCGCTATCTTGAATAAACTATTTTTCAAGAAAGATGGCATGTCGACTCACAATCATATTGTGATCTTCTGAAATATAGAAATAATATCCTAATGACTTTTTAGGATATCCTATAAATCGAGTTCTGAAGGACCTAAAGTCTAACTTATCCACTTGTTATCTTTTGACATGAGCCGGACAATCCCAAATTCTGAGATGACTCAGACTCGATTTCTTACCATGTCATATCTCATATGGTGTGGTAGGAACAGTTTTAGAAGAAATCCTATTCAGTAAGTATATTGTAGTTAACAAACAGTATCTCCAAAAAAAATTTGGGAGATCTGTGAAGCTCATCATGGATCGGACCATATCTAATAGGGTCCGGTTCCTTCGTTCTGAGATCCCGTTGAGTTGAGATATTTCAGATGGAGTCCATTAAGAGACTATGCCATTTTTCTTGAGATAGTTTAGGAATTCCTGACTAAAGTATTCACCTCCTCGATCTGATCGAAGAACCTTAATGGATTTTTCAGTTTGCTTTTCTACTTCATGTCTGAATTCTTTGAGCTTTTCAAAAGCTTCAGACTTATGTCTCATAAGATACACACATCCATACCTAGATGAATCATTGGTAAAGGTTATGAAGTAGATAAAATTGCCTCTAGCTGGCACATCAAATGGGTTGCACACATCTATATGTACTAGTGCAAGAAGATCCGTGGCCCTTTCTCCATGTCCTACAAAAGGAAGTTTGGTCATTATGCCATGAAGATAGGATTCATAAATTGGATATGACTCAGAAGTCAACGGACTCAATAGCCCAATTTTCTCCAATTTGTTAATCCTATCTTCTGCTATATGATCTAATCTTAGGTGCCATAGATATCTATCGTTTGGACTATCCCTAGCTCATTTTGATTTTATGGCATTCATATTTTGATCAAAATTAAATATAGATACATCAACATGTAACTGATAAAGACTGTTAATAAGGAAACCACTTGTAATTTTATTTCTTTCATAAAAAATATTACAATGGTCCTTAAGAAAACTAATTACATAGCCTTCTACTGCAAGACAAGAAACAGAAATCAAATTTCTGCTTGCTGTAGATACATAATAATAGTCCTTTAATACTAAGTCTAAACAAGATGGTAGTCAAAGAGGGTATGTTCCTACGGCCATGGTAGCAACCCTTGCTCCATTTTCGACGTGCAGGATCATCTCACCATCCCTCAGCCTCCTGCTATCCTTAAGACCATGCATAGAAGTGCACAAGTAAGCACTAGAATCAGAGTCAAGTACCCAACTGGATACAGAAGAAACTATAAGGTTAGACTTAATAACGAGAATACCTCTAGAAGGACCATCCTTCTTCTTATTCTTTAGGGTGGCTAGGTATGTAGGACAGTTCCGCTTCTAGTGACTGTTATTACTGCAATGAAAATACTTTTCTTTGTCAGCGGCCTTTTTCAGCTCTATTTTTTTCTTCTTTCCTCCTTCCACCTTTTGTTTTTTTGCAGACTTCTTCTTCTTTCCAAAAGACTCTCTTGAAAGAAGTCCGCTCCACAGCAAGCACTGAGCCTTTAGAATCTTTCATGGAAAGCTCAGCAGTAACCAACATGTTCATAAGTTTAGCCAGGGAGTTTTGAAGTTTATGCATATGGTAGTTCATGACGAATTGCCCATACGTATCAGTCAAGAATTGCAGAATTATATCATTCTGTAGATCCTAGTCCAACTTCACTCTAAGCTTCTCAAGCTCTTCTAAATCCTTGATCATCATCAAATAATGATCTTGGACTGACTGCCCATCATGCATCTTAGCCTTGAACAGTCGTTTAGTGACTCGATACTTGGCTATGTGACTATGTTCATCAAACATCTCCTGTAAGTGAGCCAATATTTGGCGAGCAATTATGATATCTTTATGTTGGTACTAAAACTCATCAGACATCAAGCCCAATATGTAGTATCTGGCCTTATTATCTTTGTCAGTCCACTTATCCAGAGATGCTCTTTGTTCAGCAGACGGACGGACTGGTATGGTGGGAGGGTCCTGGTCTAATACATGAGTTAACTTCTCAGAACTCAAAATAATTTTGATGTTTTGGAGCCAATCCTTGTAATTTGATTCGGTCGGTCTATGGGTGTCCAGGATTCGTGCTAGTGGATTGGATGCAGACATTTTTCTTTAGAAAGTCAAAGTTTCTAGTTAGATATTGTAATTAAGACTTAACTAATTTGCTTAGGAATTTTGTTTTTAAACAAATTAGCTCTCACTATTTTCTCGGATCTCTACACTCCCTCTGTAGAGATACGAAAATCTTCATGATTAATGATTTTTAGTGGGTGATGTGGTCCCACCAACTGACTCATCACCTCACCTAATAGTTATTGATGATGGGTTAGCCAATGAGTGAACAACTCTTGTTCAATGATTCTCTAATCATGATGCACCCAAACTTGGTCTCTAATTCATGAATCTCACCATGTTCGGAATATTGATCCACTCCTTAGTTAAGTCAGACCCACCATTTGCATAGATTGGATTTCCTAATTGGGTCTCTCACCATATCCAAAATATTGAGCCCAATCCATCCTCCAGCCCATAGCATCCAATGCCTAATAGACATGGTTGCATCTTTTTGGTGCAACTGAGCCACTGTAATCCAGTCGAGAACAATCAACCCTAGGAAAGGGCCCGCACATCTACAATGGTGGAAGACCTTAGACTTAATCTTTTCTTAGGGAAGATTTGATTTAGGTCTCATTAAACTAGACTTGACATAGTCATAACCATTATGACTAACCTAGTGGCATGGGTTAGCTCGGATTATTGACCACCTCAGATCAGAACTGAGTCAACAAATATGGCCAGGTAAGTGAGACCGGTGGAAGGGATATGCCATTAACTTGATAAGAATGCATTTGAGTCGAGTAGCTTCCAATTAAAAATCAGTCGGTCGTATCTGTGCCAAACTTACCTTAGACACCAAATTGTTGAGCCAGAACCAATCGGGTTAGCCTACAATCCAGACTCTAACCACTGAGCCCTAATTAGGTCTTAGCTTGATCGATCACTCATGTGACTCGATCTTGACCCAGACTTAATCCTATTAGGCTGGTCAATTTAAGCATTGTTGATCCCATCTAACCAACTCTTGATTCGGTTTGATCAACCGCTAGACCTAATTGAGCTACCCAAGCCCGAACCCAGTTTTATGAATATGTCTTAGATCTGAAATTCTCAATTTTAGACCTAATTGATATTTCATAAACTTAATTCTTAATTAAGTTAGGGTTCATAAATAAAATATGTAAATAAGATCCTAGGGATTTCAGGATCTAGGGTTTTGCAGAAAGTAAGTTTTTTTCAATTTTTGATTAAGGACGAATGTGCAGCACCCCTACACATCATAAGAACACCCCATCGAATGGAAGGAGAGGGTCTTTAAATCCTACTTTATTCTTATGACCGGACGGCCAAAGGGAAATGCCTTAATCAGAAATATAACTAATCTACAAAACTAATTAGATCTAAGCATATATCTTATAGATAAAAAATTGATCTAATTAAAATATATTTTGCATACATCTCATGTATCATGCATGCATGTTTTTCAAATCTAAATTATCTCATAATCATCTAAAAAATTAAATTTAAATTTGATCATATCAAATAAAATTTAATCTAGACACTTTTGTAAAACTATTCTACAACTAGTCTAAACATGCAACTATCATATCTCATATGAACAAATTAATTTTAATTTATTTTTTATTTTTAAATCTGATTATAATATTTATAATATCAAAAAATAAAAAATAAATAGATCTAAAAATTATATTTAATCAAACAAAAATTATGATTAAACTAGACTACACATAGAATAATTCCATTCCTAGTCTAGTTATGTATCTCATACATATTAGATCTAGATTTATTTATTTTAATTTTTTTAATTTTTTGATTTTAGATCTAATCATATCTCATGTGATATCTGAAATTATTAATTTATCAGATTAAAATTAGATCTAAATAAATTTTAAAGGAACTTGGCTCTGATACCAGTTGAAGGGAAAATTTCTTTTCTCGAGTCAGGTTCGTTCAGATCTGATTGGATCGAGAGGCATATTTCAAAAATTTTTTCTTAGATCTTAATCAGGTCTAATATTTTTTGGATTTAATTTTATGATCTAATAAATAAAAAAATTAAATTAAATTAAAACTAAATTAATTTTACCTTGATTCTGGATAATCTGATTACCCATTGATGATCTTGCGGAAGCCCTGAGGTTCTGGATCTAGCCACGCAAGCGCCTGACCTCTACTGATATCCACTCAGGCTGGATCTGGAGATCTTCTCCTTATCTTTTTTTTTTTCAAAAATTAGATCTGGATCTAATTTGGAGGATCTTCAAAACTTCTTCGAAAGATCACCCATCATCTCTACAGTAGTGCTTCCTTCTTTCTTTTTCGTCACCCTTTTCTTGTCTGACTCGCACTAATCTGAAGACCCAACTTCCTTGGGCGTGGAGAGGAGTGAGAGGGCTAGATGGTGGCATGGAGAAGGGAGAGGGGCAGCCTTGGGGAGTGGCTAGAAGAAAAGTCTTTTTAAAAGTGGGCGCAGACAGGGTCTATTTATAGACTCTGCTGCGCCATGCAGTGCTGCATCACCCCGGCCAATCACATTGCTTTATGCAATCAGATCTAAATCTAATTAGTGGAATGACATCATCTGATCCAATTAGATGAGAGACCCATAGATTCATCCTAAGGTGGCGCCTAAGACTAGTCAAAGTCTATAGGTAAGGGTCACCTAATTTGAATCCAACAAGCAATCTAGAGTCCCATCCGTATTGGACTCCAGCATCCTTATCCAGGGCGCACGCCATCCTAGGCATGCACCCCCTTCTTTCCAATTTTTAGAGAGGGGACAAGCCTTTATCTGCTCTCTAATAAGTGCATGACACATGGGCAGATGTCCAAGGGTCAAAGGTCAACGTTTGACCAAGTCAAAGTACAAGAATTAGGCAGGTGATGGAAAATGGCAGGTGTTATCTCAAATTTATCTCATAAATTAAGACAACCCTTTTCTGACTTGGACAAGCTCCAGTCAGACCAAGTAAAGGTACCTGAGTGAGCACAAACTCATTTGGCTCAGTCGAGACAACTTTTATGATAAAAAAAGGAGAATGTTAGGCTCAATCGTGTGCTAGCACGATTTTCTTGAACCTAATTGAATCTTATTCAAATCAATTGAACTGGATTAGTCCAATTGATGATATCCAGATTCCAAACCCTTTATTTGTGTGATCCAGTTAGGTTTAGTTCTGTATGGTAATGGGATATGTCATGATCTCCATCATTGACATCATCGAAACTCCTTTCGATGGATCAGAACTCTTCTGATTCAGACAACTTAGAATGATCGATCATCTAAATCATTCTAATTGCTCCCAAAATCCACCAGTGACACCTAGCAGTATATGGTGGCAACCCATCAAAACTAAAAATGAACCTCTTGGTGCAGCTACTTGTGTGATTAAGTTCTTCTATCTTGAGCCCCGATCAGATTAGGGTTAAGGTGAACTCGTCAAACCCTAATTTCTATCATATGATTTAATCATTCGATTCAAGTCCGATGTGAAAACCTTAATAGAAACTCTTTCTATTATTTCACACTCTACCATGGCCATGGGCTTATGGACTTGATTCTCATGATCATCATAGGGCTGCTCCTCTTCTACCGAGGTAGATAGATTCCATCTTGATGCAATCCAATTCCTACAATGAATATGCTATAGCCAACATACACCTCAGGATTCCGAATGGCTAGGAGATCGAGTCATGGTGTAGTCAAACTATAACACCCTCAAAGTAAACTATTGATGCACCCTAGATTAATGAACCAAACGCACCACTATAGCATCGAGTCAATCATCGATGAGAAGGTAGACTTTCTTAAGACTACTCAAGGTGATCATGCTCAGTGCCCTCGTTCTCTAACAAGTATCTATACTCTCGCTCTGGTGTCTCTACACTGTAGACTGAAGACTCATCTACTACAAAGAAGTGATTGTACACTAACCTTCTGGATCAATCATCATTCTCATGATGATCCTACGGTCAGGAGCATTTTATGAGTTAATAAATGATAATTCATATCTTAAATTTTTAACTCTTGAAAATATGAATTATCATTACCATTAACTCAAGGGATGTATCATAGACACTAATTACACTTATGTGATAAAAAATAACCTATTTTATTATTTATAATCAAAATTATAATTTTGTCATTAGAAGTATATTACAAGTATCAGCCAATTTTGGCTTCTAGGGCACACATATCTAACAGTAAATTGATTTTTAGTTGAAATAAATTCAAGCATAATGTTATTATTTTGAACATGATCTCTTGTAAAGTGATGTCTAATTTCAATATGCTTAGTTCTTGAATGTTGAATAGAATTTTTTGTCAAGTTTATGGTGCTAGTATTATCACACCTAATGGGTATATTATTTTGCTTAATTCCAAAATCTTTGAGCTGTTGCTTAATCCATAGTATTTGAGCATAGAAACTTCCTGCAATAACATATTCAGCCTCGATCGTTGATAATGCTATAGAGTTTTGCTTCTTACTATACCATGAAATCAAGTTCAACCCTAGAAATTGGCAAATGTCACTTGTACTTTTTCTATCTATTCTACATCCTCCATAATCAATATCAATGTATCCTATCAATTCAATGGAGGAGTGTTTTGAGTACCATAGTCCTAAGTTATCTATGTAGATTAAATATCTAAAAATTCTCTTAACATCTAATAAATGAGATTTTTAGGATTAGATTGAAATCTAGCACACATGCAAACACTAAATAGTATGTCAGGCCTACCTACAGTTAAGTAGAGTAGGGATCCTATCATATCTCTATAGAGCTTTTCATTCACATTTCTATCATTTTTATCTTTGTCGAGTTTGCATGAGGGGCTCATTGGCGTGCCGATCTTCTTTTCATTTTTCATGCCAAACTTCTTCAGCATTTTCTTGATGTACTTTATTTGGCTAATGAAAATACCTTCCTTTGATTGTTTGATTTGAAGTCCAAGAAAGAAGTTTAGCACTCCCATCATGCTCATTTCAAATTCATCCTGCATTAACTTTACAAACTCTTGACAAAGAACTTCATTAGTAGCTCTAAATATGATATCATCCACATAAATTTGAACTATAAGAAGATCATTATTTTTTTTTTTCAAAAATAGTATAGTGTCCACACTTTCTCTAGTAAATTTATTTTGTAAGAGAAACTTACGTAATCTCTTATACCAAGCTCTAGGTGCTTGTTTAAGTCCATATAGTGCTTTATTTAATTTATACACATGGTTAGGAAGTGAGTGATTTTCAAAATCAGATGGTTGTTCTATAAAGACTTCTTCAGCGATATAACCATTCAAGAAGGCACTCTTTACATTCATTTGAAATAATTTTAAGTTCATGTAGCAAGCAAATACTGCTACAAAAAAGGGCTACGACAGTAGTTCATAACCACTGCCATAGGCCAAAAAATCGCTGCCATAAGCTATGGCAACAGTTTTTTAATCGCTACTACTGCAGCCGTCATCGTAGCTCTATGGCAATAGTTGTTGCAGCGGTTATTTGAACCGCTGCCATAGATAGCCTATTGTAGCAGTTTATAAACCGCTGTAATAAATTGACCTATAGCAACGGTTATGTAACCGCTGCCATAGGTTATCTATAGCAGAGATTACATAACCGCTGCCATAAGAAATCTATAGCAGTGGTTAAGAAACCATTACCATAGGTCTAATACAGGGGTTGACAACATTTGCACTAGGGACCTATGGCAATGATTGGTACGGATATGGCAGTAGTTATAAAATCACTGTCATAGATCTTTAATAATTAAAAAAATTAAAATTTTTATTTTTTTATATATTTTACCTAATAAATATAGATATATAACATAAAAAAATATAATAAATATAAAAATTATTTTAAAATATTAAAATTTTATTATCGAATAAAATTTATTATAATATTTTTTTAAAAAAATAAAATACATCAAAAATTTCCTAAATCTACATCATCGTCATCATCATCGGGAGTCGAAGCCGGAGCTGGTGCTGGAGCTAAAGCTGGAATGCGGACCAACATATCCTCGAAGCCCATGACTCCAAAATGCATGCTGAGCATCAACATCATGTCTCTCATGATGTCCTCCAGATGAGATGCGTGCTCCTCAGCCCGATCTGCCCATGTCGCAGCATGATCTACCTGTGCCAATGCCTCCTCAAGCTCATCTTAGCTGACGACATCGAAAGTCTGTGAGGAGATGCTCGCCTCGGACCAATAGCTCATCGGCATATGTCTAGGCCTACATCGGATCCTCCCTGAGTGCTCAGGCCCCAAGACTTAAGATAGATGGTCATGGGACCCAGAGGTATCCGGACCCTTGCTTGTGAGCGCATCTAACTAATCCTATAATTATAAATTAAAATAAAATTTTATAAAAAATGCTATAATACTAATCATATATATTAATATATTTAATATATACAAAAATATGCCCGGTTGTGACGTTCATCGACCTACCTGTCTCATCCATGTGGCTAAATTGGAAGATCTCGCTATGGCTGGGCATCACTCTATCTCTCATCAGCATAATAAAGAATAAATTTATCAAAAAGATGATAAAAAATATGAATTTAATTTATCTAGTAAGATTTAGAATTAATTACCTCTCTACGTATGACTGGCCATAGATTCGCGATCTAGAGTGTGCGTATACTCTTGGACAGCATGGTTCTTTCGATTCTGATGGAAGGTAGCCTAACAAGTATTCAAATAAATAATAAGTATTTAAAAAATATTTAAATAAAGCTTTAAGCATATTAAAAAATTTAAAAGTTAGGAATTTTATCTCAAACTCCTGGCTCCTCTAGTGTCTAACCATCCTCTCCCACTGACTCGAAGGACAGTCCTGTATCCAGGGAACAAGCTCCTCTAGAGTATCTCGTCGATGCTCAAGCATCCTCTATGGAGCTTGATCTTGTAACCCCAGTATAACTATCCGATCTTCCTCAGTCGGACATCTCGAGCCCTCTTATGATCGGAGAAGTCATACCTCCTCTGCACAAAGTTATCAAAAATCAGTTACAAAATTATTCTAATCAAATATATATAGTGTAAACATATAAAATGCATAAATATAACTAAGATGCACGTACTTACCCATATCTCCTTCCATACCCGATCCCTGATGGCAGCATCCATCAAATGCAAGTCTCTGGACTCTATGGGAATGATGTCCGACCACCTCACAAGCACTCCAAAAAAGAAATGCATCTCCCACATGGTCTCCCCTACTGACCTTCCCTCCGCATCGTAATAGACCATCACCTAATGCTGGCAGTTCCACATGTGTGGGACCGTAAAATATCCAGCTAGATGATGCACCTACAATGCAAATACGTTATACAAATATATAAGTATACAAATACTATATAAAAAATAAAGTTGTGTTAATATAATAAAACCGTACACTTAGATACCTGCATAGTAGCATGTATATTAGATATGGACGATGGTAGAGGCTCAGCTACCAGTGGAGTAGATGTCGCTGATGGAGTAGATGCCGATGGTAGTGGTCCCTAAGTAGCCGATGTTGAGGTGGATGAAGTATGCTCCGACTGCTTCTCGGATGCTGAACTGCGCGTAACCCACCGATGGACAGGGATAAAAGCTAGATGGTGTTTTGGTGCCATCGTGATCTGCAATGTTAATGAACATTAATCAATATAACATGTTGAACAATAATATTAGTATAGCATCAATAAATAGTCTCTAATATGTACACTAATCAATTGACGGGTCTATCGTTATGCAATGCAATAAACAAAAGCAACAAGATATAAACATCCAAAAAATGTTATGCAATAAATTCTACAACATGAATTACATTCATAAATAATTAAGGATGAGCAACAATCGTAGATCCGATCTCTTGTGTGAACCTTGATGTTAATCTAGAAATCTGAAAGAAGAACAAAGTAGATGATGGTGCCACCTTAGGGCTTAAAGATGGAACCTTAGAGAGACATCAAATTCTATTCGCTCAGAAGCCAAGCCGGCTCCATGCCTGAGACAGTCGGCTCCATGCCTGAGACATCCAATTCAGGTCCTCCCCCAGTCGGCTCGATCACGGCCCGAGCTAGCTTAGCTGCATATCCGAGCTGGCTTGGCTATGTGCCGTCCTCTCGATCACTCCCTCTCTTCCTCTCTCGATCTCTCTCACCGACGATGACAGTGAGGCCGAACCCCTCCCTCTTAGCTTTTCCATCTCTCAATCTTCATCCCTTCCTCTCTCGATCTCCCTCATCGGTAAGGTCGAACCCCATCCCTCCCTCTCTCACTCTCTTGATCTCCCTCGTCGGCAAGGCCGGACCCCATCCCTCCCAATGATGCTAGCGAGGTGGACCCCCTCCCTCCCTCTCTCGCTCTCTCGATCTCCCACTCTCCCTCTCTCGATCTCCCACTCTCCCTCTCTCAATCTCCCTCATCGGCAAGGCTGGATCCCTTCCCTCCAATGATGGTGGTGAGGCCGGACACCCTCCCTCCCAATCATGGCAGCGAGGCCGAATCCCTCCCTTCCTCTCTCCCTCTCTCCATCTCACTCACCGACGATGGTGGCGAGGTTGGACCCCCTCCCTCCCTTCCTCCCACTCTTGGTCTTCCTTATCGATGGTCGATGAGCAATCGGCCCTCCCTCTCTCAATCTATCGATCTCCCTCTCAGTCTCTCTATTTCTTAGTTTTAGGTCCCAGAATCGGGTCCGACCTTTTGGGATCCATTAGGATTTGGATCTGATACTTCAAGTACAGACCCATCAAGTATTCGGGTTTGGATTCGATATCAGTAATTAAAATTGGGTCTGGATTTGAATATCCAAGTTTCAATCTGAACCCAATTCATTGACAAATCTAGTCCACAATCGTCGACATGGCACATTCCAAGGCTGCCACCATGGCACGGTCCAAAAATTATGGCATGTAGATAATTATAATATTTATAATAAATATTTATAATATTTATTATAAATATTTTATAAATTATTATAAATATATATGATTAATAAATAATACTATAAAATTAAAAAAAATTATACCTACGGCTATAGAGAGCGGGTCACACAGAAAGCTCCGAGGGTCATCGACGATGATGCTAGAGGAGGACAACGGCACTAGAGGTAACCTAGGGAAATAAAAGCAAAATAGTGAGATAGAAAAAAGAGAGAGAAAAAAGAAAAGAGAGAGAGAGTAGGGGCGGCGGAGGATGGGGGCCAGGGGGAGGGGGCACAGTAACGAGGAGGCTCAGGAGGCACAGTGATTGGAGGGTCGATGACTGGGAGGAGTGTGGGGGGTGGCGGGGAGGGGCGGTTGGGGATGGGGGAAAGGAGGGGCGGCTGGGTGGGGGGTGGCGGGGAGGGGTAGTCGAAAATGAGGGGCTGGGGGTGGCAAGGTGGCGGGGAGGGGCGGGCCGGGGATGGGGGGAAAGGTGGGGCGACTGGGGGAGGTGGGGGGTGGGGAGGCAGGTGGAGGGTGGCGGGTGGTGGGGAGGAGCGGTCGGGGATGGGGGGAGGAGGGGCGACTGAGGGGAGGGTAGGGGCTGGGTGGGGTGGCGGCAAGGGGTGGCCGGAGATGGGGGGCTGGGGGTGGAGGGGTGGTGGGGAGGGGCGGCTAGGGATGGAGGAAGGAGGGGCGGCCAGGGGGAGGTGTGGGGTGGGGGTCGGGGGGGTGGTGGGGAGGAGCGGCTGGAGATGGGGGGAAGGGGGGGCCGGGGGGAGGATGAGGTTTGGGAGGCTGGGTGGGGGGTGGTGGGTGGGGGAGGGATGGTCGGGAATGGGGGTTCGGAGGGGAGGGGGAAGGAGGGCCGACACGATGAGGGGGGAGGAGGGGCGGCGCTGATCGGGGGGGGAAGAAGCCTCTCTGACGATAGAGAGGAGGGGGAGAGATAGAGAGAGATCAAGCATGTACGGGAGGAAAGCAGGAGAAATTTTGAAATTTTTAACCTAACCTATGACAGCGATTATCGAACCGCTGCCAAAGATCTACGATAGCGGTTACCCAAAACCACTACCATAGATATATATATGATAGTGGTTCTATAACCGCTGCTGTAGATCTATAGTAGCGATTTTTGATAACCATTGTCGTAGGTTGAAAATAATTTTTTCTTATTTTTTTTATATATTATATAATTTTAAAATTTAATATCCATTTTCGTTGTTCATTATCTAAATAATTATCATTAGAGTATCATCGTAAAAGATTGCCTCAATCCGATGGCCGTTGCTTCATCGATTAGAAAAATTTGATTTTGATGATCACGAATAATGATGCTATGATCTAATAGATGGAGACCTTCGATGTGTCCAAAAATTTGCAATGATGATCTTGATGATATTTGTAGCATACTATCAAAGTTTTACTTCAATCGGATTTCGTTATCATGGTCAGTTTAGTATGTAATGATTTTGGCCGTTAATTTAGAAACAAGCGATCAAAGGGTTAAACGATATTCGATTATGAGATAATTTTTTAGTTAAATAATCTTTGTTATAATTTTAAATATTTTATATGATGATGATAGTAAAATTTAAATCATTTTTGTATAAATTATTCATGCTAAGCAGATATTGTAAAAGCACGAACATAACAATCAATAAAGTTTCAGAATGGTTATCAGAAGACGTAAAGTTTTAGATCATTTTTCATCTCACAAGTTAAATTTTATAATCACCACCATAAAAAATGATTAAAGTAGTAGCCAAGATCATTTATAAAATAAATTATCTCATAATCGGATACCGTTTGGTCCTTTGATCACTCATTTATCATTTAACGGTCGAAACTAATCTATACTAAATTGACCAAGATAACAATATCTGATTGAGGTGAAACTTTGATAGTACACTACAAACATTATCAAAATCATCATTGCAGGTTTTTGGATCCATCGAAGGTCTCCATCTATCAGATCATTGCATCGTCATTCGTGGTTGTCAAAATCAAATTTTTCTGATCGATGAAGCTAAGGCCATCGGATCGAGGCGACCTTTTACGACGATACTCTATTGATAATTATTTAGATAATAAATGATGAAGATGAACATTAAATTTTAAAATTATATAATATTTTTAAAAAAAACTATAATATATGGCAGCGGTTATAATTAATCACTACCATAAATAAGCTTATAGCAGCGGTTCCTACTAACCGCTACTATAGGTCCGACTTATAGCAGCGGTTTCAATAATCATTGCTATAGGTCCGACCTATGGTAGGGGTTTCATGTAATCGCTACTATAGGTCAGACCTATGGCAGCGGTTCATTGTAACCGCTGCTGTAGGGTCTATGGCAGTGGTTTCAAAAATTATTGCCATAGTATGCACTGTCATAGAACCTTTTTGTAGTAGTGAAAAGCAAGTAATAATCTTATAGCCTCTAATCTTACTATAAGAGTATATATTTCAACAAAGTCGGTCCTTTCTTCTTGATTATATCCCTTGGCTACTAGTCTAACTATTTTTTTATTACATTTCCATGTTCATCTAATTTGTTCCTAAATATCCATTTTGTGTCAATTATAGAATGATCAAGGGGTCTGTTTACAAGAGTCCATACATTATTTTTTTAAAATTGGTTTAGTTCTTCTTGCATGGCTAACATCCAATTTGAGTCTTTTTCAACTTCATCTATATTTTTAAGTTCAATTTATAAAACAAAAGCAAGATAATCGAATGTATCTTTAAATGAAGATCAAGTTCTTATCCCTCATGAAGGATCACCTAGAATCAGTTCTCTTGGATGATTATGTACATACCTCCACTCCTTGGGTAGATCTTCATATTCTTTAGTTGTTTCAACTTCATCATTCTTCTCTTATTCATTGGTTGTTGGAGATTTACCTCTATCATGAATGGTGTTATCCTTTAAGTTAAGCTTCTTCATTCCATCTTTGAGAATTCCTGCATCATCATAAAAAAATCTTTCTTTCTCGAAGATTGATTGTTAGCTTCACCAAAAATAACATGAATAGATTTTTCAACAACCAAGAAATGCTTGTTGAAGACTCTATATGCTTTACTAGATGTAAAGTATCCAAGAAAGATACTTTCATCTGCCTTAGCATCAAATTTGCCTAGTTTGTCTTTGCCATTATTATGAATGAATCATTTGCAACCAAAGATATGAAAATAGTTAATATTAGGTCTTTTTCCTTTCCAAAGCTCATAGGAAGTTTTCTTCAAAATTGGTCGAATTGAAACTCTATTTAGAATGTAACATGCTGTGTTAATGGCTTTAGCCCAAAAGTATTTGAGTAGATTCTCTTTACACAATATGGTACAGGCCATATCAACTAAGGTTCTATTATTTTTTTCGACTACTCTATTTTGTTGAGGAGTTCTAGGTATAGAAAAATTATGTTCTATGCCATGTTCATTGCAAAATTCTTTAAAAAATTTATTTTCAAATTCTGTACTATGATCACTATGGATACAAACTATAGTTGAGTTCTTTTTATTTATTATCTTTTTATAAAACATTGAAAATATTAAAAAAGTTTCATCTTTGTGTGCCAAAAATAAAATCTATGTGAAATGAGAGTAATCATCAATAATTACAAGACCATACTTTTTTCCTCCTAGGCTTATGGTCCTTGTAGGTCCAAATAAATCCATGTGTATCAATTTAAAAGACCTAAAAGTTGAATTCATATTTTTATATTTAAAACTCCTAGTTTATTTTCCAAACTAGCAAGCATCATAAATATGATCAAACTTGAAATTCAGTTTTGGTAACCCCTTAACTAAATCATAGTTTAGTAATTTAGATATAGTATGCATGCTTGCATGACCTAATCAATAGTGCCAAAGCTAATTAGTTTTTTTGATGTTAGCATTCATTGCAATGAGGCATTGACTACTGTTCTCAATAATTTCATCAAAATTTACCACGTAGATGTTGTCACTGAAGGAAAAACCTAATTTTTCGAATCATGTTCGTTCAGATTTGATTGGATCAAGAGAGATTTTTCAAAAAAAAATTTCTTAGATCTAGATCAGATCTAAGATTTTTCAGATCTAATATTATTGATCTAATAAAATAAAATAAAATAAAATAAAAAATAAATTATATCTAATTTAATTTTATCTTATTGCGGGTAATCTGATTACCCTGTGATGATCCTGATGTCTGCCTGAGGTTCTGGATCTAGCCATGCAAGTGCCTGGCCTCTACCGATATCCACTCAGATAGGATCTGGAGATCTCCTCCTTCTTTGTCACTTCTCCAAAAATTAGATCTGGATATGATTTTGAAGATCTTCAAAACTTCTTTCGAAGTTGTGAGTTATCTCTTGCAGCAGTGCTACCTTCTTCCTTTTTCTGTCGCCTTTTGCTTGCTTGGATCGCACCAAACTTATGCCCAAAAATTCTTGGGTGTGGATAGGAGAGAGAACACCTAAAGATGGCATGGAGGAAGAGGGGCAGCCTTGTGGTGTGGGCAATGGGTCAAGCATCTTTGATCTTGGCATAGACAGGGTTTTTATAGACCTTGTTGCGCCATGCAGTGCCACATCATCTCGGTCAATCACGGCCTTTCGTGCAATCAAATCTAAATCTAATTGGTGGGATGACATCATCTGATCCAATCAGATGAGCGCCCCTCTAAATCATCCTTAGATGGCGCCAAGACTGGGTCAAAGCAGTCTTCTAGGTGCCATCCAAGTAGAATTCCCGAAGTAACTGGAGTCCCATCTGTACAGGACTCCAGATGCTTTATCCATGGGCGCACGCCTCCCTAGGCATGTGCCCCTTATCCATCTACTTTTTAGTAAATGGACTGGTCTAAGAACTCTCTCCTATAATGGCTTGACACATGGGTAGATGTCTAAGTGTCAAAGGTCAATGTTTGACCAAATATCCGAAATAGGATTTAGCAGATGATGGAAAATGGCAGGTATTGTCTCAAATTCATCTCATAAATTAAGACGATCCTTTTCTGACCTGGATAAGCTCCAGTCAAATCAAGTAAAGATATTTGAGTGAGCCTAGACATATTTGGCTTAGTCGAGACAAACTTTAATGATAATTAAAGAAGAACATTAGGCTCAATTATGTGCTAGCACGATTTCTTTAAATCTAATTGAATCTAATTCAAATCAATTGAACTGGATTAGTCCAATTGATGATATGCAAATCAAAACCCTTATTTGTATGTGATAAGCATCATAAATTCACCAATAAAAGTATTAATTTATTAATTAATTTATATTAATTTTTAAGAATTATTAATCAATTTATATATAATTTTTAAGAAATTCATATTTTTATTAATTAAAAAAATAATTAAAAAATAATAAAAATTAAAAAATAAAATTTTATAATCAATGAAAAGAGCTCATTTTTTTGATCGTAATGAAATAAGTTTGGAGCAAAATGGAGCTAAAATGGAGAAGATACAAATTTCTAAAGAAATAAAATAAAAAAAATTTAAATAAAAAAAGAAAACGGCACAGCCGATTTCGTAAGCCGAGCCACCAAGCCAAGCCAAGCCATCAAAGCCGACTCAGCCATTGAAGCCATCAGTCGATCCACGATCCAGGCATGGACCGCCAGCTCAGCAGAAACTGATGAATCACAGCGCGACACGTGGTGGACCTAGACCCTTAAAGGGTCCACAAAAATTATCGCGGCTCACAGGGCAATCTGGTCTTTTCACTTGGCAACTGAGGTGCTGATTGGCTGTGGTGTGCGGTGCGGCTGGTTTACGCGGTCCATGGGAACAGTAATTGTGCGATCGGACGGCTGTAGTTGATTGCGGTCATGATCGGATGGCGGTGGTGATTTTTTAGGTTTGATTCAAATTCTATCAGTGATCTGGTGCGATCCAATGGCCAGAAAACCAAGTGATGAAGATCCAACGGTCCAGAATGCTCCGGATGGTGATCAGGACTCCTGAAGCATGATTTGCGGCCAAATTTCCTCCATCAAAGCGTGATCAGACGGTCAGAATTTAATCCAACCTGATCTGGGCTGATACGCATCCGATTTTAATGATTTTTGGACCGTTGGATTCCTATTGAATAGCTAGATTTCACCAGACTTACCAGAGTTGTATCAGAGTTATTTTGATTCAAATTTTATTCAATTTTTTTTGTATTTTGACGATTACAAGGCTATTAGTCCCACATTGTCTTTAGAAAAAAATATCCAGCCCTCCTAGCTCTATAAAAGGACCCCAGGCCTTTAGAAATCAATATCTCCGATCAAGGTGAAGCTTTGGTATAGGGCTAAGCCAGGCTATGGGTTGAAGGCTGCTTCGAAGCAACGAGTGCCGAGAAGAAGAGTTGGGCTTCTACACCATCTTTCTGCCAATGCCGATCCAAGATCAGAGATTAGGCTATTTTATTATTTTTAAATTTCATGTATTTAAATTTTAAAATTTTAATTCATAAAAATTTTATTTTTGCACTTTAATTTTTTGCTTTTTATTTTTATTGTAATTTAATTTTTATACTTTAATTATTACTTTTTATTTTATTGCAAGTAGATGCTAAGATCTAATTAGTAGATCTTAGTACTAAGTTTAAATTTCTGCATCTTTTAATTTTTATTTTTAATTTTTTGACTTCACTTTTGATTTTAAAACTCAAATCATTTTCTTTTTCTTTTCAAAAATCAAAGATTTCAAATCTAAAATACTACCTTCTCTATGGATTCGACCCGACTCACTGCTATCTACGTATTTTCAGTGATTCTAAGAAGTCGGATTAAACTGATAAACACGATGTCTTAACGACAACATCGCGTTCCTATCAAGTTTTTGACACCATTACCGAAGAAGTATTTTTGATTTTTGATTTTGATTTCTTTGATTTATTAAAAATAATTTTGACAAACATACCAAGTTTTTGGTGCCATTGTCGGGGAAGGCATGGATATTAAATTTTTGATCTCTTTGATTTTTCTATAAATAAATTATAAATATAATTTTTATTTTTTTATAAATATTACTTGCTATTTTTTTTATTATTTTATAGAAAAAAGAGATTAAAGAATAAAAAGAACCAAGAATTTTGCTTGGTGAGATCAATCCTAACCCTAATCCTCTTTTCTTTTTATTTATTTATTTATTTATTTTATTTTTAAATTAATTTAAAAAAATATCCATTTAAACCTAATTAAAAGTCTCATGATAAGATTAGAAATCCTAACTATTTAGAGCATGCATCATATTAGTTTTATTTTTTTTTTTTTTTATTTTTTTTGGTGATTGCTGGAGGCAAGGTAAGCCTTTCAGAATTCAATTAGTTGCATGCATCTAGTTTAAATTGCATAGAACCCTTTGATTGAAAATTTTTTGTGCATATTCATATTAAACCAAATTAAGGGCACAACCCAATTAAACAAGATAAGGTGGGGATTTGATCACCCTTCCTTAGCCCACAAACAACCAACCAACATCCTGCATTGACCTAAGCCTTTAAATTAAAATCAATTAGACATCAACCCTAGGAACTCGAGCTCAATAGGACAAGGAATCCTAAGAGTTGAACCGGGTTAGGATAAGTCAATTTGACTGGTGTCTAGGAAAAGTGGTTCAGGGATGACTGGGCCCGAAGGAAGGTGGTTTCTAATTGGTTTCGTTCGCTTACCTGGCCAAGCATAATTGGTGTCTAAGGCAAGCAACGGGGGGACTCCCACCGACCTTACACTTACCTGGCTAGTTGATTGACTAATCCTATACTTGGAGGGCTTGAAGGTGACCTTGGCAGTTAGGAGCTATCTAGATCTAGGATAATCCTTAGTTAGGATTGATTGACCAACTTGATTGCTAACCAATATTAAATCTAATTAAACCTAATTCTTCTCTTTCTTCTTAGTTTTAGGACTCCTTAGGACCTCTTCTTTAGAACTCTTCCTTCTTTCTTCTCCTTACTCCTCTAAAAATAAAATAAAATAAAATAAAATAAAAATTTAATTAAACTAGCTAAAAAAATATTAAAAATAATAATTAAATTAAATTAAAATTAATAAATAAAATAATTTAAAAAAATTAATTTTTAATATAATAAAATAATAATAAAAAAATAAAAAAAAATATTCTAAAATTTTTTTTTTTAACCATACATTAGGGTTACACTAATACATGCACGGTAGGAAATCATTTTTTTTGATTTATTTGAACTTAATTGAATGGTTGATTCACATTAAACATAATAATGGCTAATCTAAATCTAATAGTCCAAAAATTAGATAAAGTTGATCTTCTTGCTCAGAAAATAAATCAACTCCTAATTTAGGCCAACAATCTCCTGCACAATTCATATCATCTTCTAATTATCAGAAGATTTATTCAATCTGTGCTAGCCCAACCCATCATGTGAGTGAATATCCTATGACTGCACAGTTTTCATCTTTTATCCAAGAACAAGTCCAAGCTACTAAAGGCTACTTTAAGCCGGTTAATGATCCATTTTCAAATTCATATAATCTAGATTGAAGTAACCACCATAATTTTTCTTGGACATCTCAATAGACTCAGGCTCAGACCCAAATTTTATCGATATAAAATTATCAAAATAGATCCCAATACAAAAATTATGCCTATAACAGAGGTCAGCCTAGTAAGCCTTTTCAGCCACCATATCATAATCAGCTCTCATACCCACCTTCTCAACAGACCAATCTAGCTGATGATAGATTTAACCAACTTCAATAATTAATTCTAACTCAACAACAATCAATCACCGGGCTAGAAGCTCAAATAGGATAATTAGTTGAGTCTAACATGAGGAGAGAACTAGATCAATTACCGAACCTACTAATTTTAAATAATCCACCTAATGTCTACCAACCACTTGGACCAAGTTATCAATTTAATGTCTTACTTAAGAATCCCCAATTTGAGAATACCAAAGTAATTTCTGAACTTAAAAGTTATAGGATTCTTATGGATCCATACCAAGATCAGGTGAGAGAGGCTAGTATTGATGTTAGCTAAAATAAAAATTTAGAAGAATCGGTTAGTACTGAGACTAACCACATAGAAGAACCCAAGCCAGAAATTAGTACTGATGCTAGTTTCAGTTTAAATAAGATAGAAAAAGAGGAAAAGAGAATAGATGATTTACCCGAGACTTATAAACCCAAAAGTCTATTTCCTTCAACCCTAGAAGCCGGTTCTTCTTACAAAAATCAAAAGGCATGTAATCAAATATCAATGGAGTTATTTAAGCAAGATCATATTAATTTATCTCCAAAATTAAAACAGCCTTTAGTCACCATTCCAGCATCCATTGAATCAAACTTAACTCCTAAAACTCCATTCATGAGTATTTTAGAAGAACAAATAGGAGAAATTCTTAATAAACATGGGTCTGAGAATGGAATCATAAATTATATCCCTAAAATTAATAATGAATATATCAATAATGGGATTATAAATCAACTTTCTGAGATTGGCAATCCAAAACCATTGGAATTTATCAATCCAATATTTGACACAGGATAGTAAGCTGCATTGTGTCTGGCTGAAGATGGTAAACTTAGCGCTTGTTGGGAGGCAACCCAATATTTAGTTTTTATCTAATTTATCTTTTTAGTTTATTTTTTTTTAGGATAATTTGAATAAGTTGGAGGAAGAGCCCAAATTTTCAAAGGCATATGCTGGATCAAAAATATAGTCAGGTGTATTCTTTCATGTTCTTTATTACATCCTTTATTTTTTTTATTTTTTTTCTCCATTGAGGATAATGTCGATTAAGTTGGGGGGAGAAAAAAATAAAAATAAAAATTTTAAAATTTTGAGTCCTCAAAAAAGTTAGTATTTAGTATTTAGATACCTGATTATGCTTAAGAATCGAAATAAACTAAGCATTTTTTTTAAAAATAAATTGATACACAGATCAGAGAATCTATGAGATATTGAGGAATCATGTATTAAGAAAATTCAATAAAGAGTTAAGTCTAGAACATAAAAGATTTTTTCTTGGAGCATTTTTAATTATTTCTACTAGCATCAAAGAAAAGTCTACTTTTTATAGGCTTGTGTGGGGTAACTATACATTTCTTTATATAAAAAATTTATTTTAATAAAATAGTTTTCAAGTACTTCTCACTAAGTAACCGGGCCTCTTTGCCTAAGCAAGCATTGAGTTTCACGTCAAAAGATGGGAACGGCAAAGAAGCTCATTGTAAAGCTAGTCTTAACTTCGTAGCCTATTTGATTCGAGCTAGTAAGCCCGAGGGGTATTTTATACCTAGTGCCCTAAAGCCAACTGGTTTGGGAGTCATTGGCCCAAGACTCGCTACATGGATCAAATAGAAAGCTTAAGGAGTTAAGACACTCAATAGTGGTACAATGTTAAAAAAAAAAAAAAAAAAAAAAAAGAAGCATTGGTTTCCCACCGAGTAACCGGGTCCCGTTGCCTAAGTAAGCAATGATATTCGCATCAAAAAGTGGGACAATGTAAAAATAAAAATTAATAAATGAAGGATGGAAGTAGCAATACACCTTGCCTATATATGAAAGTTTAGACAAATCAGAGATAAAGGTGGATATAATTTAGAAAAAGTTCTAAAAAATTTAATGTTCTTTACTTAATTTTTCTATTGATAAGTATTAATACCCCAATGATATGTCTCATTTAAGCTCTACTGAATATCAATGGCCATTTTGAAAATTGCTTAGGTAAAATTCGAAACTCTAAAGTTAAAAGGTATTTAAAACTAAATTCTTTCTTTACTCGAGGACGAGCAAAGCTTAAGTTGGGGGGTGTGATAAGCATCATAAATTCACCAATAAAAGTATTAATTTATTAATTAATTTATATTAATTTTTAAGAATTATTAATCAATTTATATATAATTTTTAAAAATTCATATTTTTATTAATTAAAAAATAATAAAAATTAAAAAATAAAATTTTATAATCAATAGAAAGAGCTCATTTTTTTGATCACAACGAAATAAATTTTGGAAGTAAAACGGAGCTAAAACAGAAGAAGATATGAATTTTAAAAAAAATAAAATAAAAAAAAAATTAAATAAAAAAAAAGAAAAATGGCTCAGTTGGCTCCGCAAAGCCAAGCCAAGCCAAGCCATCAAAGCCGACTCAGCCGTTGAAGCCATCAGCCGGTCCACGATCCAGGCGTGGACCGCCAGCTCAGCAAAATGAATCAGAGTGCGACACATGGCAGACCTAGACCCTTAAAGGGTCCATAGAAATTTATAGTGGCTCATAGGGTAATCTGGTCTTTTCACTTGGCAATTGAGGCACTGATTGGCTGCGGTGTGCGGTGCGGTCGGTCACACGGTCCATGGGAATAGTAATTGCATGATCGGATGGCCATGGTTGATTGTGCGGTCAAGATCGGACGGTGGTGGTGATTTTTCGGGTTGATTTCAAATTCTATCAGTGATCTGGCACGATCCAATAGCCAAAAAACCAAAAGTGATGAAGATGATCCACATGGTCCAGAATGCTCCCAATGGTGATCAAGGACTCGAAGCATGATTTGCGGCCAGATTTCCTCCATCAAAGCACGTGATCCAACGGCCAGAATTTTAATCCGACCCTGATCTGGGCTGATACTGCATCCGATTTTGATGATTTTTGGACCGTTGGATTTCTATTGAATGGCTGGATTTTATGCCAGATTTACCAAAGTCATATCAGAGCTATTTTGATTCAAATTTTATTTTGAATTTCTTTATATTTTGATGATTACAAGGCTATTAGTCCCACATTGCCTTTAGAAAAAAATATCCAGCCCTCCTAGCTCTATAAAAAGGACCCCAGGCCTTCAGAAATCAACATCTCCGATCAAGGTGAAGCTTTGGTACAGGGCGAAGCCAGGCTATGGGTTAAAGGCTGCTTCGAAGCAATGGGTGCCGAGAAGAAGAGCCGGGCTTCTACACCATCTTTCTGCCAATGCCGATCCAAGATCAGAGATCAGGCTATTTTATTCTTTTTAAATTTCATGTATTTAAATTTTAAAATTTTAATTAATAAAAATTTTATTTTTGCACTTTAATTTCTTACTTTTTATTTTTATTGTAATTTAATTTTTATACTTTAATTATTACTTTTTATTTTATTGCAAGTAGATGCTAAGATCTAATTAGTAGATCTTAGTACCAAGTTTAAATTTCTGCATCTTTTAATTTTTATTTTTAATCTTCCAACTTCACTTTTGATTCCAAAACTCAAATCATTTTCTTTTTCTTTTCAAAAATCAAAGATTTCAAATCTAAAATACTACCTTCCCTATGGATTCGACCCAACTCCCTGCTATCTACAAATTTTTGATGATTCTAAGAAGTCGGATTAAACTGATAAACACGATGTCTTAACGACAACATCGCATTCCTATCAGTGTGACCCAGTTAGATTTAGTTTCATATGGTAATGAGATATGTCGCGATCTCTATCATCGACATCATCGAAACACCTTTCGATGGATCAAAACTTTTTTAATTCAAACAACTAATATGATTTATCATCTAAATCATTCTAATTCCTCTCAAAATCTACTAGTGACACCTAGTAGCATATGATGGCAATCCATCAAAACTAAAAATGAACCTCTTGGTGCAGTTACTTGTGTGATTAATTTCTTTTATCTTGAGCTCCAACTGGATTAGGGTTAAGGTAATCTCGTCAAACTCTAATATCCGTCATATGATTAATCATTCGATTTAAATCTAATGTAAAAACATTAATAGAAACTCTTTCTATTATTTCACTCTGCCATGGCCATGGGCTTATGGACTTGATTCTCATGATTATCATAGGGCTACTCCTCATTTACCGGGTAGATAGATTTCCTATTGGTGCAATCTAATTCTTACAATAAACATGCTATAGCCAACATATACCTCAAGATTTCGAATGGCTAGGAGACCGAGTCATGGTGTAGTCAAACTATAACACCCTCAAGGTGAACTACCAGTGCACCTTAGGTCAAAGAATCAGATACACAACTACAACTTCGAGTCAATCATCAATGAGAAGGTAGACTTTCTAACGACTGCTCGAGGTGGTCACGCTCAGTGCTCTTGTTCTCTAATGAGTATCTGTACTCTCTCTCTAATGTCTCTACACCATAGACTCAAAACTCATTTACTATAAAAAAAGCTATGTATACCAACCTTCCGGATCAATCACCATCCTCATGATGATCCTACGGTCAAGAGTATTTTATGAGTTAATAATGAAAATTAATATCTTAAATTTTTAACTCTTGAAAATAAGAACTATCATTACCATTAACTTAAGGGATGTATCACAGACACTAAATACACATTATGATAGAAAATAATCCATTTTATTATTTATAGTCAAAATCATAATTTTGCCCTTAGAAGTGTATAACAAGTGTCAGCCAATTCTGACTTCTAGGGCACACATATCTAACAAACTCCCACATGACCTAAAGCCAATTGGCTACAAATCTAAGTCCCATCTTTTCAAGATGGGTTTCGATCTTCTACTGATCCAATAGCTTTATAAGTGGATCTACAGTATTGTTTGCAGAGTCGACTCTCTTGACCTCGACGTATCCTTTCTCGAGGTAATTGTGAATGAGGTGGTATCACCGCTCGATGTGTTTGAATTTCTGGTGAGATCTCAGCTCCTTAGCAAGGGCTATGGCACCATTATTATTACAGTATAGAGGAATGGCATCTGATGGTATCACTCTGATTTCGACGATAAATTTCTTATACCAAAATGCCTCCTTCGCAGCTTGTGATGCAGTAATGTATTCTGCTTCCATGGTGAAATCTGCTATTACTATCTATTTGAAACTCTTCCAGCTGATAGCATCATCATTATTCACAAATAGATTCCTAGATGTCAACTTTTGATTATCTATATCGGACATAAAATTTGAGTCTGTATACCCTTGGACTTTGAGTTCTTCATTACCAAAAATCAAGAACATATTCTTAGTTCTTCTTATATACTTAAGGATATATTTCATAGAAGTTCAGTATTCTTCTCCTGGATTTGACTGATATCTGCTTGTGATACTCACAGCATGGGCTATATCAGGTCGTGTACATAACATGGCATACATGAGGCTCCCTATTGCAGAAGCATAAGGGATCTTGCTCATGCATTCAATCTCCTCTGGTATGTTGGGACACATTTTCTTGGAGAGATGAATGCCATGTCTGAGGGGTACCAATCCCTTCTTGGAGTTTTTCATGCTAAACCTCTTTAGCACTCCTTTATGTACAACTTCTATGAAAGACCTAGCATCCTATTCGGTCTATCTCTATAGACTTTGATTCTAAGAATGAAGGATGCTTCTTCTAGGTCTTTCATGAAGAATTCTTTAGATAATCAAATTTTAACTTTGGTCAACATGAGAATATCATTTTCAATAAGGAGGATATCATCCACGTACAGTACGAGGAAGATAATAGCACTCCCATTGATCTTTCTGAAAATACATGGTTCCTCCTCATTTTTGATGAAACTAAATAATTTGATCACATCATTAAAATGAGTATTCTAGCTCCGAGATGCTTGCTTAAGTCCATATATGGACCTTTGCAGCTTGCATATTTTATGATCAGTATCACTAGATGTGAAACCCAGCGGTTGTTCCATATAGATATCTTCCTCAAGATATCCATTTAAGAATATCATTTTCACATCCATTTGCCATATTTCGTAATCGAAATAGACAGCAACAACAAGCAATGTGTGAATGGATTTAAGCATGGCTACTGATGAAAAGATATCCTGATAGTTAATGCCTCGCACTGACTATAACCTTCTACCACTAATCTAGCTTTGAATGTCTCTACATTTTCATTTGTATCAATTTTTCTCTTATAGTTCCATTTACATCCAATAGGTACTATACCTTTGGTGGATCTACCAAGTTCCAAACTTAGTTTGAGTGCATCGAGTCAATTTCTGACTTCATTGCCTCTAACCATTTTTTGGAGTTGATATCTGATATCACATTATTATAGATTTTGGGATCATCAACATGAACTCCATTACCTATGAGGAATATTTTCTCTACTTCCTCTGAAATAGTACCTAAGTATCTCTCAGGGGGACAAGAAACTCTTTCCGATCTTCAAGGTGGAGAAGGTAGTGATTGTATTGGCTCAACCTGATTTGGTTCCAAAGGGTTCTTAGCTCTTTGCTCTTAGGAGACTTTCTCCTCTAGCTTGATCTACTTTCCAATGCCACCATCTTGAATAAACTATTTTTCAAGAAAGATGGCATGTCGACTCACAATCGCATTGTGATCTTCTGAAATATAGAAATAATATCCTAATGACTCTTTAGGATATCCTATGAATCGAGCTCTAAAGAACCTATAGTCTAACTTGTCTGCTTGTTGTCTTTTGACATTAGCTGGACAACCCCAAATTTTGAGATGACTCAGACTTGGTTTCTTACCATGCTATATCTCATATGGTGTGGTAGGAACGGTTTTTGAAGGAATCTTATTTAGTAAATATATAGCAGTTAACAAACTGTATCCCCAAAGAAAATTAGGAAGGTCTGTGAAGCTCATCATGGATCTGACCATATCTAATAGGATCCGGTTCCTTCGTTCTGAAATCCCGTTGAGTTGAGGTATTCCAAATGGAGTCCATTGAGAGACTATGCCATTCCACTTGAGATAGTCCTGAAATTTTCGACTAAGATATTCATCTCCTCGATCTGATCGAAGAACTTTAATAGATTTTTTAGTTTGCTTTTCTACTTCATGTCTGAATTCTTTAAACTTTTCAAAGACTTTAGACTTGTGTCTTATAAGATATACATATCCGTACCGAGATAAATCATCGATAAACGTTATGAAGTAGACAAAATTGCCTCTAGCCGGCACATTAAATGGGCCACACACATCAGTATGTACTAGGGCAAGTAAATCCATGGGCCTTTTCCCATGTTCCACAAAAGAGAGTTTAGTCATTTTGCCATGAAGATATGATTCACAAATTGGATATAACTCGAAAGTCAATGGACTCAATAGCCCAATTTTCTTCAATTTGTTAACCCTATCTTTTGCTATATGACCTAGTCTAAGGTGCCATAGATACCTATCATTTGGACTATCCCTGGATCATTTTGATTTTATGGCATTCATATTTTACTCGATATTAAAAATAGATACATTAATATGTAATCGATAAAGACTGCTAATAAGAAAACCACTTGCAATTTTATTTTTTTCATAAAAAATGTTACAATGGTCCTTAAGAAAATTAATTACATAGCCTTTTAGTGCTAAACATGAAACATAGTCTTCTAGTGTTAAACATGAAACCAAAAATCAAATTCCTGCTTACTGCAGGTACATAATAACAATCCTTAAGTACTAAATCTAAATCAGATGGTAGTCGAAGAGGGTAGGTTTCCACGGCCACAGCAGCAATCCTTACTCTATTTTCAACATATAGGATCATCTCACCATCCCTCAGCGTTCTGCTATCCTCAAGATCCTGCATGGAAGTGCATAAATGAGCACTAAAATCAGAGTCATGCACCCAACTGGATCCAGAAGAAACCATAAGGTTAGATTCAATAACGAGCATACCTCCAGAAGGATCTGCCTTCTTCTTATTCTTCAGGATGGCCAGGTATGTAGGACAGTTCTGCTTCCAATGGCCATCAATGTTGCAATGAAAATATTTTTCTTTGTCAGCGGCCTTCTTCTTTGGCTCTGCCTTCTTTCTCTTACCTCCTTCCACCTTCTGCCTTTTCATAGAATTCTTCTTCTTTCCAAAAGACTTTCTCTTGGAAGAAGTCCATTCCATAGCAAATACTGAGCCATTAGAACCTTTCATTAAAAGCTCAGCAGTAACCAACATGTTCATAAGCTCGGCTAGAGTATTTTGAAGTTTATGCATATGGTAGTTTATGAAGAACTGTCCATATGCATCAGTCAAGGATTGTAGAATTATATCATTCTACAGATCTAGGTCTAACTTCACTCTGAGCTTCTCAAGCTCTTCCAAGTCCTTGATCATCATCAGATAATGATTTTGGACTAACTGCCCATCATGCATTTTAGCCTTGAATAGTCATTTAGTGATCTGATATTTGGCTGCGCGACTTTGTTCATCAAACATCTCTTGTAGGTGAGCCAATATTTAGTGGGTAGTCTTGATATCTTCATGTTAGCGCTGAAGCTCATCAGACATCGAGTTCAACATGTAGTATCTAGTCTTGTTATCTTCGTCCATCCATTTGTCAAGAAATGCTCTCTATTCAGCGGATGGATGAGCTGATAAGATGGGAGAATCCTGATCTAATACATGAGTTAACTTCTTAAAACCTAAAATAATTTTAAAGTTTCAAAGCCAATCCTTATAATTGGGTTCGGTCAGTCTATGGGTGTCCAAGATACGTGCTAGTGGGTTAGATGTAGACATTTTGCTTTTCCTATAGAGAGTCAAAATTTATAGTTAGATATTGTAATTAAGACTTGACCAATTTGTTTAGGAGTTTAATTTTTAAATAAATTAGCTCCCATTATTTTCTCAGATCCTACACTTCCTCTGTAGAGATGCAAAAATCTCCATGATTATAGATTTCTAATGGGTGGTGTAGTCCCACTAACTGACTCATCACCTCACCTAACAGTTATTGGTGATGGGTTAGCCAATGAGTGGATAACTCTTGTCCGTGATTCTCTAATCATGGTGCACCCCAACTTGGTCTCTAATTCATGAATCTCACCATGCCCAAAATATTGATCCACTCCTTAGTTAAGTCAGACCCACCATTTGCATAGATTAGATTCCTAATTGGGTCTCTCACCGTATCTGAAATATTGAGCCAAATTTATCCTCCAGCCCATAGCATCCAATGCCTAATAGACATGGTTGCATCTTTCCGGTGCAATTGAACCACTATGACCAACCGAGAACAATCAACCCCAGAAAGAGTCCGCATATCTACAATGGTGGAAGATCTTAGAATTAATCTTTTCTTAGAAAGATTTGATTTAGGTCTCTTTAAACTTGACTTATAGTAGCCATAACAATTATGACTAACCTAGTGGCATGGGTTAGCTTGGATTGTTAACCACCTTAGATCAGGATTGGATCGACAAGTACGGCCAGGTAAGTGAGACTGGTGGAAGGGATATGTCATTAACTGATAAGAATGTATTCGAGTCGAGTAGCTTCCAATTAAAAATCAGTCAATCGTATCTGCCAGACTTACCTTAGACACCAAATTATTGAGCCAGAACCAATTAGGTTAGCCTACAATCTAGACTCTAACCACTAAGCCTAATTAGATCTTAGCTTGATCGATCACTCATGTGATTCGATCATGACCCAGACTTAATCCTATTAGGCTGGTCAATTTAAGCACTCTTGATTTCATCTAACCAACTCTTAATTCAGTTTGATCAACTGCTAGACCTAATTGAGCTACCCAAACCTGAACCCAATTTTTTGAATATATCTTAAATCTAAAAATTTTTAATTTTTAAACTTAACATATTTAATAATCTTAATTCTTAATTAAGTTTAGGATTCATAAACAAAATATATAAATAAAATCTTAGGATTTTAGGATCTAGAATTTTGCAAAAAATAAGTTTTAGGTTTCTGATTAAGGAGGAACGAGCAACACCCTTACACATCATAAAAACACCCCATCGAATGGAAGGAGAGGATATTTAAATCCTACTTTATTCTTATGATCGGACGGCCAAGGAGAACGTATTAATCAAAAATATGAAAACTACAAAATTAGTTAGATCTACATCATATATCTCATATATATAAAAAATTGATCTAATTATAAATATGTTTTACATACATCTTCATGTATCATATCATGCATGTTTTTAAATCTAAATTATCTCATAATCATCTAAAAAATCAAATTTAAATTGATCATATCAAACTAAAATCTATTCTAGATAATTATGTAGAAGTATTCTACAATTAGTCTAAATATGCATTCATCATATCTCATATGAATAAAAATTAAATAACATTATTTTTTATTTTTAATATATTATTATAATATTTATAATATCAAAAAATAGTAAATAAATAAATCTAAAAATTATAACTAATTAAATTAAATTATTATCATGCTAGACTATACATTGAACAATTCTATTCTACAACTAGTCATGCATCTTGTACAACTTAGATCTAAATTATTATTTTTTTTTTTAATTTCTAATTTTAGATCTAATCACATCTAATATAACATCTTTAATTATTAAATTATCAAATCAAAATTAAAATAAAATTAGATATAATGAAAAATGCAACCTGGCTCTGATACCAGTTGAAGGAAAAACCTAGTTTTTTGGATTATGTTCATTCAAATCTGATTGGATCTAGAGAGATATTTCAAAAAAATTTTTCTTAGATCCATATTAGATCTGAGACTTTTTAGATTTGATATTATTAATCTAATAAAATAAAATAAAATAAAATAAAAAATAAATTAAATCTAATTTAATTTTATCTTGTTGTGGATAATTTGATTATCCTATGATGATCCTGATGTCTGCCTGAGGTTCTAGATCTAGCCATGCAAGTGCCTAGCCTCTACCGGTATCCACTTAGATAGGATCTAGAGATCTTCTTCTTCTTTATCACTTCTTCAAAAATTAGATCTGGATCTGATTTTGAAGATCTTCAAAACTTCTTTCGAAGATGTGAGTTGTCTCTTACAGCAGTACTACCTTCTTCTTTTTTCTATCGCCTTTCTCTTGCTTGGATCGCACCAAACTTATGCCCAAAAATTCTTAGGCATGGATAGGAGAGAGAATACCTGAAGGTGGAATGGAGGAGGAAGAGGAGCAGCCTTGTGGCATGGGCAATGGGTCAAGCATCTTTGATCTTAGCGCAAATAGGGTTTTTATAGACCCTGTTGCGCCATGCAATACCACATCATCTCAACCAATCATGGCCTTCTGTGCAATCAGATCTAAATCTGATTGGTAGGATGACATCATCTGATCTAATCAAATGAGAGCCCCTCTGAGTCATCCTTAGATGGCGCCAAGACTAGGTCAAAATAGTCTTCTAGGCGCCATCCAAGTAGAATCCCCGAAGCAACTAGAGTCCCATCAGTACGGGACTCCAGATGCTTTATCCATGGGTGCATGCCTTCCTAGGCATGCACCCCTTATCCATCTATTTTCTAGTAGGTGGTCTGGTCCGAGAACTCTCTCTTATGATGGCTTGACACATAGGCACATGTCTAAGTGTCAAAGGTCAACGTTTGACCAAATATCCGAAACAGAATTTAGCAGGTGACA
This sequence comes from Cocos nucifera, assembly GCA_006176705.1. Taxonomy (NCBI): domain Eukaryota; kingdom Viridiplantae; phylum Streptophyta; class Magnoliopsida; order Arecales; family Arecaceae; genus Cocos; species Cocos nucifera. The sequence goes on along the minus strand of QRFJ01004518.1, from coordinate 67,738 downwards.
AAAAATGGCAGGTGTTATCTCAAATTCATCTTATAAATTAAGACAATCCTTTTCTGAACTAGACAAGCTTCAGTCTGACCAAGTAAAGGTACTTAAGTGAGCCCAGACACCTTTGGCTCAGTCGAGATAAACTTTAATGATAATTAAAGGAGAACATTAGGCTCAATCATGTGCTAGCATGATTTTCTCGAACTTAATTGAATCTAATTCAAATCAATTGAACTGGATTAGTCCAATTGATGATATCTAGATCGAAATTCTTATTTGTGCGATCCAGTTAGGTTCAGTTTCATATGGTAATGAGATATATCACGATCTCTATCATCGACTTCATCGAAACACCTTCCGATGGATCAGAACTTTTTTGATTCAGACAACTAGTATGATTGATCATCTAAATCATTCTAATTACTCTCAAAATTCACCAGTGATACCTAGCTGCATATGATGGCAATCAATTAGAACTAAAAATGAACCTCTCGGTGCAGTTACTTGTGTTATTAAGTTCTTCTATCTTGAGCCCCAACTGGATTGGGGTTAAAGTAATCTCGTCAAATCCTAATATCCATCATATGATTAATCATTTGATTCAAGTCCAACATGAAAACTTTAATAGAAACTCTTTCTATTATTTCACTCTACCATGGCCATGGGCTTATGGACTTGATTCTCATGATTATTATAGGGCTACTCCTCATCTACCGAGGTAGATAGATTTCCTATTGGTGCAATCCAATTCCTATAATGAACATACCATAGCCAACATATACCACAGGATTCCGAACGACTAAAAGACCGAGTCATGGTATAGTCAAACTATAACACCCTCATTGTGAACTATCGATGCACCTCAGGTCAAAGAACTAGATACACAACTGCAGCTTCGAGCCAGTCATCGACGAGAAGGTAGACTTCTTAATGACTGCTCAAGGTGGTCACGCTCAGTGCCCTCATTCTCTAATGAGTATCTGTACTCTCGCTCTAGTGTCTCATCGTAGACTCAAGACTCATCTGCTATAAAGAAGGGATTATACACCAATCTTTCGGATCAATCACCATCCTCATGATGATCCTACGGTCAGGAGCATTTTTTGAGTTAATAATAAAAATTCATATCTTAAATTTTCAACTCTTGAAAATAAGAACTATCATTGCCATTAACTCAAGGGATGTATCACAGACACTAAATATACATTATGATAAAAAATAATCTATTTTATTATTTATAATCAAAATTATAATTTTGCTCTTAGAAGTGTATAACAAGTGTCAGCCAATTATGGCTTCTAGGGCACACATATCTAATAGTCATGCCTAAATCCAATGAATTTTAGACTATCATCTACGGAACTAGATACCTTGCACAAGGATGATTCAAATGAAACTTTAAAACCTTTATCATACAGCTGACTAATACTAAGCAACTTATGTTTTAAGTTATCAACTAATAAAATATTATCTATAAAGATAGATGGAGTAATCTAAATTTTATCAATACCGATTATTTTATCTTTGCTGTTGTCGCCAAAGGTGTCTACTCCCTCTTCCTTTCTCTCAAGGATGAAGAATTGCTCCTTATCAACTGACATATGCCTCGAACAACTGCTATCCAAATATTATTCACGTTTAGATACCTTGGCTGCAAGGCATTCTTGCATAGAAAATTAAGTAACAAATTTAGGTACCCAAGTCTTCTTGAGTCCTTTTCGGCTTAATGGTCATGGTTCCTTTCGAAACTTAGATTCTTTTAATTTGTTTTCTATTAAATTTTCTTGTGTTGCATTCACATGCCTTGTGTCCTAACTTTCCATATTTAAAACAAGTGATATGTGATGTACTAATGGATGTGGGTGTAGTAAAAAAATTTCTTAAAAATTTTGTCTTGTCTTTGGGTTTATAACCTTGGCCGGCTTTATCATACACTCCTCTTTGATTGTTTAAGATCATTTGCAATTTTTCTAAACTACAAGTAAATTTGTCAACTAATGGTTTTAACTTATCTAATTCATTCTTTAGGATTTTGTTTCCCTCTGTTAATTTGTCGTATTCACAAATTGCTGCTTCCTTTTCTTTTACAAGGGTTTGATTTATTTCTTTAAGGTTTTTATTTTTTGTATGTATCTTTTCAAAGTCTTTCGTTAAATCGTAAAAGGCATCTGCAAGCTCATCAAAAATAAATTTTGAATCAAGTGTAGAGGATACCTTATCATCTTGTGCCATGAGACACAAGATTGCTTCATTTTGATTTTGTTCCTCTGAGCTTGACTCGTCGCTATTGCTCCAAGTCACAATCATTACCTTGTTCTTGTTTCTTTTAGGTGCTTTCATCGACTGAGGATAATTAGCCCTAAAATGTCAAGGCTTCTTTCATTCATAGCAAATGGGCTGATCTTTTTTCTTTTCTTTTTCTTTCTTCCTGCTAGCTTCTCCTCAAATGAAGCCTCTAAAAGGAAATAGTGCAGAATTTGCAGTGCTACTTTCAAAATTTTTTTAAAAAATAATAAAAATATAGTAAAAAAAGTAATTAATCTAATTAATTATCTACTGATCATATCAAAATATTAAATCCTACACTAAGGATCTAAACATAATATGCATGCATTTATATAGTCTGAAAAATAAAACAATGCAGCAAACTATTTACTACATCTATGTGTTCAGAGTACAATACTTTTTTGTGGATAGTTGATCATCATGATTTGATCATCGTCAAGGAGGTCCACTGGTCATGACATAGCCACATAAATATCTAGCCTCCATGGATCATCCACACGAGGTTCCTGATCCTGAGCAGCTCCCCGTGAGTGCTAGCTCGACGCTGGAATGCTTCAGGTGCAGTTTTGATCAAACGATTTTGATCTTTATCTACAAGCTTCATAGACTCTCTGAGTCATTGGTAGATATAGTAGAGAGGTAGAGAAGATTCTCTCTAAAGTTTTGTGGGCTTTGGATGCTCGTAGCTCATGTAGCTCATGTAATCTCTATCCGAACCCTAGGTCAAATACCTAGGGTGCACTCAATGAAAACCCTACGCTAGCCCCTCTTTTATTTTTCTTCTCACGAGAATTTTAAATTTTTTTTCTCATGCACACAGAGGATCATGGAAGTCCTCTACTTCTTTTTAGATTCATCTTGCATGTCCCAAAAATCTCCCCTTTTTATTTTTTGCCAAAGAGTGTCACATATGCATGGGAAGTTGAGAACAAATTGGTTGCTAGTTTTGATTTGAAATCTCATTTTAATCCAAAACTTCAACCAATTTAAATTAAACTTAATTGGGACATGGGAAGGAGTTGTGTGCCCACTAAAGTCCATGAGAAACCCCTTTCACATGGAGATAATAGGCACACAAAAGTTTAGGTGGCGTAGGGATAAGATATGGTTGTTGCTGATCCAAATTCAAACTCTTTTTTGAATTTGAATGGCAACTAACCATAACTTATCCCTTGAGGATGAGGAAAGACCAGTCAAAACCTCTTATGTGCATGGAAAAAAAGGTATGAGAGAATTAAATCAGAATTTAAATGGGGCATGGGGTTTAAATGTGGCGCATGGGAAGACTAGTCAAACTAGTCTTTGGATTCTAAACTTCAACCAATTGAACCAACCCAATCAAAATTGGTTAGGTCCAAATAGACTAAATTAAACCCAACACATTTACGCTTATTTAGGATTAATTAGATCCCCATAAAATTAGAAATTGATCAAGCCCAACCTATAATCAAATCAGGGTTCAAAACTCCTCGATGATTAGGTCAACTCGTGACCTAATCGGGTCAAACCCAACTGAACCTACTTCAATTGGACTTGAACCAAAAATAATTACTCAATCAAATTAATTTAATTAGCAATCAAATCACTAATAAAATCTCTCATAAAATCAAAGTCCAAATCCGGTAGATCACCAGACAATAGAGTTCATCGACATGGAATCCTAATCGAAGAGTCCTAGTCAAGTAGGACTCTTGACCCCGGTGTCCAAAATGAATGAAACTTGTGATCACAAAATCCATACTCTTGATCAGAGAGTTTCAGACAAGTAGGACTCAATGTCCTAATGCTAGAGGACATTTGGTCGAAGAGTCCCAGTCCAGTGGGACTCTTGACCACAGCCAATAAATCAGGTAGAAACCTTTAGTTTGTGTGACTCTGCAAGTTCAAACCTAAGCTGGTAGCATAGGAACCACTTCCTATACTAATCAAAATGACTGTTTAGCAATGGTATCCGATGTTTGGATAGATCGAATAGTTGTAATCGCAATAATCAGAACCTACACGAATATGATTACCGTATAATTCATCCCTATGACCTCTGTGTAATAGATGCATGACTCAGGATTAAACTGTCAACCCTAAAAAGTACATCCATGTCGTATCTCAAAGCAATTAGTCCCGTGACTCCTCACTAAAACTACCTTAGTCAAGACTTTGCTAAATTGAAATACAATTGAACACAGCTTCTGAAATCAGGAGTGGTCAATCCTATCTTGATACACGCATCGACTCCTTAAGTAATTGATTATGCCCAGAAATCTTTTATCACTAAATTAGAAATTTAGGTAGCCCGGCACCAAAGCACAGTGAGTTGCTTGAAAGTCACCCTGGTTATCTCAGGTCGGAGAAACACTTATACCCATATTCCATCGATGCTAATCTTGATAGGAGAAAAGCTCTGGAGTTGATCATGTTCAGTACAGATATACCCATACATCTCACTTGCATGCCATACCAATTTTTCAACACTCCTTGGTTATGAGGACAACCAATCTATATGGCACACAATGACCTATACTCGATAAATATTATCGTCCTAAGTAACAATGTATCATTTGGTAATGAACTATTTTAAGGACTAAACGACAAATCCTTCTTTATCAAATCTAAATAGTCTTAAGGACTTCATCACAACATAGAAGTTCATTAGAAGATAAAAAAAATTATGATAAAAAATACCAAAATAATTTTTATTAATTCATAATTTATATATAATTATAAAAGTATAGCTCAATGGTCAACATGCTAATGATTCGCTTTGAGACACATTCCCAGCAATCTCCCACTTAGACTAAAGCCAATCGATGCAATATCTAGTATCTATCTTCAACTTGAAGTCGTTGAACTCCTTCACCACAATAGCTTTAGTGAATGGGTTAGCCATGTTTTTCTTTCCATCAATCTTTTTATGGTCGATGTCACCTCGATCCACGATCTCTCGGACAAGGTGGTAGTGGTGCAAAATATGCTTCATCCACTGGTGTGCCTTCGATTCCTTCGTTTGAGCAATGGTTCAAGAGCTATCATAATATAGCAGAACTAGACCATCAAGGAAGGGTACTACTCCAAGCTCAGTGATGAATTTTTTTAGTCAAACTACTTCTATGGCAGTATCTAATGAAGCAACATGCTCTACCTCACAAACTGAATCAGCCATAATATGCTGCTTGGAACTCTTCCAATAGACAGTCCCATAATTAAGGGTGAATATATATCCCGATACACTCTTGCTATTATCATGATCAGATTGAAAATTGGAGTTGTGAACCCTATAAGTTTCAAGTCTGATTCACCATATACAAGCCACCGATCCTTAGTATTTCTTAAATACTTTAGGATGGTTTTAACAACCTTCCAGTAGTTCTTCTCTGGATCAGATTGGTATCTACTCACTACTCCTAGTGAGTATGCCATATCTGAGCATGTACATATCATAGTGTATATGACAGAATCCACTACCAAAGCATATGGTATTCTACTCATATACTTTCTTTCTAGAGGTGTTGTCGGACAATCCCTCTTTCAAAGAAAAATTTTATGGCCTATCGATAGATAGCCTTTCTTGAAATTTTTCATGTTGAATCATTTTAACACAGTATCAATGTATATAGATTGGGACAATCCAAGTAACATTTTAGATCTATCTCTATAGATCTTCATTCCTAGGATGTAGGAAGCTTCTTTCAGATTTTTCATGAAAAACTGTGATGACAACCAGATCTTTGTTCCTTATAATGCAGGAACATCATTCTTGATTAAGAGAATGTCATTTACATACAATACTAGGAATACAATTGCTGGACCATTAGCCCACTTGTATATGCAGGGCTCCTCTTTGTTCTTAATGAAGCCATACATTTTAATTATTTTATTAAATTATATGTTCCAGCTCCTAGATGCCTGCTTTAGTCCATAAATGGACCTCTGAAGCCTACATCGCTTAGACTCATCTATGGACGTGAACCCTTCAGGCTGTATCATATACACATCTTCATCCAGCTCTTCATTCAGAAAAGCTATTTTCACATCCATCTACCAGATTTCATAGTCAAGATGGACAGCTATGGCAAGCTTAATTCGAATGGATTTGAGCATTGCCATAGGAGAGAACGTCTCATCATAGTCAATACCATAACATTGATGATGCCCCTTGGCAACCAGATGGGCTTTATAAATCTCCACCTTTCCATCTGCGCTCCTTATTCTTTTGAAGACCCACTTACATCCTATAGGTTTAACCCCTTCGGGTGGGTCAACTAATGTCCATACATCATTGATCTTCATGGACTCCATTTTGAATTTCATGGCCTTAAGCCATTTCTTATAGTCTGATCTCTGCATTGCATCCATGTAGGTAATCGGATCCTCATCATTCTCATCAAGTTCGATGGGATCCCCATCAAGGATCAAAAAATCATAGTATCTATCTGATTGACGTGGTACTCTACCAGATCGCCTTAAGAGTGCATTTACAATGAACTCTAGGTCCGATCTAATCAGATCCATCTCAGATTCAATAACTTGTGTCTTTTCTTCTACCTACCAAACTTCATCAAGTTTGACCTTAGAGGCATTAGTTCCTTTACCAAGAAACTCCTTTTCCAAAAAGACTACCTTAAGGCTAACAAACACTTTTTGCTCATCAGCAAGGTAGAAGTAACACTCTTTGATTTTTTTGGGTAATCTATAAAACTACACTTATTAGACCTAGGTCTAAGTTTGTCTATCATTAAATGTTTGACATAAGCCGAATACCCCCAAACCCTAAGGTGTGAGAGCACTGGCTTACACCCTATCCATATCTCATATGGTGTTTTATTAATAGATTTACTCGAAACCCTATTTAGAATGTAACAAGATGACTCGAGTGCATATCCCCATAAGGAGATCGGCAAACCAGCAAACCCCATCATGGATCAAACCATGTCCAACATGATCTGATTCCTTCTTTCAGATACACCATTATGTTATGATGTTCCAAGAGAGGTCCATTGGGAGAGAATTCCATTCTCCCTTAGATATATCTGAAACTCATTAGAAAGGTACTCACCCCCTCGGACAGACCAAAGAGTTTTAATACTCTTTTCAGTTTGCTTCTCTACCTCATTTCTAAATAGTTTGAACATTTCAAATAACTCTGACTTATGCTTCAGATGTATCCATACCTCGATAGGTCATCTGTGAAGGTTATAAAGTAGAAGTATCTATCTCTGGCACTTGAGCTCATAGGTCCACATACATCTGAATGTACTAGACTCAAGAGTTCAGTAGCTCATTCATCTTTTTCAGTAAAAGATAACTTGATCATCTTATCAAGAAGATAGGACTCATAGGTTAGAAATGATTCACAAATACTAACCTCAAAAATTCCTTCTTAAGCTAACCTATTTATTTTGTTCTTGTTAATATGACCTAGCCTATAGTGCCAAAGATAGACTTTAGATACATAACTAATTCTAGGATGTTTATCAAAGGATTGAACCATGTTAACAGGCATAGTTAATAAATAAATACCGTTATTCAATCATCCAATAAAAATTATAACACCATTTAAAATGACATTATAAAATTTTTCTTTTATTGATATTTCATAACCATTCATGGCCAAAAGGTCTATAGAAATGACATTCAATAAGAAAGTTAGACAAAAATGATATTCATTAAGAATAACTTTATTTGAATTGATTATAAGGTTCATGATTTCTAAAGCTAGAATTAAAACTTATCTTCCATCTCCAACGTTTAGGAACCTCTCACCTTGATCAAATCTCCTACTGATCTGTAAGCCCTGCATAGAATTACAAATATGATAAGGGTTTTCAGTATCTAATACCCAGGTAGTAGAATCAAATAAGAAAAAATTGCAGGATGTTATCATATAATTACCTTGCCTAGCAACCACTTGCTTCTTCCTTGGCCTATTCGGGTCCAAGAAGGTAATGTACAGAGAATAATTTCTCTTCTAGTGCTCTTGCTTCTTATAGAAGAAGCGCTCTGCTTGGCTCTGGTCGGGCTTGCACTTCTTAGTTTGACCCTATGCAGTCATCTCGATATTTGGCTGTACCTTTTTGTTCTTCTTCTTGTTCTTCATTCCTTTCTTAGAGGATCGACGATCAGAAGAAGACCCTCCTACTACATTCACCATCTTCTTATGGAGTTGGTGATCTTTCTCAAAGTTCTGCAGCAACCCCAATAAGCCATGATAGTTGACTGTAGGCTTTGTCATTCTGAAATAAGTCAGAAAAGGAAGAAAAGACTTGGGCAAGGAATTAAGGATTGCATCCTTATCGAGCTGCTCATGTAGGAAAAAAACCAGCTTGCTAAGGTGCTCAATCATCTCGATCATGTACAATACATGATCGATGACTGAGGCTCCATCCCTCATCCGAGCATTGAAAATGGCATAACTTATTTTGTGTCTTTCAACGTCGTCAGGTGTGCCTAAGGAGTCGTTCAACATTTGAAGCATCTCCTATGGCTAGACATTTTTGAGCCTATGGCTAAACTCATCATTCATTACTGCCAGCATTATGCACCGAACGGTGGTGCGGTCATTGAGCCACTTTTGATAAGTATCTTGTACCACTTCTTTAGCATTCGGAGCTGGCTCCTCAGGCACTAAATCTATTACTATATAAAGAATTCACTCATGCTCCAAGATGATTTTCAACTTTTGATACTAGCTATCGAAGTTGGGTCCTATTAATTTATCATTGTCTAACAATGATCGGAGCGACAGGTTAGTGGCCATTTTTGCATAAAAAGAAAAATCAAACCTAATTAGTATATGAATTAATTATTTTAAGGACTTGGACTTTAGTTTAAAGGTCCTTCCACTATTTTATATGAATTGATAGCCTCTACCTCTAATTCGAGAAATTACTTTAATTTCTTAGTGGGTACTAGAATCCACATAGACTACACACGAGTCCAACTTTGGTTGGTCAACCCATGTGCATCTATGGATAGATTCAAAATTAATTATTTCTCTAAATAATTTTTAGTAATATTAATTTTTTCCTAGAGACCTAATCAGTAGGCTTTGGCCTCCACTAAAAAGATCTAATTAGGTCCAACCATTAACATGACCACATTCGGTCTTATCTAACCAATAAATGATCAGGCCCGACTTTGGTCGACCAACCTAACCACCATCAGAAAGACTTAACCAAATTTTTATTTCATAAATGATAATTTCATTAGTCAATATTCACCAGGCCTTTAGGCATCCAATGATCATTATACTAATGAACTCATTATCACTCAACTTAATGGAAGGCTATGATTTAGTTATCTATATAACTATTTTATTTTTAAGAATCTAATAATTTTAGAGGATTTAATTAACATATTTTAAGAAGAGGAAGAAATTCAGCGAGCCAATTTCGATCCTCCCACTGACTCCACAAAGTCAGATAAAAAAGGATCTAATCTAGGCTGGCATTAGGAGCCCCTACATCAGTCAGACTGATTTACCTAATTGACATGGGTGAGCCCAAATCACCAAGTGACCTAATCAAAATTTAATTCACCAGGATGGTCAGGTAAGTGAGATCAGTAGAAGGAATATGCCATTAACTCATCAAGGATCAAATCAATGCTAGTAGATCCTAATTAAAAATCATTGGTCAAAGTGTCAAACTTATCTTAGACACCTTTCAATTTATTAGTTTTAATTTGATCAACCTAGTAATTTCGAGTTCAATCGCGTAGCTATGAATCAAGTCCATTTGGTCCTCTTAAAATTCATGGACTTGACCAACTATAACTATTGTAATTGAGTCTATAAAATTCTTGACCTAATCTAAATTAATATTTAATTAGATTTGATCAACTACTCGAAATTAGTTCATTCTTTAACTAACCTTTGGTCTAACTCAATTTATGGATCTAATTCATTTAACCCAATAACTCATAAGTTTATGATTAATGACTTAGGATCTTAATTCACAATTCTAGATACTAAATCATTTTACTTAATTTTAATTAAGTTTATGGGCTGAGGGTTAGGGTTCGTTATTTCAAAAATATTTTTTAAATTTTGAAAGATTCTTTATAACTTGGCATTGTTCACCAATTGAGTCGACTCACTTCAAAATTAAATCGGCTCAATTCACAAACAACACTAGTTATAGGATTTAATCTAAAACTATGTACACTACATAATATTAAAACATAAATCAAACTTTATATCCTTAAACATGCATTCATGATCAAAATTAGATTGAAACCTAATTTATCATATCATAAAAACCTATTTTTTTGGCACAGGATCAGATCATTGGATCTGAAGGAATATTTTAAAAAAAAAATTTCTAAAATTTTAATCACATTTGAGACTTTGCAGATCTGATCATAAGATCTGATATTAAGAGTTAAAAGTAAAATTAAATTAGATTTAATTTTAAGTACCTAATTTGGTTATCTAATTATCCTACGATGATTCTGTTGATTTCTGAGGTTCTTGAAGGAGCTACGCATATGCCTGGCCTCTATCGATATCCACTCAAACAGGATCTAAACATCTTCTCCTCATAAATCTCTTCTCCAAAAATTAGATCTAGATCTAATTTGATAAGCCCTCAAAATAACTTCTGAGGGTAGCCTATTTGTCTTACGAACACCATCGCATAGATGCTGAATCTTATGCCAAAAACCTTAGATCTTCAACTCAGATTTATGCCTAACCTTTTAGGCATGTAGAAGAAAGAGAGAGAAGGGATAGAGAGGGTGTGGATATCAGAAGAAAGGCTCCTTTGGGTGTGGAAAAAATAAATTACATTGAGGCAATTTTGTGAGAAGAGTTCTTATACTAGACATAGCACCATAAAGAGTCCCTTTTTGAACAAAAACCTTATTAATTTGATCATTAAGACTCCTAAACCTGATCTCTATGAAAAACCCTAGATCCCATCTAGTTTTGATGCCAAAAATCCATCTAGATGGTGGCAGCATGAAAGGATAAGGAAGAGTCCATGTGCATCTAGGACTCTTCCCTCAAGAGTTTGATCCAAATCAAGCTCTATCAAAACCCAATCTAGGCACCTCCAAAAATCATAAAATTTTGCATACCTAAATTATAACTCATGACATATCACATATCCAAAAATTAAAATAAAATAATTTTTATAGAAATTTCTAAAATTCTTTGATCATGTGACCCTCAATTCTCTCAATTGGGTCAACTATTGACCCTAGTCCAATTGCACTAGGAATGAATTTAATTTTCATAATTAATCTGATCTGAACTTATTTCAGTCTGATGAAAATAAATTCATTCAAGATATAGGAATAAGTTAAATCAAATTTAACTTGATTGTAATGAATCAGAAAGATTACAGAAGGAGAAAGTTAGGCTCAATCGTGTGCTAGCACGATTATCTTGAACCTAATTGGGTCTAATCCAAATCAATCAAACTAGGTTAGCTCAATTGATGACATCCAGACCCAAATCCTTATTTGTGTGACCTAGTTAAGTTTAGTTTTATATGGTATTGAGATATGTCATGATCTCTATTGATGCAGAATCTGGTCGTCGCTGGAGTCCACTAGAGTGGAGGCCGATGATGTCGCCGCCGGAGATCTGCAAAACAAAGTCCCATCTAGAGCTGGTGGGAGATGACTCTGGAAGGACCCTTCGACGATCAAGTCAGCTCTGCCCAACAGAAATGGAATGCTTGAAAATCAGTTCCGGAGCTTAGAGAAGAAGATCAGAGCTTAGAGATTAGAGAGATTAGCGTTAGCATATCTGGAGGGTCCTTTTTATAGCGGAGCTCGATGGTGATAGCTGCAGCCGCGTGCTAGCAGGCCGCTCAAGTTTTGATGGAGTCAGTCTCATGGGAAGATGCCGTCTGCGGTGGGTTGATGATGACAACCATCACCGCCTTGCCGTCTGATAGTGGGTCGCTATCGCTTGCGACGGACTGATGGTGATGGCTGCAGAGCCAGCCAAATGAAGGGTTGAAGGCCTTCATCGTGTGCCCATTTTGGAGGAGTTCAAACTCTTGAAGAGGAAGCTTGGAAGGAGTTCAGCTCCCGTAGACATCTGATTGGAGGTACGCGGCTAAGGCTTGACCGCTGGGGAGTTCGGTAGGAGCTCGATCGATCGAAGGGGGTGTTAGGGAGGAGTCCAGCTCCTGAAGAAGTCCGTCCGAAGGATGTCTGGGGTGAGTCCAGCTCTCGAAGAAGTCCGTCCGAAGGGTGTTTGGGATGAGTCCAGCTCTTGAAGAAGTTCGACCGAAGAGGAAGCTTGGAGGGAAGTTCGGCTCTCGTAAGCGTCTGGCTGGAGGAGTGCGGCTAAGGTTCAACCGCTGGGAGTTCGGAAGGAGCTCGATCGTTAGAAGTTCGATAAAGGGATGATCGCTGAGGAGTTCGATCGTTGAGAAATTTGAAGGAGCTCGACTGACTGAGCAGTTCGTTCGACTGTAAGGGTTCGATTAAGACCCATTTGCTAGACGTCCAAGGGGCTCGGCCGCTAAGTAGTTTGGCCGGCTGTAAGGGTTTGGCTAAGACCCATCCACTGAAGCTCTTCCATGGCTACTGGTGGCATTAGGCTGAGCATCAAACTAGACTTCGACGAGAGCGGGGTTTATCCCCAACACTAGCCCCCCCACTCCCGAGTTCAAAACTCGAAGGAAGGGAGTGCAGGAAAGATGACTGCCGAAGTCTTCTTCTGAGCTCTGTGCTGGTCCAGGTCGAAGCTTGGGGGAGATATCATCTCCAGCTAAAGTTGATATTGAACTTGAAGCTCGGGGGAGATCCCATCTCCAACCGAGGTTGAGGAAGACTTCGTCTGCTGCGATCGAAGTTGGAGGTTGGGCTCCTCGGAGATGATATTGTCTCCTATATCCAAGGTTGATGCGAGCACTCGAGAGAGATCTGATCTCAAGATGAGGTTGTCTCCAATCTTATCTCTGGTCGAAGTGGAAGTTGAAGCTCTCCAGCCTAGGTTGGCCCGGTCGCTCGGGGGAGATCTTATCTCCTTTGGCCGAGGTTGATGCGGGCGCTCGCGTTAGGACGAGGTTCTCCTCCTGTTCCTAACTTTGACTTTGCTCACATAAGGACGAGGTTCTTTTCCTGTTCCTAACAGGCTATGGGGGCACATTCAGACCGTCGTCCATCTCTCTCCATCTTATCTAAGGTGAACGAGGCTTTCAACTTTGCTCATGTGAGGATGAGGTCCTCCTTCTATTCCTAACGGGCTGTGGGGGCACATACGGACCGTCGTCCGCACCTCTCCCCTCATCTCATCCTTTATGAATGAGGCCTTCGACTTTGCTCATGTTAGGGCAAGGTACTCATTCTATTCCTAACGGGCTGTGGGGGCACATACGGACCATCGTTCGCACCTCTCCTCCCATCTCGTCCTTTATGAATGAGGCCTTCGACTTTGCTCACGTTAGGGCGAGGTCCTCCTCATTTGTCCTAACGGGCTGTGGGGGCACATACAGACCATCGTCCATGCCTCTCCCCCCATCTCATCCTTTGTGAACGAGGCCTTCGACTTTGCTCGCGTTAGGATGAGGTTCTCCTCCTATTTCTAATGAGCTATGGGGGCACATGCGGACCATCGTCCGAGCCTCTCCCCCCATCTTATCCTTTGTGAACGAGGCCTTCGACTTTGCTCGCGTTAGGATGAGATCCTCCTCCTATTCCTAATGGACTATGGGGGCACATATGGACCGTCGTCTGTGCCTCTCCACCCATCTCGTCCTTTATGAACGAGGCCTTCGACTTTGCTCGCGTTAGGATGAGGTTCTCCTCCTGTTCCTAACGGGCTGTGAGGGCATATGCGGACCAACGTTCGAGCCTCTCACCCCATCTCATCTAAGGTGAACGAGGCCTTCGACTTTGGAAAGGTCTTACTTCCCATGGTCGATGTTGATCCGGGGGAGATCTTGTCTCCTATAGTCGAGGTTTAAAGGTCTTTGACCTGCTTGCATTAGGATGAGGTTCTCCTCCTGTTCCTTACTGGCTACTTTTGCTCATTTCTTTTCTGTCATCACGTAATCCTTGTGCCAAAAATCAATAATGCAGAGCAAAGGAGTTTTTAAATGAAGTCTACTAATAATACATCCTTAGATTTTTTGAGTTCCATAGTTGGAGAAGCACTATCCCTCCGAGTTCCTTCAGATGATAAGTTTCGGGTCGGATGACCTCCGTCATCTCATACGGACCTTCCCAGTTTGGGGCGAGCTTCCCTTGACTCTGAGGCTGAGCGACAGTGGCTCGTCGGAGCACTAAGTCTCCCGCTCTGAACGTCTTGTTTTTAACCTTGGAGTTGTAGTACCGAGCCACCTTCTATTTGTAGGCTGCCATCTGGATGCGGGCTTCCTCCCTTTTTTCTTCCAGAAGGTCGAGGTTGACTCTGAGGTCCTAGGGGTTGTGCCACTCATTGAAGCCCATGACTCATGCAGATGGGAGCTTAAGCTCGACCGGGATAACTGCCTTAGTACCGAAGGCCAAGGTGAAGGGTGTTTCTCCAATTGGCACCCTTTGAGTAGTTCGGTATGCCTAGAGGACATGATAGAGTTCGTCCACCCAGGCCCCTTTTGTCCTATCGAGTCTCGCTTTGATTCCTTGCAGCAGGGTCTGGTTGGTTATCTCAGCTTCCCCAATGGCCTGTGGGTGAGCCATCGATGTGAAGCGGTGGGAGATGTTTAGTCCTTCGTAGGACTCGGCGAACCTTGCCCCGACGAACTATCGCCCATTATCGATTATGCGGGTTCGGGGCAGGCCGAACCAGCAGACTAGTGACTTCCAGACGAAGTCCTGCACCTTGGCCTTGGTAATCTTCGTGAGTGGTTCAACTTCGACCGACTTGGTGAAGTAGTCAATCGCGACCAGGAGGAACTTTCGCTGCCCAGACGCCGTTGGGAAGGGGCCGAGTATATCCATTCCCCACTGCGCAAATGGCCAGGATGAGCTGAGTGGAGTGAGTTTGGATGCCGGCTGCCTCTGCACGCTGGCGTTCTTCTGATAGCGGTCGCACCTCTTTACATATTCCATGGAATCACGAAATAAAGTCGGCCAGTAGTACCCCTATCGGAGTAGTTTTTGCGATAGGGACCTGGCTCCTACATGACTTTCGTAGAGTCTTTCATGCACATCCCATAGCGCAAGGTCAGCCTCTGAAGGTCGAAGACATCTCAACAATGGAAGGGAGTACGACCTCTTATACAACCTGCCTTCGTATAAGACATAGCGGGAGGCCTGATTCCTGAGCTTTCGAGCTTCCTTTCGGTCGTGGGGAAGGACCCCCTCTTGAAGGTAGGCGATCAATGGGTCGATCCAACTAGGCTCGAATTCCTTCTGGAGGATGGCCTGAGATTCCTCTATGGTCAGGCACTTTAAAGTTTTCAAAAATACTTCTTTAGGCAGCTCGGTAGGCGTTGAAGCAGCCAACTTGGAGAGAACATTGGCTCTTGCATTTTCCGCCCTCGAGATGTGCTGAATGCCGAAACTGTCGAAGGCTGGGATCAAATTCTTCACTTTCTCGAGGTACCTCATCATGCTTTCCTCCCGTGCCTCGTAGCCGCCACCAACTTGACCAACCACCAGTTGGGAATTGCTGTAGACATGAAGCCGATCTACTTTTAATTTTCTTACTATCTTTAATCCGACAATCAGCGCTTCATACTCGGCCCCATTGTTGGTTGTAGGGAACTCGAGATGCAGCGCGTACTTGGTGATGACTCCTTCGGGGCTGACCAAGATCAGCCCCGCACCAGCTCCAGCGGAGTTGGACGAACCATCCACGTGCAGAGCCTAGGAACCTTTAGGGAGGTCGATGCTCTCTTCGGGGAGGATCGACTGTGACAGCTCAGCTTCGTCGAAGTTCGGCCCCGCTCTGGTGCTGGTCCTACTCGATTCAAGCTCGGCTTCAACTGGAATGGTGCATTCTAGCATAAAATCCATCAGTATCTGGGCTTTAATTGACGGCCTGGGCCGGTAGTTGATGTCGAACTCTATGAGCTCGATTGCCCATTTTGTGATTCTTTCGAAAGCATCTGCTCGGTGAAGAACTATTTTTATTGGTTGGTCCGTGAGGACCATTATGGTGTGCTCCTGAAAGTAAGGTCGGAGCCTCCTAGCAGCAATTAGAAGATAGTAAGTTAGTTTTTCTAACCTAGAGTACCTGATCTCCGCATCCCTCAGGACTCTGCTCACGTAGTAGACCGGTTGCTGCATCTTTGCTTCTTCCCTAACCAGGACTGCCACCGGGGAGACAGCTAGATACAAAAATAATTCTTTCCTAGGTTCGGGCTTTGCCAGTAGTGGGGGCATGCCGAGGTAGTTTTTGAGCTCTTCGAATGCCTGTTGGCACTCTGCCGTCCAACAGAAGTCCTTCGATCGCCTGAGAACCTCGAAGAAGGGCATGCATCGTTTGGCCGACCTTGAGATGAAGTGATTTAGGGATGCCACCTTCCCGACCAGGCGCTGAACTTCCTTGATCGTCTTTGGAATTTGTCGAATGGCTTGGATTTTCTGGGGGTTTGCCTCGATTCCGTGTCTCGACCCCATGAACTCGAGAAATTTTTTGGAGGTCACACCAAAGGTGCATTTGGTTGGGTTTAGCTTCATCTTGTGCTTCTTGAGTGCACCGAAGGTCTCTTCGAGGTCAGCCAAGTGGTCTGTTGAAGCTCGGCTTTTGATGAGCATATCATCTACGTACACCTCCATGTTGCGGCCGATCTGCTCCTTGAAGACCTTATTAACCAAATGCTGGTATGTTGCCCCTACATTCTTGAGTCCAAAAGGTATGACCCTGTAGCAATAAAGACCTCGGTCAGTAACGAAGGTGGTCTTCTCTTCATCCTCGGGCGCCATGCGTATCTGGTTGTAACCAGAAAAGGTGTCCATGAAGGTGAGGAGCTCATGGCCCAAGGTTGCATCCACCAGCTGGTTGATCCTGGGTAGGGGATAGCTATCCTTCGGACAGGCCTTGTTCAGCTTCTTGAAGTCGACGCACATCCTCCACTTGTTATTCGCTTTCTTGATAAGAACCACGTTTGAGACCCAGGTCGGATAGTTAACCTCCTGGATGAGTCCGGCTTTGAGAAGCTTGTCTACTTCTTCAGTGATCGCTTTTTGTCTCTCCGGGGCATGGTGGCGCAGCTTTTCTCTTATCGATCGGTGCGTCGGATCGACAGCCAGTTGATGTTCCATGACCTCGGCATCGATCCCCGGCATATCCGTTGGGGTCCAAGCGAAGACGTCCTCATTTCTTCTGAGGAAAGTGATGAGCTGCTCCCGAACCTCGATCGCCAAGTTGGAGCCGATCTGCACCACGTGCTCCGAGTTTTCATCATTCAAGGGCATAGAGATGAGGTCCTCCATAGGCTCGTCCCACTCCTCAATGAGATCATTGCGGACGTCCAATCCGTCAACAAGATAAGGGTCGGGCTGATCTTCCTTATGCAGGACGATCGAGTAGCAATACCTCATCAGAGCCTGGTCTCCTCCGACTTCTCCAACCCCATGACTCATCGGAAACTTTATCTTCAAATAATAGGTTGACACTACCGCTTGGAGTGCATTTAGACCAGATCGGCCAAGGATCGTATTATAGGTGGATGGGGTCCTTACGACTAGGAAGTCGACCCGAGCTTTGGCCAGCTTCGGGCATTGCCCTACCGCTACGGTCAATGTTATTATGCCTTCGACTGGTATGGCATTGCCAGCAAACCCTACCAGTGGGGAATTCATCGGCCCCAAGCGGTCGTCGGATAGGAATATTTTTGAGAAGGTATCGTAAAACAACACATCGGTCGAGCTTCCATTATCTACCAAAATGTGGCGTACATCATAGTCAGCAATATTCAAAGAAATTACAACTGCATCATTGTGTAGAAATTGGATTCCCTGACCGTCCTCCTCGGTGAAGGCCATGGCCTCCACGATCCTCCGCCTCTTCATCGATCCTCCGGATCCGCTGGTCTCCCCTTGCTGAGGTCCCCCTAAGATAGTATTGATGACGCCAAGGGGCAGCCGATCTTCTTGCTGGTCTTCCCCACTTGGTGGTAACGCTCTTGGCCGATCTTCCTTCTCCTCAGGCCATCTTCACAGAAATCGACTAAGTCTGCCTCGCCTGATGAGCTCTTCGATCTCGTCCAGGAGTTGAATGCACTCCTCAGTGTCATGACCATGGTCGCGATGGTAAAGGCAGAACTTGTTGGGATTGCACTTGCTAGGATGGGAACTCATTCTCTCCGATCTTGGAAGTCACTCCCGGATCTCCATCAGTACTTGAGTCTTTGGGGCATAAAAGGGGACGTAGTTGTGAAATCGTCATCGTCGGGGAGAACTTCGGTGCTGGGGGGAACCTCGGCGTGCCCTTCCATCAGGGCTTCTCCACCTCCAAGCTTGAAGGGGAGTTCGGGCTCGCCCATGACCAAGGGGAGTCTGGGACTGCGGTCGAGCTTCAGTCTGCTTCCTTTCTTCGGTGAGCCTGCCTGGCCCACCGATTTGCCGCTTGCTACTAGCTTCATCATCCTTAGCCTCGAAGGCCTCCTCTACCCGGGCATAACTTTTGGCCCGAGCCAGCATGTCGGCAAAGTTCCTGGGATACTTCTTTTTCAGGGAGAACAGTAAGTCATTCTTCTGAAGGCCGCCCTTGAGAGCGGCCATGGCAACTGACTGGTCTAGGTCCCAGACCTCCAGCGCAGTAGTATTGAATCGGGTGACGTAAGCTCGGATGGGTTCCCCCTCCTTCTGCCTGATGGCCATTAAGGAATCCGAACCTCGGTGCGGATGCCAACTACTGATGAAGTGGGCCACGAACTGTTGACTCATCCGATCAATCGATAAGATGGTACTCGGCTTGAGCATGGAGTACCAGTTCCTGGTGGCCCCTTTAAGGGTAGAGGAGAAAGCCCGGCACAGGATAGCATCTGGCGCTCCATGGAGCAGCATTATTGTCCGAAAGACTTTCAAGTGGTCGACTGGATCGGTGGTCCCATCGTAGCTCTCGAACTACGGAAGCTTGAAGTTTGGTGGGATCAGTTCCTACATGATTTTCTACAAAAAAAGAGGGTCAGTGCAGATATCATTACCACATGAGGAGGGAGTGTGACGGAGTTCTTCGATTCGTCTACTCATTTCTAAGAATCTTTGATCTAGGAGATCTTCGCGGTCTCTGATCTCCAAGGTCTTCTTGTCGAATGGGTGCAAAGCTTCACCCTGGGTCGAGCCGCGGTCCGAGCAGGGGCTCTCCCTCCGTTGCCTTCCTCTTCCAAAGATTGGAGGTTGGGTAGCCCATGTCGATCGCCCCTGGACTGGACCACACGGCTTTAGAGAATCCCGCATCGGTTGAGTTGGTATTGGGGCCTGCTGGTGCATGGCCTGCACCGCCTGCACTACCTCCATGAGACTGCGAACCTGCGGGACAAGCAGGTTGAATTGCTCCACATCCACCACGGCTACAGAGTGAGCCTGGGTTGTCCGGGCTGGAGCGAAAGCGGACGGATCCGAACGGGATCGGGCCACGGAGGCCGTCGATCGTTGGGTCGAGGCACTCTTGGGGGGCATCTTTTTTTGGAAAGAAATTCAAAAGAGGAAGAAGAGAGATCTCTAGAGTGGGAAGAGAGAAATCGTCGCCGAGCACTCCTTTAAGAATAAGGGAACCTCAGCTTCCTTTAAGAGAGAAATCATTGCTGGGCCCTTCCTCTAGCGCCAATCTGTTAACAGAAAATCTGGTCATTGCCGGAGTTCGCTGGAGTGGAGGCCAATGATGTTGCCACTGGGGACCTACAAAACAAAGTTCCATTCAGAGCTGGTGGGGGGTGGCTCTGGAAGGACCCTCCGACGATCAAGTCAGCTCTGGCCAATCAATAGATATGGAGTGCTCGGAAATGAGTTCTGCAGAGCTTGGAGGAAGAAGAGGAGAGCTTAGAGATTAGAGAGATTAGCGTTAGCGTATCTGGAGGGTCCTTTTTATAGCGGAGCTCGATGGTGATAGCTGTAGCCGCGTGTTGGTGGGCCGCTCGAGGTTCGGCAGAGTCAGTCTCATGGAGGAAGGTGCCATCTACAGCGGGTTGATGCCACAGATAGCCATCGCTGACAGCTCGTGCCGCCTGAGTAGTGGGTCGCTATGCACTTGCGGCAGACTGATGGCGATGGTTCGTACGAGATTTAATGGCCGTAGCTCTGAGAAAGCGAACGTCGGTCAGTGGAACTTTGGCCTGTAACAATTTCAGAAAAGTTGCCCATTTCTGGAGGAGTTCGGACTCCTGAAGGAGGAAGCTTGGAAGGAGTTTCGGCTCCCGTAGGCATCTGGCTGGAGGTAGTGCGGCTAAGGCTCGACTCGCTGGGGAGTTTCGATAGGAGCTTGGCCGCTAAGGAGTTCGGACCGGCCAAAGGGGGATGTCAGGGAGGAGTCCGGCTCCGACTCCTAACGAAGTCCATTCGAAGGGTGTCTGGGGTGAGTCCAGCTCTCGAAGAAGTTCGTCCGAAGGGTGTTTGGGATGAGTCTAGCTCCCGAAGAACTTTGTTAGAAGGGTGTTTGGGATGAGTCTAGCTCCCGTAAGCTTGGAGGGGAGTTCGGCTTGGAGGGGAGTTCGGCTCTCGTAAGCATCTGGCTGGAGGAGTGCGGCTAAGGTTCAGCCGCTGGAAGTTCGGAAGGAGCTCGGTCGCTAGAAGTTCGACCGAGGGATGATCGCTGAGGAGTTCGATCGCTGAGAAGTTCGAAGGAGCTTGGTTGGCTGAGCAGTTCGGTCGATTGTAAGGGTTCGACTAAGACCCATCTGCTGGGCATCCAAGGGGCTCGGCCGCTAAGTAGTTTGACCGGCTGTAAGGGTTTGGCTAAGACCCATCTGCTGAAGCTCTTCCACAGCTACTAGTGGTATTAGGCTGATCATCGAACTAAACTTCGATGAGAGCGGAGTTTATCCCCAACAATCTCCATCATCGACATCATCGAAATACCTTTCGATGGATCAAAACTTTTTTGATTCATACAATTAGAATCATCGATCATCAAAATTATTCTAATTGCTCTCAAAATCCATCAGTGACACCTAGCAGTATATGGAGACAACCCATCAGAACTAAAAGTAAACCTCTTAGTGTAGCTATCTGTGTGATTGGGTTCTTCTGTCTTGAGCTCCGATAGGATTAGGGTTAAGGTGAACTCATCGAACCTAATATTCATCATATGAATTAATCATTTGATTCGAATCCTATGTGAAACTTTTTATAGAAACTCTTTCTATCATCTTCACTCTGCCATGGCCATAAGCTTATGAACTCGATTCTTATGATCATCATAGGACTACTCCTCATCTACAGAGGTAGATAGATCCCTTATTAGAGCAATCTAATTCCTACAATGAACGTACTATAGCCAACATATACCTCAGGATTTCGAATGGCTAGAAGATCGAGTTATGGTATAGTCAAACTACAACACCCTCAAGATGAATTATCGATGCACCTCACATCAAAGAATGAGACACACTACTGCAACATCGCAGTCATCGACGAGAAGGTAGACTTTCTTATGAATGCTTGAGGTGGTCACGCTTAGTGCCCTCATTCTTTAATGAGTACCTGTGCTCTCACTCTGGTGTCTCCTCATCATAGACTCAAGACTCATCTACTTAAAGAAAGCAATCATACACCAACCTTCTGGATCAATCACCATCCTCATGATGATCCTACGGTTAGGAGTAGTTTATGAGTTAATTATAAAAATTCATGTCTTAAATTTTTAACTCATTAAAAATATGAACTATCATTACCATTAACTCAAAGAATGTATCACATATACTTTAAATAGACACCATGATAGAAAATAATTCTTTAATTAATTTATAGTCAAAATTATAAAATCATCGTTAGAAGTGTATAATAAGTGTTAGCCAATCTATCTTCTAGGGCACACATCTAACAAACTCCCACTTGACCTATAACCAATTGGCTATAAATCTAAGTCCCATCTTCTCAAGGTGGGCTTCGATCTTTTGCTAACCTAAAGGCTTTGTCAGTAGATCTATCACATTATCTGCGGAGTCGACTCTCTTGACCTCGACATAATCCTTCTCGAGGTAATCATGGATGAGGTAGAATCATCGCTTGATGTGCTCAAATTTTTGGTGAGTCCTCGGCTCTTTAGCTAGGGCTATGGCACCATTATTGTCGCAGTATAGAAGGATGGCATCTGATGGCATCACTCCAAATTTTGTGATGAACTTCTTGTACTAAAACACTTCCTTTGCATCTTCCGATGCAGTGATGTACTCTGCTTCTATGATGAAATCTGCTATAACAGTTTGCTTGAAACTCTTCCAGCTGACAACACCTCCATTACACAGAAATAGATTACCAGATGTCGACTTTCAATCATCTATATCAGAAATAAAATCTAAGTCTGTATAACCCTGGATCTGAAGTTCTTCATTACCAAAAACCAAGTACATATCTTTAGTCCTTCTCAAGTACTTAAGGATATATTTCACAGAAGTCTAGTGCTCTTCACCTAGATTTGATTGATATCTGCTCGTGACACTCATAGCATGGGCGATATCAGGTCATGTACATAGAATGGCCTCCCTATTACCGAAGCATAAGGGATCTTGCTCATGCGTTCAATCTTCTCAGGTGTGTTAGGACACATCTTCTTGGAGAGATGAATGCCATGTCTGAAGGGCATCATTCCTCTCTTGGAGTTTTCCATGCTAAATCTCTTTAGTACCTCCTCTATGTACATCTTCCATGAGAGACCCAGCATCCTATTCGGTCTATCACTATAGACCTTAATTTCTAGAATAAAGGATGCTTCTCATAGGTCTTTCATAGTGAACTTTTTTGGTAATCACATTTTAACTATGGTCAACATAGAAATATCATTTTCAATAAGAAGGATGTCATCCACGTACAATACGAGGAAGACAACAATGCTTCCACTGACCTTTTTGAATACACACAATTTCTCCTCATTCTTGATGAATCCAAATGATTTGATCATATCATTGAAATGAGCATTCCAGCTCTGAGATGCTTGCTTAAGTCCATAGATGGATCTTTATAGCATGCAGACCTTGTGATCAACATCACTGGATGTGAAATCTAATGACTATTCTATATAGATATCTTCCTCAAGATATCCATTTAAGAAAGTCATTTTTATGTCCAACTACCATATTTCATAATTGAAATAAGCTGCAACAACAAGCATGTGCAGATGGATTTTAGCATGGCTACTAGTGAGAAGCTATCCTGATAGTCAATGCCTTCACGTTGACAATACCCTTTCGCCACTAACCTATTCTTGAATATCTCCATATTTCTATCTACACCTATCTTTCTCTTTTAGATTCATTTACACCCAATAGGTACTATACCTTTAGGTGGATCTACCAAGGTTCAGACATGGTTCGAGCATATTGAGTCAATCTCTAACATCATTGCCTCTAAACATTTCTTAAAGTTAATATCTAATATTGCCTTGTCATAGGTTTTGGGATCATCACCATGAACCCCATTTCTTGTGAGGAATATTTTCTCTATGTTCTTTAAAATAGTACCAAAGTACCTTTCAAGAGGACGAAAAATCCTTTCTGATCTATGAGGTGGAGGAGCTAGTAATTGGACTAGCTCAATCTGATTGGATTTCATAGGATCCTTGGCTTGTTGCTCTTGGAAGACTTTTTCCTCGAGCCTAATCTATCTTCCGATGCCATCATCCTAAATAAACTATTTTTCAAGAAAGATGGCATGTCAACTCACAATCACATTGTGGTCTTTTGGAATATAGAAATTATTAGATATGTGTGCCCTAGAATCTAGATTAGCAGACACTTGTAATACACTTCTAAGAGCAAAATTATAATTTTAACTTTAAATAATAAAATGGATTATTTTTTATCATAGTGTGTATTTAAAAGTGTCTGTAATACATCCCTTGAGTTAATGGTAATGATAGTTCATATTTTCAAGAGTTAAAAATTTAAGATATGAATTTTCATTATTAACTCATAAAATGCTTCCGACCGTAGGATCATCATGAGGATGGTGATTGATCTAAAAGATTGGTGTACGATCACTTCTTTAGGATAGATGAGTCTTGAGTCTATGGTGTAGAGATACCAGAGCAAGAGTACAGGTACTCGTTAGAGAACGAGGGCACTGAGCGTGACCACCTCGAGCAGTCATCAAAAATTCTACCTTCTCGTCAATGACTGGCTTGAAGCTGCAGTGGTGTGTCTGGTTCTTTGATCTGAGGTACATCGATAGTTCATCTTGAGGGTGTTATAATTTGACTACACCATAACTCGATCTCCTAGCTATTCAGAATTTTGAGGTGTATGTTGGCTATAGCATGTTCATTGTAGGAATTGGATTGCACCAATAGGGGATCTATCTATCTCGGTAGAAGAGGAGTAGCCCTATGATGATCATGAGAATCGAGTCCATAAGCCCATGGCCATGGCAGAGTGAAATAATAGAAAGAGTTTCTATTAGGATTTTTACATTGGACTTGAATCGAGTGATTAATTTATATGACGAAAATTAGGTTTGGACGAGATCACCTTAACCCTAATCCAATCGGAGCTCATGATAGAGGAACCTAATCACAAAGATAACTGTACCGAGAGGTTCGCTTTCAATTCTAATGGCTTGCCACCATATGCTGCTAGGTATCACTAGTAGATTTTGAAAGCAATAGAATGATTTGGATGATCGATCATACTAGTTGTCTGAATTAAAAAAGTTCTGATCCATCGGAAGGTGTTTCAATAATGTGGATGATAGAGATCATGACATATGCTATTACCATACAAAACTGAACCTAACTGGATCACATAAACATGGGTTTGGATCTTGATATCATCAATTGGACTAACCCATTTCAATTGACTTGAATAAGATTCAATTAGGTTCAAGGAAATCTTGCTAGCACACGATTGAGCCTAATGTTCTCTTTTAACAATCATTAAAGCTTGTCTTGACTGAGCCAAATGTGTTTAGGCTCACTTAGAAATCTTTATTTGGTCTGACTGAAGCTTGTCCATGTCAAAAAAGGGTTGTCTTAATTTATGAAATAAATTTAGGACAACACTTATCATTTTCCATCACCTGCTAAATCTTGTCTTTGGACTTTGGTCACATGTTGACCTTTGACACTTAGACATCTATCCATGTGTCATTCACCCATAGAAGAGAATATGGGGCTTTGTCCTTCTACTAAAAAGTAGATAGAAAGGGGGCACACACCTAGGGAGGCATGCACCCTAAGAGGATCACGCCTGGAGTCCCATACAGATGGGACTCCAGGTTGCTTAAAGAGTTTAAACTAGGTGGCATCGAAGAGTCTTATTTGACCAGTCTTGGCACCACCTAAGGAGGTTTTTGGGAGACTTTAATCTGATTGAATCAGATGATGTTATTCTATCAATTAGATTTAGATCTGATTGCACAAAGATCCATGATTGATTGAGATGATGTGGCACTGCATGGTGCAGTAGGGTGTATATAAACCCTATCTGCGCTTAGAATTATGAGGTTCTACCCTTTGCCCAGGCCATAAAGCTTCCCTCCCTCCTTCTCCATGCCACCTTCAGGTCCTCTCTCTCCTCTCCATGCCCAAGAAGCTTTGGGCATGAGTTAGGTGCAATCCAAGCAAGTGAAAGGCGATAGGAAAGGAAGAATGCAGTACTGCTGTAAGAGACAATGCCTGATCTTCAAAAGTTATTTTGAAGACCTTCAAGATCAGATCCAGATTTAATTTTTGGAGGATAGATTGAGAAGAAGAAGATCTCTAGATTCTGTCCGAGTGGATACCGATAGAGGTTAGGTGCTTGCATGGCTACATCCAGAACTTCAGGCAAACATCAGGATTATCATAGGATAATTGGATTACCCAAAATAAAGGTAAAATTAAATTAGATTTAATTTAATTTAATTATTTTTATTAGATCAATAAGATCAGATCTGATTTAGATCTTAGAAAAAACTTTTTAAAATATTTCTCTTGATTCAATCAGATCTAAACGAACCTACATTGAAAAATAAGATTTTTTCCTTCAATTGGTATCAGAGCCATGTTCTAAAATTTATTAGATCTGATTTTATTTTAATTTTAATCTGATAATTAGATGATTTTAGATGTCACACAAGATATTATTAGATTTAAAATTAAAAAAAATTAAAAATAATAAAAAAATTAAATAATCTAGATTTAAGATGTATGAGATGCATGACTAGACTAGGAATACAATTATTTTATGTGTAGTCTAGGATGATCATAATTTAATTTGATCAATTATTTTTTTAGATCTATTTATTTACTATTTTTTGATATTATAAATATTATAACTAGATCTAAAAAATAAAAAATAAATTTATTTAATTTTTCATATGAGATATGATAGATGCATGTTTAGACTAATTATAGAATAGTTCTACAAAATTATCTAGAATAAATTTTAATTTGATATGATCAAATTTAAATCTTATTTTTTAGATATTTATGAGATAATTTAGATCTAAAAATGTACATGATATGATACATGAGATGTATGTAAAATATATTTTTATTTAGATCAATTTTTATATATGTGATATATGATGTAGATCTAAATAGTTTTGTAGATTTATCATGTTTCTAATTAAGGCATTCCCCTTGGTTGTCCGATCATAAGAATAATGTAGAGTTTAAAGACCCTCTTTTCCCATTCGATGGGGTACTCTTATGATGTGTAGGGGTGCTGCGTGTTCGTCCTTAATCAAAAATTAAAAAACTTATTTTCTGCAAAACCCTAGATCCTAAAATCTTAGAATTTTATTCACATGTTTTGCTTATGAACCCTAAACTTAATTAAGAATTAAGATTATGAAATATATTAGGTCTAAAATTAAGATCTAAGACATATTCATAAAATTGGGTTCAGACTTGGGTAGCTCAATTAGATCTAGCGGTTGATCAAATCAAATCAAGAGTTGGTTAGATAGGATCAAAAGTGCTTAAATTGACTAGCCTAATAGGATTAAATCTGGGTCAAGGTCGAGTCACATGAGTGATCGATCAAGTTAAGACCTAATTAGACTCAGTAGTTAGAGTCTGGATTGTAGGCTAATCCGATTGGTACTGGCTCAATAATTTAGTGTCTAAGATAAGTTTGGCAGATACAACCGACTGATTTTTAATTGAGAGCTACCTGACTCGAATGCATTCTTGCCGAGTTAATGACATATCCCTTCCATCGGTCTCACTTATCTGGCCATATTTGTCTGCTTAGTCCTGATCTAAGGTGGCTAATAATCTGAGCTAACCCATGCCACTAGGTTAGTCATAATGGTTATGGCTATGTCAAGTCAAGTTTTAAGAGACCTAAATCAAATCTTCCTAAGAAAAGATTAAGTCTAAGATCTTCCACCATTATAGATGTGCGAGCCCTTCTTGGAGTTGATTATTCTTAGCTGGTCATAGTGGTTCAGTTGCACTGAAAAGATGCAACCATGTCTATTAGGCATTGGATGCTATGGGCTGGATGATGGATTGGACTTAATATTCTGGATACGATGAGAGATCCAATTAGGAATCCAATCTATGCAAATGGTGGGTCTAACTTAACTAAGGAGTGGATCAATATTTTGGGCATGGTGAGATTCATGAATTAGAGACCAAGCTTGGGTGCACCATAATTAAAGAATCATTGGACAAGAGTTGTTCACTCATTGGCTAACCCATCATCAATAACTGTTAGGTGAGGTGATGAGTCAGTTGGTGGGACTGCACCACCCACTAAAAATTAGTAATCATGGAGATTTTTGCATCTCTACAGAGAGAGTATAGGGATCCGAGAAAATAGTGAAAGCTAATTTGTTTAAAAATCAAACTCCTAAATAAATTGATCAAGTTTTAATTACAAAATCTAACAAGAAACTTTGATACTCTACAAGAAAAAGAAAAATGTCTACATCCAACCAACTAGCCCATATCCTGGACACCCATAGATTGATCGGATCCAATTACAAAGATTGGCTCTGAAACTTTAAAATTATTTTAGATTTTGAGAAGTTAACTCATGTATTAGACCAGGATCTCCCCATCTTACCAGCCCATCCATTCGTAGAATAGAGAGCGTCTCTTGACAAATGGATGGATGAAGATAACAAGGTCAGATACTACATGTTGGGCTTAATGTCTGATGAGCTTCAACTCCAACATGAAGATATTAAGATTACCTACCAAATGTTGGCTCACCTACAAGAGTTATTTGGTGAATAGAGTCGTGCAGCCAAATATCAGATCACTAAATGACTGTTTAAGGCTAAAATGCGTGTTGGGCAGTTAGTCTAAGATCATTATCTAATGATGATCAAGAACTTAGAAGAGCTTGAGAAGCTCAAAGTGAAGTTAGATCAGGATCTGCAGAATGATGTAATTCTGCAATCCTTGACTGATGTGTATGGACAGTTTATCATGAACTACTATATACATAAACTTCAGAATACTCTAACCGAGCTTATGAACATGTTGGTTATTGCTGAGCTTTCTATGAAAGATTCTAAAGGCTCAGTACTTGCTATGGAATGGACTTCTTCCAAGAGAAAGTCTTTTGAAAAGAAGAAAAAGTCTGTGAAAAGGCAGAAGATGGAAGGTGAAAAGAAAAGGAAGGCAGAGTTGAAGAAGAAGGCTGCTAACAAAGGAAAGTATTTTTATTGTAATACTGACGGCCACTAGAAGTAGAACTGCCCTACATACCTGGCCACTCTGAAGAATAAGAAGGAGACAAGTCCTTCTGAAGGTATGCTCATTATTGAATCTAACATTACGATTTCTTCTGCATCCAATTGGGTGCTTGACTTTGGTTCTAGTGCTCATTTATGCACTTCCATGCAGGGTCTTTAGGATAGTAGGAGGCTGAGGGATGGTGAGATGATCCTACACGTCGAAAATAGAGCAAGGGTTGCTACTATGGCCGTAGGAACCTACCCTCTTCGACTACCATCTGGCTTAGATTTAGTATTTAGGAATTGTTATTATATGCTTGCCGCAAGCAGAAATTTGATTTCTGTTTCATGCTTAGCACAAGAAGGCTATGTAATTAGTTTTCTTAAGGATCATTGTAATATTCTTTATAAAAGAAATAAAATTACAAGTTATTTCCTCATTAATGGTCTCTACCAGTTACATATTGATGTATCTATTTTTAATATCGAGCAAAATATGAATGTTGTAAAATGACCCAGGGATAGTCCAAATGATAGGTATCTATGGCACCTAAGGCGAGCTCATATAACAGAAGATAGGATTAACAAATTGAAGAAAACTGGGCTATTGAGTCTATTGACTTTCGAGTCATATTCAATTTATGAATCATGTCTTCATGGAAAAATAACTAAACTTTCTTTTGTAGGACACGGGGAAAGGGCCACTGATCTACTTGCCCTAGTACATACTGATGTGTGCGGCCCATTTGATGTGCCAGCTTGAGGCAACTTTGTTTACTTCATAATCTTTACCGATGATTTATCTTGATATGGGTACATGTATCTTATGAGACATAAGTCTGAAGCTTTTGAAAAGTTCAAAAAATTCAGACATGAAGTCGAAAAGCAAACTAAAAAATTCATTAAGGTTCTTCGATCGAGGAGGTGAATACCTTAGCCAGAAATTTCTGAACTATCTCAGGAAAAATAGCAGTCTCTCAATGGACTCCACCTGAAATACCTCAACTCAATGGTGTTTCAGAATGGAGGAACCAGATACTATTAGATATGGTCTGATCCATGATAAGCTTCACAGACCTTCTTATTTTTCTTTGGGGACATAGTCTATTAACTGCTACATATATATTGAATAAGGTTTCCTCTAAAATCATTCCTACCACACCATATAAGATATGGCATGGTAAGAAACCAAGTCTGAGTCATCTCAAAATTTAGGGTTGTTCAGCTCATGTCAAAAGACAACAAGCAGACAAGTTAGACTATAGGTCCTTTAGAGCTCGATTTATAGGATATCCTAAAGAGTCATTAGGATATTATTTCTATATTCCAGAAGACCATAATGTGATTGTGAGTCGGCATGCCATCTTTTTTGAAAAATAGTTTATTCAAGATGGCGGCATTGGAAAGCAGATCAAGCTAGAAGAGAAAGTCTCATAAGAGCAATGAGCTAAGGACCCCATGGAACCAAATCAGGTTGAGCCAATACAATCACTACCTCCTCCACCTCGTAGATCGAAAAGGATTTTCCATCCATCTAATAGGTACTTAGGTACTATTTTAGAGGAAGTAGAAAAAATATTCCTCGTAGGTAATGGGATTCATGGTGATGATCCTAAAACCTATGATGAGGCGATATCAGATATCGACTCTGAGAAATAGTTAGAGGCAATGAAGTCAGAAATTGACTCGATGCACTCAAACGAAGTCTAGACCTTGGTAGATCCACCAGAAGGTATAGTACCTATCAGGTGTAAATGGATCTACAAGAAAAAGATTGGTGCAGATAGGAATGTGGAGACATTCAAAGCTAGATTAGTGGCAAAAGGATATGGTCAGTGCGAAGGCATTGACTATCAGGATACCTTTTCGTTAGTAGCTATGCTAAAATTAATCTGCACATTGCTTGCTGTTGCAACCTATTTTGATTATGAAATATGACAAATAGATGTGAAAATGACGTTCTTAAATGGATACCTTGAGGAAGATATCTATATGGAATAGCTGCTAGGTTTCACATCCAATGATGCTGATCATAAAGTATGCAAACTGCAAACATCCATATATGGACTTAAGCAAGCATCTCAGAGCTAGAATACTCGTTTTAATGATGTGATCAAATTGTTTGGTTTCATTAAAAATGAGGAGGAACCATGTGTTTTCAAAAGGATCAGTGGGAGCGCTATTGTCTTCCTCGTACTGTACGTGGATGATATCCTCCTTATTGGGAATGATATTCTCATGTTGACCATAGTTAAAATATGGTTATCTAAAAAATTTTTCATGAAAGACCTAGGAGAAGCATCCTTCATTCTAGGAATTAAGGTCTACAGAGATAGACCAAATAGGATGCTAGGTCTTTCACAGAAAATGTACACAGAGGAAGTTTTAAAGAGGTTTAGCATGGAAAACTCCAAGAGGGGATTGGTACCCTTCAGATATGGCATTCATCTCTCCAAGAAAATATGTCCCAACACACCAGAGAAGATTGAACGCATGAGCAAGATTTCTTATGCTTCAGTAATAGGGAGCCTCATGTATGGCATGTTGTGTATACGACCTGATATAGCCCATGCTGTGAGTGTCACGAGTAGATATCAGTCGTATCCAAGTGAAGAATACTAAACTTCTATGAAATGTATCCTTAAGTACTTGAGAAGAACTAAGGATAAGTTGTTATTTTTTGATAATGGAGAACTCCAAGTCTAGGGGTATATAGAATCGAATTTTATGTCCAATGTAGATGATCAAAAGTCGACATCTGAAAGTCTGTTTATGTGTAAAGGTGGTGCTGTTAGTTGAAAGAGTTCCAAGTAGACAGTGATAGCAGATTCCTCCATAGAAGCAGAATACATCACTGCATTAGAAGCTGCAAAGAAGGTATTCTAGTACAAGAAATTCACCACAGAAATCATAGTGATGCCAACGAATGCCATTCCTCTGTACTGCGATAATAATGGTGCCATAGCCATTGCTAAGGAGCCAAGGTCTCATCAGAAATCTAAGCACATCAAGCAGCGATACACCTCATTCATGATTACCTTGAGAAAGGTTACGTCAAGATCAAGAGAGTCGACTCCACAGACAATGCGGTAGACCCACTCACAAAGCCATTGGGCCAGTAGAAGATCGAAGCCCACCTTGAGAAGATGGGACTTAGATTTGTAGCCAATTGGCTTTAGGTCAAGTGGGAGTTTGTTAGATATGTGTGCCCTAGATGCCAGATTGGCTGACACTTATAATACATTTCTAAGGGCAAAATTATAATTTTGACTATAAATAATAAAATAGATTATTTTTTATCATAGTATGCATTTAAAAGTGTCTGTGATACATTCCTTGAGTTAATGGTAATGATAGTTCATATTTTCAAGAGTTGAAAATTTAAGACATGAATTTTCATTATTAACTCATAAAATACTTCCAACCATAGGATCATCATAAAAATGGTGATTGATCTAGAAGGTTGGTGTATGATTACTTCTTTAGGATAGATGAGTCTTGAGTCTATGGTGTAGAGACATTGGAGCAAGAGTATAGGTACTCGTTAGAGAACGAGGGTACTGAGCGTGACCACCTCGAGCAGTCATTAGGAAGTCTACCTTCTCATCAATGACTGACTCGAAGCTGCAGTGGTATGTCTGGTTCTTTGATTTGAGGTACATCGACAGCTCACATTAAGGGTGTTATAGTTTGACTACACTATAACTTAGTCTCCTAACCATTCGGAACCCTGAGGTGTTTGTTGGCTATAGCATGTTCATTGTAGAAATTAGATTGCACCAATAGAGGATCTATCTACCTCGGTAGAAGAGAAGCAGCCCTATGATGATCATGAGAATCGAGTCCATAAGCCCATAGCCATGGCAGAGTGAAATAATAGAAAGAGTTTTTATTAAGATTTTTACATTGGATTTGAATCGAATGATTAATTAATATGACAAAAATTAGGGTTTGACGAGATCACCTTAACCTGAATCCGATCGAAGCTAATGATAGAGGAACCTAATCACATAGATAACTGCACCGAAAGGTTTGCTTTCAGTTCTGATGGGTTACCACCATATGCTGCTGTTAGATATGTGTGCCTAGAAGGCAGAATTAGTTGACACTTGTAATACACTTCTAGGGGCAAAATTATAATTTTGACTATAAATAATAAAAAGGATTATTTTCTATCACAAATATGTATTTAGTGTCTGTGATACATTTCTTGAGTTAATGGTAATGATAATTCATATTTTCAAGAGTTGAAAATTTAAGACATGAATTTTTGTTACTAACTCATAAAATGCTCCCGACCGTAGGATCATCATGAGTATGGTGATTGATCCGAAAGGTTGGTATACAATTACTTCTTTATAGTAGATGAGTCTTGAGTTTATGATGTGGAGACATCGAAATGAGAGTATAGATACTCATTAGAGAATGAGGGTACTGAGCATGACCACCTCGAGTAGTCATAAGGAAGTCTACCTTCTCGTCGATAATTAACTCGATGCTGCAGTGGTGTGTCTGATTCTTTGACCTAAGATGCATCGACAGTTCATCTTGAGGGTGTTATAGTTTGACAACACCGTGACTCGATCTTCTAGCCATTCAGAATCCTGAGGTGTATGTTGGCTATAGCATCTTCATTATAGAAATTGGATTACACCAAGAGGGAATCTATCTACCTCGGTGGATAAGGAGCAGCCCTATGATGATTATGAGAATCAAGTTCTTAAGCCCATGGCTATGGTAGAGTGAAATAATAGAAAGAGTTTCTATTAAGAATTTCACATCAGACTTGAATCGAATGATTAAATCATATGATAGAAATTAGGGTTTGACAAGTTCACCTTAACCCTAATCTGATCGGGGCTCAAGATAGAAGAACTTTATCTCATAAGTAGCTGCACCAAGAGATTCATTTTTAGTTTTGATGGGTTGCCACCATATACTGCTAGGTGTCACTGATGGATTTTGGGAGCAATTAGAATGATTTAGATGATCGATCATTCTAGTTGTCTAAATCAGAAGAGTTCTGATCCATCAAAAGAAGTTTTGATGATGATGATGATAGAGATCATGATATATCTCATTACTATATAGAACTAAATCTATCTAGGTTACACATACAAAGGTTTGGATCTGGATATCATCAATTAGACTAACCCAGTTCAATTGATTTGAATTAGATTCAATTAGATTCAAGAAAATCATGCTAGCACACGATTGTGCCAAACGTTCTCCTTTTATTATCATTAAAAGTTGTCTCTACTAAGCCAAATAAGTTTGTGCTCACTCAAGTACCTTTACTTGATCTGACTGGAGCTTGTCCAGATCAGAAAATGATTGTCTTAATTTATGAAATAAATTTAAGACAACACCTGCCATTTTTTGTCACCTGCTAATTCTTGTCTTTGACTTTGGTCAAATATTGACCTTTGATACTTAGACATCTATCCATGTGTCATGCACTTATTGAAGAGTAGATAGGAGTTTGTCTACTTACTGAAAATTAAAAAGAAAGGGCCACATGCCTAGGGAGGTGTGTGCCCATGGAAAGGGACGACTGGAGTTCCACACGGATGGGACTTCAGGTTGCTTCTTGGATTCTGCTTAGGTGACCCTTACCTATAGACTTTGACCGATCTTAGGCACCATCTAAGGATGAATTTATGGGGCTCTCATCTAATTGGATCAAATGATGTCATCCCACCAATTAGATTTAGATCTAAATGCACAAAGCAATGCGAGTGGCCGGGATGATGTGGCACTGCATGGCACAGTAGGGTCTATAAATAAACTTTGTCTGCGCCCAACTTTCATAGAGTTCTCTCCTAGCCATGCACCAAAGCTGCCCCTCTCCCTCCTCCATGCCATCTTCTATAAATAAACCCTATCTACGTACTAAGAAAGTTGGACTTCAGTTTGGTATGATCCAGGCAAGAAAAGGCTGACAAGAAAAGAAGAAGGCAACACTGCTGCAGAGACGACTGCTGATCTTCAGAAGGAGTTTTGAAGATCCTCTAAATCAGATCTAAATATAGTTTTTATAGAAGCAATAAAAAAGAAGAAGATCTCCAGATCCAGCTTAAGTGAATATCGGTAGAGAATAAGCGCTTGCGTGGCTAGATCCAGAATCTCAGATAATCAGTAGGATCATCAACGAATAATCTGATTACCCAACATCAAGGTATAAATTAAATTAGATTTAATTTATTTTTATTTTTACTTATTAGATCTATAAAATCAAATTTGAAATATCTAAGATCTAATTTAGATATATTAGAAAAATTTTTAAAATATCTCTCTTGATCCGATCAGATCTGAATGAACCTGATCCAGAAAATCAGGATTTTTCCTTCAACTGATATCAGAGCCAAGTTCTCTATAAATTATTTAGATCTATTTTTTTTTTTATTTTTGATCTAATAATCAAAAGATTTTAGATGTCACATAAGTTATGATTAGATCTAAAATTAGAAAAATTAAAATTAAATAACATAAATCTAAGTTCTACAATATGCATGACTAGTTCTAAAATAGAATAGTCCTATATATAGTCTTGCATAATCATGATTTATTTTGATTAAATTATGATTTTAGATCTATTTATTTTTTTATTTTTTGATGATTATAAATATTATAATAAAATCTAAAAAATAAAAAATAAAATTATTTAATTTTTAGATCATATGAGATATGATGCATGCATGTTAGACTAGTTGTAGAATAGTTCTACATAATTATCTAGATTAGAATTTATTTTGATGTGATCAATTTAAATCTAATTTTTTAGATAATTATGAGATAATTTAGATCTAAAAAATATGCATGATATGATACATGAGATGTATGCAAAACATGTATTAAGTTAGATCAATTTTATATATGAGATATATGATGTAGATCTAACTAGTTTTGTAGATTTATATTTTTGATTAAGGCATTCTCCTTGGCCGTCCGGTCATAAGAACAAAGTAGGATTTAAATATCCTCTTCTTCCATTCGATGGGGTGTTCTTATGATGTGTAGGGGTGCTGCGCGTTCGTCCTTAATCAGAAATCAAGAACTTACTTTCTGCAAAACCCTAGATCCTGAAATCCTAGGATTTTATTTACATGTTTTGTTTGTGAACCCTAACTTAATTAAGAATTAAGATTATAAAATATTAATTAGGATCTAAAATTGAGAATTTTAGATCTAAGACATATTCATAATATTGGGTTCGAGCTTGGGTAGCTCAATTAGGTCTAAGCGGTTGATCAAACCGAATCAAGAGTTGGTTAGATGGGATCAATAGTGCTTAAATTGACCAGCCTAATAGGATTAAGTCTGGGTCAAGATCGAGTCACATGAGTGATCGATCAAGCTAAGACCTAATTAGGCTCAGTGGTTAGAGTCTGGATTGTAGGCTAACCCTGATTGGTTCTGGCTCAATAATTTGGTGTCTAAGGTAAGTTTGGTAGATACGACCTGACTGGTTTTTAATTAGGAAGCTACTCGACTCGAATGCATTCTTATCGAGTTAATGGCATATCCCTTCCACCGGATCTCACTTACCTGGCCATATTTGTTGGCTCAGTCTTGATCTGAGGTGGTCAATAATCCGAGCTAACCCATGCCACTAGGTTAGTCATAATGGTTATGACTATGTCAAGTCTAGTTTAATGAGACCTAAATCAAATCTTCCTAAGAAAAGATTAAGTCTAAGGTCTTCCACCATTGTAGATGTGCGGGCCCTTTCCGGGGTTGATTGTTCTCGGACTGGTTACAGTGGTTCAGTTGCACCGGAAAAGATGCAACCATGTCTATTAGGCATTGGATGCTACGGGCTGGAGGATGGATTGGGCTCAATATTTTGGATACGGTGAGAGACTCAATTAGGAATCCAATCTATGCAAATGGTGGGTCTGACTTAACTAAGGAGTGGATCAATATTTCGGCATACGGTGAGATTCATGAATTAGAGATCAAGTTTGGGATGCACCATGATTAGAGAATCATTGAACAAGAGTTGTTCACTCATTGGCTAACCCATCACCAATAACTGTTAGGTGAGGTGATGAGTCAGTTGGTGAGACCGCACCATCCACTAGAAATCATTAATCATGGAGATTTTTGCATCTCTACAGAGAAGAGTGTAGGGATCCGAGAAAATAGTGGGAGCTAATTTATTTAAAAATAAAATTTCTAAATAAATTGGTTAAGTCTTAATTACAATATCTAACTAGAAATCTTTGACTCTCTATAGGAAAATGTCTGCATCCAACCCACTAGCACGTATCCTGGACACCCATAGACTGATCGGACCCAATTATAAAGATTGGCTCAGGAACTTCAAAATTATTTTAGGTTCTGAGAAGTTAACTCATGTATTTTGGATCAGGACCCTCCCACCTTTACCAGCTCGTCCATCCACTGAACAGAGAGCATCTTTGGATAAGTGGACAAATGAAGATAACAAGGTCAGATACTACATGTTGGGCTCAATATCTGATGAACTTCAGTGCCAACAAGAAGATATCGGGACTGCTCGTCAAATGTTGGCTCACCTATAGGAGATGTTTGGTGAACAGAGTCGCGCAGCCAAGTATCAAGTCACTAAATGACTGTTCAAGGCTAAGATGCATGATGGGCAGTCAGTCCAAGATCATTATCTAATGATGATCAAGGACTTGGAAGAGCTTAAGAAGCCTGGAGTGAAGTTGGACTTGGATCTGTAGAATGATATAATTCTGCAATCTTTGACTGATGCATATGGGCAATTCATCATGAACTACCATATGCATAAACTTCAAAATTTCCTGCCCGAACTTATGAATATGCTGGTTACTGTTGAGCTTTCTATGAAAGATTCTAAAGGCTCAGTACTTGCTATGGAACGGACTTTTTCCAAGAGAAAGTCTTTTGAAAAGAAGAAGAAGTCTGCAAAAAAGTAGAAGGTGGAAGAAGAAAGGAAGAAAAAGGCAGAGCTGAAAAAGAAGGCTTCCAACAAAGGAAAGTATTTCCATTACAACAATGATGGCCATTGCAAGCAGAACTGCCCTACTTACCTGACCACCCTGAAGAATAAGGAGGCAGGTCCTTCTAGAGGTATGCTCGTTATTGAGTCTAACCTTATGGTTTCTTCTGCATCTAGTTGAGTGCTTGACTCTAGTTCTAGTGCTCATTTGTGCACCTCAATGCAGGGTCTTAAGGATAGCAGGAGGCTGAGGGATGGTGAGATGATCCTGCACGTTGAAAATGGAGTAAGAGTTGCTGCCATGGCCGTAGGAACATACCCTCTTTGACTACCATCTGGTTTAGACTTAGTGTTAAAAGACTGTTATTATGTGCCTGCAGCAAGCAGAAATTTGATTTCTATTTCATGCTTAGCACATTAGAAGGCTATGTAATTAGTTTTCTTTAAGGACCATTGTAACATTCTTTATGAAAGAAATAAAATTGCATAAGTGGTTTTCTTATTAACGGTCTTTATCAGTTACATATTGATGTATCTATTTTTAACTATCGAGCAAAATGTGAATATGCCATGAAATGACCTAGGGATAGTCCAAATGATAGGTATCTATGGCACCTAAGACTAGGTCATATAGCAGAAGATAGGATTAACAAATTGGAAGAAAATCGGGCTATTGAGTCCATTGACTTTCGAGTCATATCCAATTTATGAATCTTATCTTCATGGCAAAATGACTAAGCTTCCTTTTGTGGGACATAGGGAAAGGGCCACGGATCTTCTTGCCCTAATACATACTGATGTGTGTGACCCATTTGATGTGCCGACTAGAGGCAACTTTGACTACTTCATAACCTTTACCGATAATTTATCTAGGTATGGATATGTGTATCTTATGAAATACAAGTCTGAAGCTTTTGAAAAGTTCAAGGAATTCAGACATGAAGTAGAAAAGCAAACAGGAAAACCCATTAAGATTCTTCGATCAGATCGAGGAGATGAATACCTTAGTTGAAAATTCCTAGACTATCTTAAGAAAAATATCATAGTCTCTCAATGGACTCCACCTAGAATATCTCAACTCAACAGGATTTTAGAATGGAGGACCAGACTCTATTAGATATGGTCTGATCCATGATGAGCTTCACAGACCTTCCTAATTTTCTTTGGAGACACTATTTGTTAACTGCAATATATTTTTTGAATAGGGTTCCTTCTAAAACCATTCTTACCATACTGTATGAGATATGGTATGGTAAGAAACCAAATCTAAGTCATCTTAGAATTTAGGATTGTCTGGCTCATGTCAAAAGACAACAAGCTGATAAGTTAGACTTTAGATCCCTTAGAGCTCGATTTATAGGATATCCTAAAGAGTCATTATGATATTATTTCTACATTCCAGAAGATCACAATGTGATTATGAGTCGACATGCCATCTTTCTTAAAAAAATAGTTTATTCAAGATAGCGGCATTAGAAAGTAGATCAAGCTCGATGAGAAAGTCTCATAAGAGCAACGAGCTAAGGACCAAATGAAACCAAATCAGGTTGAGCCAATATAATCACTACCTCCTCCATCTAGTAGATCGAAAAAAATTTTCCATCCTCCTGAGAGGTACTTAGGTACTGTTTCAGAGGAATTAGAAAAAATATTCCTCCTAGGTAATGGGATTCATGGTGATGATCCCAAAATCTATAATGAGGTGATATCAAATATCGACTCTAAGAAATGATTAGAGGCAATGAAGTCAGAAATTGACTCGATACACTCAAATCAAGTCTGGACCTTGGTAGATCCACCGGAAGGTATAGTACCTATTGGGTGTAAATGGATCTACAAGAGAAAGATTGGTGCAGATGAAAATGTAGAGACATTCAAAGCTAGATTAGTGGCAAAAAATTATAGTCAATGTGAAGGCATTGACTATCAGGATACCTTTTCACCAATAGCTATGCTAAAATCCATTCACATATTGCTTGTTGTTGCAACATATTTTGATTATGAAATATGACAAATGGACATGAAAATGACATTCTTAAATAGATATCTTGAGAAAGATATTTATATGGAACAGCCGCTAGGTTTCACATCTAGTGATGATGATCACAAGGTATGCAAGCTGCAAAGGTATATAGACTTAAGCAAGCATCTCAGAGCTGGAACACTACTTTAATGATGTGATCAAATTGTTTGGTTTCATTAAGAATGGGAGGAGCCATGTGTCTTCAAAAAGGTCAGTGGAAATGCTGTTGTCTTCCTCGTATTGTACGTGGATGACATCCTCCTTATTGGGAATGATATTCTCATGTTGACCATAGTTAAAATGTTGTTATCTAAAGAATTCTCCATGAAAGACCTAGGAGATGCATCCTTTATTCTAAAAAATAAGGTCTATAGAGATAGACTGAATAGGATGCTAGGGTTTTCATAGAAGATGTACATAGAGGAAGTAATAAAAAGGTTTAGCATGGAAAACTCTAAGAGGGATCTGGTACCCTTAAGACATGGCATTCATCTTTCCAAGAAGATGTGCCATAGCACACATGAGGAAATAGAATGCATGAGCAAGATCCCTTATGCTTTAGCAATAGAGAGCCTCATGTATGCCATGTTATGTACACGACTTGATATAGCCCATGTTGTGAGTATCACGAGTAGATATCAATCGAATCTAGGTGAAGAACACTGGACTTCTATGAAATGTATCCTTAAGTACTTGAGAAAAACTAAGGATATGTTGCTAGTCTTTGGTAATGAAAAACTCAAAGTCCAGGGATATACAGATTCGGATTTTATGTCCAATGTAGATGATCGAAAGTCAACATCTGGGAGTCTATTTGTGTGCAATGGTAGAGCTGTCAGTTGAAAAAGTTTCAAGCAGATAGTGATAGCAAATTCCACCATGAAAGTAGAATACATCGCTGCATCAGAAGCTGCAAAGGAGGCATTTTGGTATAAGAAGTTTACCGTAGAGATTGAAGTGATGCCATCAGATGCCATTCCTTTGTACTGCGATAACAATGGCACCATAGCCCTTGCTAAGGAGTCGAGGTCTCAACAAAAATCCAAGCACATCGAGCGACGATACCACCTCATCTACGATTACATCGAGAAGGATTACGTCGATGTCAAGAGAGTCGACTCTGCAGACAATGCGGTGGATACACTTACAAAGCCATTGGGCCAGTAGAAGATCGAAGCCCACCTTAAGAAGATGGGACTTTGATTTATAGCCAATTGACTTTAGGTCAAGTGGAAGTTTGTTAGAGATAAGTGTGCCCTATAAGCCAGAATTGGCTGACACATATAATACACTTCTAGGGACAAAATTATAATTTTGATTATAAATAATAAAAAAAGTTATTTTCTAGCATAAATGTGTATTTAGTATCTATGATACATCCCTTGAGTTAATAGTAATGATAATTCATATTTTCAAGAGTTGAAAATTTAAGACATGAATTTTCATTATTAACTCATAAAATGCTCCCGACCGTAGGATCATCATGAGGATGATGATTGATTTGAAAGGTTGGTATACAATCACTTCTTTATAGTAGATGAGTCTTGAGTCTACGGTGTGGAGACACTGGAGCGAGAGTATAGATACTCGTTAGAGAATGAGGGCACTGAGCGTGATCACCTCGAGTAGTCATTATGAAGTCTACCTTCTCGTCAATGACTGACTCGATGCTACAGTGGTGTGTTTTATTCTTTGACCTGAGGTGCATCAGTAGTTCACCTTGAGGGTGTTATAGTTTGATTACACTATGACTCGATCTCCTAGCTATTTGGAACCCCAAGGTGTATGTTGGCTATAGCATCTTCATTGTAGGAATTGGATTGCACCAAAAGGAAATCTATATACCTCGGTAGATGAGGAGCAACCCTATGATGATCATGAGAATCAAGTCCTTAAGCCCATGGCCATGGTAGAGTGAAATAATAGAAAGAGTTTCTATTAAGGTTTTCACATCGGACTTGGATCGAATGATTAAATCATATGATAGAAATTAGGGTTTGACGAGTTCACCTTAACCCTAATCTGATTGGAGCTCAAGATAGAAGAACCTAATCACATAAGTAGCTGCATCGAGAGGTTCATTTTCAGTTTTGATGGGTTGCCACCATATACTGCTTGGTGTCACTGGTAGATTTTGGGAGCAATTAGAATGATTTAGATGATCGATCATTCTAGTTGTCTGAATCAGAAGAGTTCTGATCCATCGAAAGGAGTTTCGATGATAATGATGATAGAGATCACGACATATCCCATTACCATACAGAACTGAATCTAACTGGATCACACATACAAGGGTTTAGATTTGGATATCATCAATTGAACTAACCTAGTTCAATTGATTTGAATTAGATTCAATTAGGTTCAAGAAAATTGTGCTAGCACACGATTGAGCCTAACGTTCTTTTTTTATTATCATTAAAAGTTATCTCGATTGAGTCAAATGAGTTTGTGCTCACTTAGGTACCTTCACTTGGTCTGACTGAAGCTTTTTTAGATCAGAAAAGAGTTGTCTTAATTTATGAGATAAATTTGAGACAATATCTGCCATTTTTCGTCACCTACTAATTCTTGTCTTTGACTTTGGTCAAATGTTGACCTTTAATACTTAGACATCTGCCCATATTTCATGCACTTATTGGAGAGCAGATGGGGGCTTGTCCCCTTAGTAAAAATTGGAAAGAAAGGGGTGCATGCCTAGGGAGGCGTGCACCCATGGATAGGGACGACTGGAGTTCCATACGGATGGGACTTCAGGTTACTTCTTAGATTCTACTTAGGTGACCCTTACCTATATACTTTGACCAGTCTTAGGCATCATCTAAGGATGAATTTATGGGGCTGCTCTCATCTGATTGGATCAGGTGATGTCATCTCACCAATCAGATTTAGCTCTGATTGCACGAAGCAACGTGATTGGCTGGGATGATGTGGCACTGCGTGGTGCAACAAGGTCTATAAATAAATCCTATATGCATCCAACTTTTATAGAGTTCTCTCCTAAACATTCCCCAAGGCTGCCTCTCTCCCTCCTCCATGCCATCTTCTGATTCTGTCTCTCCTCTCCATGCCCAAGGAAGTTGGGCTTCAGTTTGGTGATCCAGGCAAGAAAAGGCTGACGAGAAAGGAAGAAGGCAGCACTGCTGTAGAGACGACTGCTGATCTTCAAAAGGAGTTTTGAAGATTCTCTAAATCAGATCCAGATTTAATTTTTGGAGAAGTAATAAAAAAAGAGAAGATCTCCAGATCTAGCCTGAGTGGATACCGGTAGAGGCTAGGAGCTTGCATGGCTAGATCCAGAATCTCAGGCAATCAGCAGGATCATCAATGGGTAATCTGATTACCCAATATCAAGGTATAAATTAAATTAGATTTAACTTATTTTTATTTTTACTTATTAGATCTATAAAATTAGATCTAAAATATCTTAGATCTGATCTAGATATATGAGAAAAATTTTTGAAATATCTCCCTTGATCCGATCAGATCTGAACGAATCTGATCCAGAAAATTAGAATTTTTTCTTCAGCTGCTAGGTGTCACTAGTGAATTTTGGGAGTAATTAGAATGATTTGGATGATCGATCATGCTAATTATCTAAATCAAAAAAGTTTTGATCTATCGAAAGGTGTTTCGATGATGTGGATGATAGAGATCACGACATATTTCATTACCATATGGAACTGAACCTAACTGGGTCACATAAATAAGAATTTGGATCTAGATATCATCGATTGGACTAACCCAGCTCAATTGACTTGAATAAGATTCAACTAGGTTCAAGAAAATTATGCTAACACACGATTAAGCCTAATGTTCTCTTTTAACAATCATTAAAGCCTGTCTCGACTGAGCCAAACATATTTGGGCTCACTCAGAAACTTTTATTTGGTCTGACTGAAGCTTGTCCAATTCAAAAAAGGGTTGTCTTAATTTATGAAATGAATTTGAGACCATCTGCCATTTTTCATCATCCGCTAATTCTTGTCTTTGGACTTTAGTCAAATATTGATCTTTAATACTTAGACATCTGTCCATATGTCATGCACCCATAGGAGAGAACATGGGACTTTGTCCCCCTACTAAAAAGTAGATAGAGAGGGGGCACATGCCAAGAGAGGCATGCGCCCCAAGAGGATCATGCCTGGAGACCCATACAAATGGGACTCTAGGTTGCTTAAAGAGTTTAAACTAGGTGGTGCCAAAGAGTCTTGTTTAACCAGTCTTGGTG
This sequence comes from Cocos nucifera, assembly GCA_006176705.1. NCBI lineage: Eukaryota > Viridiplantae > Streptophyta > Magnoliopsida > Arecales > Arecaceae > Cocos > Cocos nucifera. The sequence goes on along the minus strand of QRFJ01004518.1, from coordinate 23,587 downwards.
CCACCTAAGAAGGTTTTAAGGGACCCTAATCTAATTAGATCAGATGATGTCATCCCATTAATCAGATTTAGAACTGATTATATAAAAAGTCATGATTGGCCAGGATGATGTGGCACTGCATGGCACAGCAGGGTCTATATAAACCCTGTCTGTGCCTAGAATTGAGAGGTTCTGCCCTTTGCCCATGCCACAAAGCTTCTCTCCCTCCTTCTTCATTCCACCTTCAGATCCTCTCTCTCCTCTCCATGCCCAAGAATCTTTGGGCATGAGTTAGGTATGATCCAAGCAAGTGAAAGGCGACAGAAAAGGAAGAAGGCAACACTGCTGCAAGAGACAACGACTGATCTTCAAAAGTCATTTTGAAGACCTTCAACATCAGATCCAGATCTAATTTTTAGAGGATAGATTGAGAAGGAGAAGATTGCCAGATCCTACCCGAGTGGATACTGATAGAGGCTAGGTGCTTGCTTGGCTACATTTAGAACTTTAGGCAAACATCAGGATCATCACAGGATAATTGGATTACCCAAAATAAAGGTATAATTAAATTAGTTTTAATTTTATTTTATTTTTTTTATTAGATCAATAAGATCAGATCTGAAGAGTTTCAGATTTGATTTGGATCTTAGAGGAAAAATTTTGAAATATCCCTCTTGATCCAATCAGATCTGAACGAATCTGCATTGGGAAATAGGATTTTTTTCTTCAGAAATAATATCTTAATAACTCTTTAGGATATCCTATGAACCGAGCTTTGAAGGATCTATACTCTAACTTGTCCGTCTATTATCTCTTGACATGACCTGAATAACTCCAAATTCTATGGTGACTCAAACTTGGTTTCTTACCATACCATATCTCATACGATGTGGTAGGAACGGTTTTAGAGAAAATCCTATTAAGTAAATATATAGCGATCATTAGACTATATCCTCAAAAAAACTCAAGGAGGTCCATGAAGCTCATCATAGATCGAACCATATCTAATAAGGTCTAATTTCTCTATTCTGAAACTCCATTGAGTTGAGGTGTTCTAGGTGGAGTCTATTGAGAGACTATGCCATTTTGCTTATGATAGTCTTGAAATTTTTGACTAAAATATTTACCTCCTTGATCTGATTGAAGAACCTTAATGGATTTTTTGGTTTATTTTTCTACTTCATATCTGAATTTTTTGAACTTTTCAAAAGCTTCAGATTTATGTCGCATCAAATATACATACCCGTATTGAGATAAATCATTGGTAAAGGTGATGAAGTAGACATAGTTGCCTCTAGTCGGCATATCAAATAGACCGCATACATTAGTATGTACTAGGATAAGTAGGTCTGTGGCCCTTTCCCCATGTCTTACAAAAGAAAGCTTGGTCATTTTGCCATGAAGATATGATTTATAAATCAGATATGACTCGAAAGTCAATAGACTCAATGGCTTAGATTTCTCCAATTTATCAATCCCGTCTTTCGCTATATAATCTAGCCTAAGGTGCCATAGATACTTATCGTTTAGACTATCCGTAGATCATTTTGATCCTATGGTATTTACGTTTTGCTCGATATTGAAAATAGAAACATCAATATGTAACAGATAGAGATCATTTATAAGGTAACCATTTGTAATTTTATTTTTCTTATAAAGAATATTATAATAGTCCTTAAGAAAACTAATTACATTGCCTTTCTATGCTAAATATAAAATAAAAATCAAATTCCTACTTGCTGTAGACACATAAAAATAGTCTCTAAAAACTAAATCTAGTCTTAATGGTAGTCATAGAGGATAGGTTTTTATGGCTACTGTAACAACTCTTGCTCTATTTTCGATGCGTAGGATCATCTCACAATCCCTCAATCTCCTTCTATCCTCAAGACCCTGAATAGAAGTGCATAAGTGAGCACTAAAACCAGAGTCAAGCACCCAACTGAATGCAGAAGAAATCGTAAGGTTAGATTCTATAACGAGCATACCTCCAGAAGGACCTACCTTCTTCTTGTTCTTCAGGCTAGCTAGGTACAAGGGGTAGTTCCACTTTCAATGACAATCTATGTTGTAATGAAAATATTTTTCTTCACCAACGGCCTTCTTCTTCGGCTCTACCTTCATCTTCTTCTCACCATCCACCTTCTGCTTCTTCACAAACTTCTTCTTCTTTCCAAAAGATTTTCTCTTAGAAGAAGTCTGCTCTATAGTAAATACTGAGTCTTTAGAATCTTTCATAAAAAGCTTAGCAGTAACTAGCATATTCATAAATTCTGTCAGAGTATTCTGTAGTTTATGCATATGGTAGTTAATGATAAACTGCCCATACATATCAGTCAAGGATTGTAGAATTATATCAATCTATAAATCCTTGTCCAACTTGACATCGAGCTTCTCAAGCTCTTCTAAGTCCTTGATCATTATCAGACAATGATCTTGGACCGACTGTCCATCATGCATTTGAACCTTAAAAAGTCTTCTAGTGACTTGATATTTGACTGCACGACTTTGTTTACCAAACAACTCTTATAGGTGAGCCAACATTTGGTGGCTAGTCTTAATATCTTTATGTTGGCACTGGAGCTCATCAAACATCGAGCCCAACATGTAATATCTAGCTTTGTTATCATCATCCATCCACTTCTCTAAAGATGCTCTCTGATCAGCGGATGGATGGGCTGGTAAAGTGGGAGGATCCTATTCCAATATATGAGTCAACTTCTCAAAATCCAAAATAATTTTGAAGTTTCGAAGCTAATCTTTGAAGTTGAGTTTGGTCAGTCTATGGGTGTCCAAGATATGGGCTAGTGGGTTGGACACAGATATTTTTCTATAGAGAGTCAAAGTTTCTAGTTAGATTTTATAATTAGACTTAATCAATTTATTTAAAAATTTTATTTTTAAATAAATTAGGCTCCCACTATTTTCTCGAATTCCTACACCCCCTAGGCAGAGATGCGAAAATCTTTGCAATCAATTAATTTCTAGTGGATGGTGCGGTCCTACCGACTGGCTTACCACCTCACCTAACAGTTATTGATGATGAATCAATCGATGAGTGGATAACTCTTATCCAATGATTCTCTAATCATGATGCACCTAATCCTAGTCTCTAATTCATGAATCTCACCATATCCAAATTATTGATCTACTCCTTAGTTAAGTTAGACCCACCATTTGCATAAATTGGATTCTTGATTGGATCCCTCACCATATCCAAAATATTAAGCCCAACCCATCCTTCAACCCATAGCATCCAATGCCTAATAGATGTGGTTGCATCTTTTCAGTGCAACTGAGCTACTGTAACTAGCCGAGAATAATCAACCCCAAGAAGGGCCCGCACATCTACAATGGTGGAAGACCAATTGACTTAATCTTTTCTTAGGAAGATTCAATTTAAGTCTCTTAGACTTGACTCAGTCATAACGGTTATGACAAGCCTAGTGGCATGGGTTAGCTTGAACTATTAGCCACCTCAAATCTAAACTAGGTTGATACAAATGGTCAGATAAATGAGACCGGTGGAAGGGATATGCCATTAACTCGAGAAGAATGCATTCAGGTTGAATAGCTTCTAATTAAAAATCAATCGATCATATCTACCAAACTTACCTTAGACACCAAATTATCGAACCAAAACTAATTGGGTTAGCATACAATCTAGGCTCGAACTGCTGAAAAATATATTCTAAAGTCAATCATCTAAGTAGTAGATGATTAAAATTAGTATATGAATTATCTAATAATAATAGTAATTTGGCTGTTTCATCATAAAAGTTTTATCTTACTTAAATGAACTCCTAAATTATGATGAAATTCTTAGAACCACAATCAATTGATAAAAGAGGATTTATCGGATGGTTCTTAAATTGTTCACGATCAAATGATAAGTTATTAATAAGGATGATAACTTATCGAGTGTAGATCACTATATGCCATATGCGTTGGTTGTCCTCATAACGAAGTGGTGTAGAGACATTGGTACGGCATCCAGATAAGATGTAGGAGTACATCTGCATTGAATGTGACCAATGTAGCACTCTACTGTCAAGAGTAGCTAGCTAAGGCCAATGGGTATAAGTGTCCCTCCGACCTGAGATCGCCACGGTGACTTGCGAGCAACTCACTATACTTTGGTGTTGGACTGTCTGTATTTCTAATATAAGTGATGAAAGGTTTTTGGGTACATTCAAGTACTTATAGAGTGTGTGAGTCACGATGGGATTGACCACTCCTGATTAACTTCAAGAAGAGAATATCTCATTGTATTTCAATTTAGTAAAACCTAGGCCTGGGTAATCCTCATAAGGTGTCATAGAATTTGCAAAATTTTGACACACAATGGAGATGACTTGTATGAGTGTTTGACAGCATACTCAAAATCATCTTGAGTATTATTAGTCATAGGGATGAATTATATGGTAACCATGGGCTAGGGTTCTAAGAATGTTGCTTTGCATACATTCGATCTATCCGAACGTCGAGAACCATTGCTAGATGGTAACTTTGATTGGTATAAGAATTGATTTCTGTACTATCAGCTTAGGTTCAAATCTTTGGGATCACATACATTAGAGCTTGTAACCTGATCGGATGGTTAATCAATAATTGAGAATTATTTCGAGGTCAAACATTCAATGCGATTGATGTTTGACCTAATGCAAGTGTTATAGGATGATCGATTAGCAATTGGATTGCTAATTGGCTCAATTTGATTGAACAATTGGGCTAAGATTAAGTTTCACTGAATTAGATTCAATTATAATTAGTTTGAATTTAATTAGATTAAGTCTAATTAGTTTATTGGATAAGCCAATTGTAAGGAAAGAATAATTTCTTGTTTGACAAGGACTTGGGTGCACCTGATTGACTTAGGATTTAAATCAGATTTAAATCTTGATTTAATCTAATTTAATTAGACTCCTAGTTGAAATAGGATCATCCTTAATTATATTATATTTAATTTAGTTTAAATAAAATTTAAATTATATTTAAAATAATTTTGATCTAGTCAAATAAGAGGAGTCCCAGTTGGACTGGAACTCTCTCTCTTTCACTTGCACCTAAGAAAGCCCACACCATATTTTAATTCTAGATTTTTTTCTATGTTTTCCCATGCTTAATAAAAGGTTTTCCTTGCCCCATATTATATTATTTGGATTTAAATTTGATTTGATCAAAATTAGAAGGAAGTTGGAAATTATTTTCTACTTGGAAGAGTCTTCTTTGACCTAAACTCCTCCCTCCCTTGTGTGCCAACTCTACCCATGCCCCTCTATCTTATTCAGCCCTTTTTCTCTTGGTTTTATGTATGATAATCAGTGGTTATATAAAAAATATGGAAGGGGCATCCAAGAGTTGGATGCCCCATAGAAGTCCTCCTTTGACTAGGTTTTGACCTAGTCTTGCAATAAAAGGTTGATGCCTCTTATGAGATGGTTTTAGGATGTAAAAAATCCTAAAAAAATCATGAATAATTAGAGGAGAAGGAGGAGAAGGCATGGAGGATTTATGTTGCCAAGATTCTTGGAGAAGAGCCCTCAATTAAGACATCAAAGGTTGATGTCTTTTAGAGACAAGGTAAGAGAAGATTGTCTTCTCTTATATTTTTCTTTTATATTTCTCTCTTCCTAATTTATTTATAATTTTTATATGATAAAAATTTGAGAGAGAGAGAGAGAGGAAGGGCTTGAGGAAAGATGGTGCCAAGATCCTTAGAGAAAAGGTCTTCATCTGGACATCAATCGTTGATGTCATGAAGGCACAAACATAAGAGAAGATTATCTTTTCTTTGTTTTCTTTTGAGTATCTTCTTCTTCATTATTTTATATAATTTTTATATGATAAAGATATGAGAGAGAGAGAGAGAGAGGAAGAGGGCATGGGATCTATGCTCCAAGGTGTTGGGGCATGGTGATCATTTTTTGATATGATCTGATCAAATCATAATGTGAGAAGAAGAAGAGAAGAAGGTCTTCTCTTAGAGTTTCCTTGAGAGCCCTTCTTCTCAATTTTATTTATGAGATTTTTATAATAAAAATATGAGGGTGTGATATCTAAAAAATTAGGTAAAAATTTAGAGGAGAAGGTCTCCTCTGAACCTAGCATAATAGATGTTTTCAGGACATCAACCATTGACGTCCTAAAGGAGAAGATTTATTTTCTCCTAGGATTTTTTCCATATATTTTTTTATTTTTATTTTATGAGAGATCCAAGGGTTGGATTCCTTCATCATTTCTCCTCATATTCTTTATCTCTTGGATTGTCCAAGAGATCCAAAGAATATATATTTGATTAACCATCAGGAGGGATCTGCAAGAAGCTAGCACTTCGAGCAAATCTTCCTTCGACGAACCTCTGATCTATATTGCAGATTCGTGTAGATCACTTGTAGAAGCCGGATGCATGTGCATCTCCAAAGGCAATAATGGATTCAATCGTGGAGTTCTCAACCCATGTAAAGGTAAGAGATCTGATCTCTTGGTGACCTAGATGTGATCTAGGGTTAGATCTAGAATTATTCTAGATCTAGGTATTAATATGATCAATACCACTTATGATTAATTTAATTTTAGATTTATATTTACATCATAACATGTTATAGATCTTTGATGTAGGGTTTTATAATTTGATTAGATGCATGTTGTAGATTAAATAGTTTAATCTATGTCTTTTGCTGCTCTACATTTTGAAAAAGTTTTGAAATCTATGCATGAAACCCTACATATTTTCTATTAGTGGTATCAGAGCATCTAGGTTAGATTATAATATGTTTATGTATATTTTAAATTAAATTTAAAAATTAAAGTTAATTAAAGATTGTATATACTGCCATAAGGTTGTCCTGTTGTAAGGTTAACCCCTTACAATGAAAAGGTTGTCTTAGTATTTGCTGATCTAAATCAAAATCATGAATTATTTAGATTAGATCTAAGAAAGTTTATGATTTAATTTTTTAATTTAAATCTAAAATTTAATAGATATTAGATCTATTTTAGATTATTTAGATTAGATCTAAATAATATCAGGATTGCACATACTACCACAAGATTGTCTTGTTGTAAGGTTTACCCCTTATAGTGGAAAAGTTGTCCTAGTATGTGCTGATCCGAGAAACCTAAGTCATAAATATGTTAGATGAGATCTAAAGTGATTGATGATTTATTTTTAAATTTTAAATCTAATTTTAAATGGTTTATGATTTGATCCACATGATGTATTTTATGTTTAGATCTAGATCCTCTTATTGCATATGTTGATATATAATTTTTGTTTTAAATCTAGAATGTACATGTATGACATATTTATTTTGTAAAAATTAAATCATGAACTTATTTTTTATAAAACCCTAGATTTAAAATCCTAGGACATGATCTAAATAATGAAACAAATCAGATCTAAAACTATATATTGAATATGATTCAATACAATTTGAAAATATTTCAAACAATGAAATCAGAAATTAGTTATGAGATTCCATAAACCTAAACCCATAAGACTTGAACTTAATTAAGAATTAAGCGATTGTTTAGGATCTAGGTTTCTGATTTGAAGATCCTAGGATAATTTCACAAAATATGGGTTAAAGGAAAATGGGTTAGCTTTGATCAAGTCCTTAACTGGGTTAGATTAAATATAGATATAGTTAAGAAATTGATCAAACCTAATTAATAGTTAATTAGGATTAGGTCATTTTTATAGATCACTTCAATAGTTGTAGTTGATCAAAGTTCATACATCTAACAAATGGTTCCTGATCGTGGCTCTGTAGTCAAGCCCGAGTTTTTAGGTAGACCAAATCAAAACTAACAAACCAATTGGTGTCTAAGGTAAGTTTGGCATCCCAGACCGATGGTTTTTAATTAGCAGCCTACTTACTTGGCCATTTCTGATGGTATCTAAGGCAAGCTTTGGCAGACCCTACCATCGATCTCACTTACCTGGCCAATGTGGTTAATCAACTTTTTGATTAGGTTGCTCATTGATTCGTGCTAACCTATGTTACATAGAAAATTAATGAGACTGATTTTATTTAGTGAGACTGATTTAGGTGCCCATGGATCGTAATTGATCCTAGTCCTCATCAGTGACTTGCAAAATCAATGGGAGGACTTGACTTGGTTAAGTCAGTGAAAGCAAATTAGTCCGTGTCCTTTCTATCCTTAAATCACTAATAATTTAAATCTTCTAAAATTATTAGGTCCTTAAAATGATAAAGTTATGGGGATAATGGAGTCATAGCCTCCCATTAAGGTGTTTGATAATGGGTCTATTAACTCCCTAATCATTGGAGGCTCAAAGGCCTCGTACTTGTTGACTAATAAAATTATCATCCATTATATGATGACTTGGATGTGTCTCTCTAATGGTGGTTGGGTTGGCCAACCAAAGTTGGGCCTGATCATTCATTGGTTGGATGTGCCAAGTATGGTCATGTTAATGGTTGGACCTAACTGGACCTATTTTTGAGAAGGCCAAAGCCAACTGATCAGGGCCTAAGGCAAAATTAAAATTACTAAAAATTATTTAAAAAAATAATTGATTATGAATCTATCCTTAGATGTACATGGGTGGGCCAACCAAAGTTGGATTCATGTGCAGTCTATGTAGATTCTAGAACCTATTAAGGAATTAAAGTAATTTCTCGAATTAGAGGTAGAGGTTATCAGCTTGAATAAAATAGTGGGAGAACCTTTAGACTAAGATCCAAGTCTTTAGGCTTTAAATGATTCATATACTATAGGTCATTATTCTCTATTAAGGCTAAATCCTAATTGCTCTTATCACTATTAAACTGTGAAGACTTATGGACCCAACTTCGATAATCAATATCGAAAGTTGAATATTGATTCGGTAGTACGAAAGGGTTCGTATTGGATTTAAGTCCAGTCAAAATAATTAGTCCAAGATTAATCTAAATCAGGCATAGTACTTCTAATGTCAGAAACAGGATCATAGGAAGAAGATTTGTCTTGCTTCCCTTGACCACAACAGGCTGAACAAGAGAAAGGAGCAAAAGTTGCTCATTAAAGATGTTATATGATAACACCTTAAAACTTCTCTGTATGTAATTCTACTACCTGGGTATTAGATACCAGTAGTCTTATGTAATTCTTGTAAGGATTTAAGGTAAGTGAAATGTATACACCCTAGTTAGATTATGTCATGGATGTCTATATTTGGCATTACAGGCTTAGTCATATTGATAGGAATAGGATAAATGGGTTAGCTTGAGAGGAAAATCTTGATATCAATGATTGTGAATCATCAATAGCTTGTGAATCTTGTCTTCTTGGGAAGATAACAAAGTCACCTTTTACTGAAAAAGGTGAAGGAGTCGATAACGTTCTAAGTCTCATACATAGTGATGTATGTGGACCTTGAACTTAAGTGCCAAAGGAAGAAATTAATATTTCATTACAGACAACCTACCTGGGCATAGGTATGTCTGGGATGAATCATTTGAAATGTTCAAATGATTCAATAATGAAAAAAAAAAATAAACTAGATAAGGTATTAAAACTCTTCAATTAGATCGAGGAGGCAAATACTTATCCATTGAGTTTGTGACATATCTAGGAGAGAATAGGATTCTCTCTCAATGGATTCCTTTTCAAAACACAGTGTATCTAAAAGAAGAAATTGAACTTTGTTAGACATGGTTCAATCCACAATAGGGTATACTTGTGTACCTGTTGTAGGGTTGTGCTTTGTGATTATTTTTTTTACTTTAAAAATTTATACCGAGTTAATCTATTGCATTGACTCCATATGGGATATGGATCGAGTGTAGACCTAGACTCTCTCACTTTTGAATTTGAAGTTGATCGGTCTATATCGTATATTTGCACACAGATTAACTTAGATCCTAATCCAATAAGTCTTTAAGGATTATTAATTCTGCTATGCTAAAGAACATAAGATGTTCATCAGCAGTAGGGCATTCCTTTTGGAAAGGAGTTCCTTAGAGAAGGAAATGATGCCTATCAAGTTGAACTTGTAAAAGTTTGACTAGTAGAAAAGAATCAATGTTATCTGATAAACCTATAAAACTAGATTTGATCAGATCAAATCTAGAGCCCATTAAAGTATCATCTTTAAGGAGATCCGATAGAGTATCGCATTAGCCGGACAGATACTTCAGTGTCTAGGTCCAGGATGGCAATCATGTTGAGCTCGATGAGAACAATAAGGATCCAATCACCTATAAGGATATAGTGCAGTGGCCTGATTCTGAAAAGTAGCTTGGAGCCATATGATCCAAATTGAAATCTATGAAAATCAATAGTGTATGGACACTAGTTGATCACCTAAAGGGATAAAACCGATTGGGTGTGAATGAATTTTTAATAGGATTAGAGTAGCGCAGATGGAAAGGTAAGGACCTATAAAGCCCATCTGAGTATCATCTCAGAGTTCGAACATACATTCTGAACGTATATCTTAGTTATGAACAAAGACAAACATTGCACTTATTATTGGACAAAAATGTTTTGTAGTGTTATTACTTGTGATGCTTGAGGATGAAATTCTCTTAATCTAGACTAGCATTCCAATATTACAAGGAATAAAGATTTAGCTATCATCTTATTTATCCATATACGAGATTAGACATGGTATACTCACTATAGGTAGTGAGTAGATACTAGTCTGATCCAAGTAAGAGCTACTGGAGGATTGTATAGACAATCCCTAAGTATTTAAAAAATACTAAGATCTAGTGACTCAAATATGGAAGTACTGACTTAAACTATATAGATGTTTTGATTTTAGTCAGAACAACATGACAATAAGAGAATGTTGACTCATACCCTAATTGTAAGAGCAATCTACTGGAAAGGTTCCAAACAGGATACTTTAGCCTATTCAATTAGTGATGTAGAGTACATCATGGCATATGATGCTGCCATGTAAGCTATGTAGTTACTAAGGTTCATTAGCAAGTTGGGGGTGGCACCCTCCACCCATGGTCCAATCCTATCGTAGCACTGGAGCCATCGCTCAGGCTAAAGAACCGAAGGACCTGCATATTGTGCATCGATTTCATCTTAGACATTTGATCTGGATGACGTCGATCTTTAGAAGATCGATGTAAAAGGAGAACTTAATCGACCGATTTGCTAAGGCCTTGGAACTAAGAAGTTCTACGAACTCAGGTGAAAGATAGGATATTTGATATTATTCTGATTAGCTTTAGTCCAAGTGGAAGTTATTAAAAAATGTGTCCTAAAGCCAATCATCTAAGTTGTAGATGATTGAAATTAGTATATGAATTATCTAATAATAATAGTAACTTGGCTGTTTCATCATAAAAATTCTATCTTTCTTAAATGAACTCCTAAATTATGATGAAGTCCTTAGAACCACAATTAATCGAAAAAGGAGGATTTATTGGATGGTTCTTAAATTGTTCATGACCAAATGATAAGTTATTAACAAGGATGATAACTTATCGAGTGTAGGTCGTTGTATGGCATATGCGTTGGTTGTCCTCATAACCAAGTGGTGTGAAGATACTGGTATGGCATCTAGGTGAGATGTAGGAGTATATCTACACTGAACATGATCAATGTAGCACTCTTCTATCAAGAGTAGCTAGCTAAGGCCAATGGATATAAGTGTCCCTCCGATCTGAGATTGCTACAATGACTTACGAGCAACTCATTATACTTTGGTGCTGGACTGCCTGTATTTCTAATATAGGTGATGGAAGATTTTTGGGTACAGTCAAGTACTTGTAGAGTCGGTGTATGAGTCAAGATGGGATTGACCACTCCTGATTAACTTCAGGAAAAGAATGCCTTGCTGTATTTTAATTTAGCAAAATCTAGGCCTGGGTAATCCTCGTGAGATGTCATGAAATTTGCAAAATTTTGAGACACAATAGAGATGACTTGTATAAGTGTTTGACAACATAGTCAAAGTCGTCTTGAGCATTATTAGCCATTGGGATGAATTATACAGTAACCAGAAGGAAAAAAATTTTTTTTTTGGGCCAAGTTCGTTCAGATTTGATTGGATCAAGAAGAATATTTTAAAAATTTTTTCTCTAAGATCCTAATCAGATCTGAGACTCTTCAGATCTAAGCTTATTTATCTGATAAAATAAAATAAAAATTAAATTAAATTAAATTAAATTATATCTTTATTTTGGATAATTCAATTATCCTTTGATGATCCTGATGTTAGCTCGAGGTTCTGGATGTAGCCACGTAAGTGCCTGGCCTCTACCGATATCCACTTAGGTAGGATTTGAAGATCTTCTCCTTCTCAATCAATCCTCCAAAAATCAGATCTAGATCTGATCTTGAAGGTCTTCAAAAACTCTTTTGAAGAATAACCATTATCTCTTGCAGCAGTGCTACCTTCTTTCTTTTCTGACACCTTTCACTTGCTTGGATCGCACCTAACCCATGCCAAAATCTCTTGGGTGTCGAGAGGAGAGAGAGGACCAGAGGGTGGCATGGAGAAGGAGGTGAAGGGAAAAACCTTATTTTTTTGGATTAGGTTCGTTTAGATTTGATTGGATCAAGAGGGATATTTTAAAATTTTTTCTATAAGATCCTAATCAGATTTGAGACTCTTTGATCTGATCTTACTGATCTGATTAAAAAATAAAATAAAAATTAAATCTAATTTAATTACACCTTTGTTATGGGTAATCTTATTATCCTATGATGATCCTGATGTTTGCTTGAGGTTCTGGATGAAACCAAGCAAGCACCTAACCTCTACTAGTATCCACTCGAGCAGGATCTAGAGATCTTCTCCTTCTCAATTAATTCTTCAAAAATCAGATCTGGATCTAATCTTGAAGGTCTTCAAATATTTTTTTGAAGATCAACCATTATCTCTTGCAGAAGTGCTACCTTCTTCCTTTCCTATTGTCTTTCTCTTACTTGGATCACACCTAACTTGTGCCCAAAGCCTCTTGGGCATGGAGAGGAGAGAGAGGACTAGAGAGTGGCATGGAGAAGGAGGGAGAGGGGCTATGTGGTATGGGCTAAAGTAGAAGCTCTTAATTCTAGGCATAAATAGGGTTTATATAGATCCTACTGTGCCATGCAGTATATTAAGTGGTAAAAATATACTAATAAAAGTATTAAATTATAAAATAAATTAATCTATTTCTTTAAAAATTAATACTTTTATTAATCTTATGCAGAAAAGAAGGCCACCAATGTAAAGATCTTATTTTTTTAGTTCAGATGAAATAAATTTCAGGCAAAATGGACTTCAAACGAGCCCAAAATTGAATTTCAAAAAAAAAAAAAATATCGGTTCGATTTGAAATGGTTCAGCGGTTCGGTCTGGTTCGACCGAAATAGCAAACCAACCCACCAACGCAATGCTGACGTCAAGATGATGTCAGCATTTTTTGTGGCGCACGGTGGACCAATCAGAGGGTATTTTGGGCATTTTACAGTAAGATGCATGCTTTGATTGGCTGAAGAATGTGGCGGTCCATGCAACACCGAGCTCGTGCATGGTCCATAGAGGGCAATTTGGGAATTTTGGCTGATCCAATAGGCGATTTTCACTGAAACTCGATCGGACGATCGAAATGAAGGCATTGATGGACGGCATCTGCAGCTCCCGATCGAGATCCAACGGCTGAGATTCATCCCGAAGTTAAATTATAGATCAGAAGCCTTCTTTCTGCACGATCGGATGGCCTAGATTTGATCCAATGGTTGATCCAACGGTTGGCATTAAATCCGACTTGATTTGGATTATTTTAAGAGATTTTTGAGTGGTTTTTGGACCATTTGATCAACATCTAACGGGCAGAATTACCCAGATCCTAATTTGAGTTGTTTTAGGAGTCCTAAACCTATTTTTCGATGGATTTTGGGAGAAAAATCAAACTCTTTATCTATAAAAGCCTATTATTATCATGAGAAAACATCAATCAGAGAGAGACAGAGAGAGAGACGGGGAGAAACAGAGAGAGAGAGGGAGAAAAAGAGAGAGAAAAAGAGAGAGGAGAGAGGTAGAAAGAGAAGAGTGATTTATAAGAAAATCAAAAAAAGTTTTTGATTTCTTTCGATGATCAAGATATCGATTAAGGAGCCTCTTCTTCTTCGCCAAGTTCTCCACATCAAGAGCAGCAAACAATCGATTTCAGCAATCAAACAGTCTAATTTCTCTATGCTTTTTATTTTATTTACTATTTTTGAAATTGTTATCATGAACTAAATTATCTTTTACTAAGGCTAAGGTGTAGCCACTCTTTTGATGCAATATTCAGTGTGATTTATTTTTAAATTTTATTCATGAGGAGTATATAAATCTGATCTTAATGCTTTTAGATTACTGGCCATCTTCTAATTGATCTGATGAACATAGATGTTACGGACCAAGTACATCTATGTTAATGCTTCTTGATTATATACCTTGTATTATGAATCAAATTAGAATTCATATGCATGCAGGAAATTTTAGTGCGCTTTGGACGCAGCGTATTTTAATTAGAGGGTTTCACAAAACCTAATGCATTAATATTTATTTAAATTACACCTGGACCAAAGGATAATTAATAAATATTAATAGTTTTGCTATGCCTGGACCAAAGGGTAGTGAATAAATTAGGAGACTCCACCGTCACATGAAATAAAATTAATCTAAAAATCTGAATATTGTATTGACTGAGTTGGTGAACCGATTGCCTTAGTAATCCATTGCTCTTGAAGTTTAAAACCCTAATAATTTACACTCTCTCTATTTAATTAAAAACTTTTAATTATTTTTTTTATTTTTCTTTAATTTCTTATTCTCATAAATCGATCTTCTAAATAAAGCATAGGAAAGAGCTTTTCAGTACTTATTTTTCAATCCTCTAGGGACGATACTCTACTCATTCACTTTATTACTTGATCGACTGGTGCACTTGCCATAGCTATAAATTAGCACGCATCAAGTTTTTGGCGCCGTTGCCGGGGATTGTGTCTAAAATAATATTAAAATTTTGATCCTAGCTTTACTTTAGAAATTTATTTTTAATTTTTATTATTAAAAAAAAAATTTAGTGCATGACACGTACTGGACATAGTAACTTACTACCTTCTAGATCCAGAAATTGAAAGGAACCTATTAGAAGACTACAACAAGAGAGAAACATGGCAGCTGAAGATCCTAACGACATCAATCTAGGATTGGATATGGCGACTGAAGGACAGCATGAAGCTATTCGACCAGTACATCATCCATTAAATGATTACATCACACCATCTATAGCCGATGCAGCTTCGAGCATCAGGAGACCGCCTGTACGAGCAAACAACTTCGAAATAAAATCGACGATGATCCAGATGATTCAATCAACTGTCCAATTCAGTGGACACGTGCATGATGATCCGAATGCCCATATTTCTAATTTTCTTGAACTTTGTGATACTTTTAAAATTAATGGGGTGTCGGATGATGCTATTAGATTAAGGTTATTTCCTTTCTCTTTATGGGATAAAGCTAAAGAGTTGGCTTCATTCTCTTCCTGCAGGTTCTATCACAACTTGGGATGTCCTAGCCCAAAAATTCTTAGCCAAGTACTTTCCACCTTCCAAGACTGCTAAGATGCGCAACGATATCACTTCTTTTATGCAGATGGACATGGAGACACTATATGAGGCTTGGGAGCATTTCAAGGAACTGCTGAGGAGATGTCCACATCATCAACTACCCGTATGGCTTCAGGTACAAACTTTCTATAATGGTTTATCTCCTACTAATCGATTCTATGATTGATGCAGCAGCAGGAGGAACCATTAATCAAAAAATGGAGGAAGAAGCCTTTCGATCTGATCGATGAGATGGCATCAAATAGCTATCAATGGCAGACAGAACGTGCATGATGCCAAAAAGACTAGCAGCTGTGCAGGGAGTAGATTGCGTGCCAACCTTACTAGCTGAAATTGCAGCCCTTAGAGCCGAAGTCAACAACTTAAAGGGAACAGCTATGCATGTTCAGAGCATTACTTGTGACCTGTGTGGAGGAGGACACGATACGAGCAATTGCCAGACAGGTAATCCTTTTGCTAAAACAACTGATACAGCTAATTATATTGGTAATTTTTTCAGGCCGCAACAAAACAATCCCTACTCCAACACATACAATCAAGGGTGGAGGCAGCACCCAAATTTCTCATGGAGCAATCAAAATGCAGCACAACAGCCACCCCCGGGATTCCAAGTACCTGAAAAGAAGTCCAACATGGAAGAGCTGATGGTCAAATTTATGCAAAACCAAGAAGCAACTATAAAAAATTTGGAAGCCAAACTTAGGCAGGACCAAACAGCAGCAATTCGAAACTTGGAGATGCAAATAGGTCAAATGGCTAAGATAATCTCCGAGAGACCTCAAGGATCCTTGCCAAGCAATA
Source organism: Cocos nucifera (assembly GCA_006176705.1). Classification (NCBI taxonomy): domain Eukaryota; kingdom Viridiplantae; phylum Streptophyta; class Magnoliopsida; order Arecales; family Arecaceae; genus Cocos; species Cocos nucifera. The sequence goes on along the minus strand of QRFJ01004518.1, from coordinate 7,225 downwards.
CGGAGACAAATCCAAGGGAGCAAGTCAATGCTATCACCCTAAGAAGTGGTACAAAGCTGGAGGAGCCACATCAGAAGAAATGAGACTGAAGAGCCAACTACAAATAAGGAACCATCAACTAAAATTCGTCAGTCACCAAAACAACCAGCAGATGGATGGTCTCCAGGTATACGGATTTGCTGATCCAAATGTGAAGCCCTACGTGCCGCCACTACCATTCCCAGAGAGACAAATACAGCATCCAGATAAGGAATTTTCTAACTTTTTCAAAATTTTAAAGAATTTACATATTAATATTCCTTTTGTAGATGCTATTACTCAAATGCCCAGGTATGCCAAGTTTCTCAAAGAAATCTTAACAAATAAGAAAAAGCTGAAGGAGCATGAGAGAATAAATTTGAATGAAGAATGCTCAGCAATACTTCAAAATAAATTACCACAGAAGCTAAAAGATCCAGGGAGTTTTACTATCCCCTGCATTATTGGTGATTGTAGTTTTGATAAAGTTTTATGTGATTTAGGAGCAAGCATAAATCTCATGCCTTTTTCTATTTTCAGGAAGCTGGGTCTAGGAGAACCAAAGCCTACCACTATTACTCTTCAATTAGCCGATAGATCCATTAAATATCCAAGAGGTATAGTGGAGGATGTCTTGGTAAAGGTAAACAAGTTTATTTTTCCTGTTGATTTTATTGTTCTTGATATGGAAGAAGATTATGATGTACCCCTTATTTTAGGGAGACCCTTTTTAGCTACTGGAGGAGCTTTAATAGATGTTCAACAAGAAAAATTAATTCTTAGAGTCCAAGATGAACAAGTTACTTTTAATGTTTTCAAAGATACTAAACATATTGATGATAATCAAACTTATTTTCTAATTGATATTATTGACAATCCATTATATGAGAATTCTGTAGAAAATAGGTTTGAGACTATAAAAGCGAGCAATGTCAAATTGAAAGAAGACTCGATCAAACATGAAAGTATTCCAATTGAAGTGGCACCAGATTGATCCACTTTAGAACTCAAAGAAAGTCAAGCTGAAGACTATAAATCAGAACTACTAGATAGGTTGTTTCTTTTCTTTTTAGTTTTGATCATTTTTCTTTTCTTTTATTTTTTCAGTAATTTATTGTTGCTCTTTTACTGCTCTGGTGTGTATTTTCAATTTTGCAGAAAAATCAATGAGAACTCAAGCAAAATTTCAAAGCTCCAAAGAACCAGACTGAACCAAATCAGGTGTATTCCTTCCTATCCTTTATTGCACCCTTTATTTTTCTTTCTCCTTTAAGACAATGTAGAATAAGTTAATTAAAAAAAAAAAAAATCATGTGTCAAGAAGAAAATCTTGAGCAAGATAAACTGGATAAGTGATAAAAGATAGAATTATTTGCTAATGAATGTAATGAGTTAAAGAAGTAGATTAGTTGGTCAACTTTTAGCAGCCTACTTAGGTCATTAAAAGATTATTAGCACTTTTTATTGCACATGCACACTAACAAGGCAAAGTAGGTATTGATTATAAGGCCAACTGAGGATTCAATTATCACTGAAAATTGGATAATTAATATACATTCTAATCAAAGAAACTTGAATTTAAGGAAAGAGCTACCTGCCTATAAATAAAGTGCAAAAGATAGAGTATATGTGGATTGCCCAAAGCCTAGTAACTGGTCTCTGCACCTAGGTCAAGTGTGAAAATTCACGTAAAATGGTGAAGGAAAGGCCAGGATGCTCAGCAAAAAAAAAAAAAAAAAAAAAAAAAGAGAAAGGCAGTGTGAAAGCTACCTTAATTCATGAGTATAAAATTGAGAATGTATAGAAAATTGACCAAAATAGGTGATAAGAGAGGATACTTTTGTTCTTTTAATTTAATACTGAAATGCTAAAGTTAGTCATCACGAACACAAGTGCTATAGATCTTTGATGTACTCTAAGAAAGTTTTTAATTGTATTGACTGAAAAATTTGCTTCTGAAGCTCAATGCTTAGTTAGCAGTATTTTCTAAACTTTTTGACCTTTAATCCTAGATTTTATCTTTGTGATGGATAATCTTATTGAAACATGGTATTAAATAAAACATTGCTAAGGGACTAGCAATGACTAAGTTGGGGGGTGTGATAAGTGGTAAAAATATACTAATAAAAGTATTAAATTATAAAATAAATTAATCTATTTTTTAGAAATTGATACTTTTATTAATCTTATGTAGGAAAGAAGGCCACCAATGTGAAGATCTTATTTTTCTGGATTCAGATGAAATAAATTTCAGGCAAAACGGACTTCAAACGAGCCCAGAATTGAATTTCAAAAAAAAAAAAAAAAAAAAAAAATCGGCCCAGTTCGATCGCAACCACCGACAATGCTGACGTCAGGATGATGTCAGCATTTTTTGCGGCGCACGATGGACCATCTGAAGGGTATTTTGGGAATTTCACAGCAAGAGGCGCGCTCTGATTGGCTGAAGAACGCGGCGGTCCATGCAACACCGGGCTCGCGCATGGTCCACGGAGGGCAATTTGGAGAATTTTGGCTGATCCAACGGGCGGATTTTCACTGAAACTCGATCGGACGACCGAAATGAAGGTGCTGATGGATGGCATCTGCAGCTTCCGATCGAGATCCAACGGCTGAGATTCATCCTGAAGTTAAATTATAGATCAGAAGCCTTCTTTCTACGTGATCGGATGGCCCAGATTTGATCCAACGGTTGATCCAACGATTGGCATTAAATCCGACTTGATCTGGGTTATTTTAAGGAATTTTTTAGTGGTTTTTGGACCGTTTGATCAACATCTAATGGGCAGAATTACCTAGATCCTAATTTGAGTTGTTTTAGGAGTCCTAAACCTATTTTTTGATCGATTTTGGGGGGAGAAATCAAACTCTTTATCTATAAAACCCTATTATTATCGTGAGAAAAACATCAATCAGAGAGAGACAGAGAGAGATAGGGAGAAATAGAGAGAGGGAGGGAGAAAAAGAGAGAGAGAAAAAGAGAGAGGAGAGAGGTAGAAAGAGAAGAGTGATTTGTAAGAAAATTAAAAAGAGTTTTTGATTTCTTTCGATGATCAAGACATCGATTAAGGAGCCTCTTCTTCTTTGCCAAGTTCTCCATATCAAGAGCAGCAAACAATCAATTTCAACAATCAAACAGTCTAATTTTTCTATGCTTTTTATTTTATTTGCTATTTTTGAAATTGTTATCATGAACTAAATTTTTTTTTACTAAGGCTAAGGTGTAGCCACTCTTTTGATGCAATATTCAGTATGATTTATTTTTAAATTTTATTCATGAGGAGTATATAAATCTGATCTTAATGCTTTTAGATTACTGGACCATCTTCTAATTGATCTGATGAACATAGATGTTACGGACCAAGTACATCTATGTTAATGCTTCTTGATTATATACCTTGTATTATGAATCAAATTAGAATTCATATGCATGCGGGAATTTTAGTGCGCTTTGGACGCAGCGTATTTTAATTAGAGGGTTTCACAAAACCTAATGCATTAATATTTATTTAAATTACACCTAGACCAAAGGATAATTAATAAATATTAATAGTTTTGCTATGCCTGGACCAAAGGGTAGTGAATAAATTAGGAGACTCCACCGTCACATGAAATAAAATTAATCTAAAAATCTGAATATTGTATTGACTGAGTTGGTGAACCGATTGCCTTAGTAATCCATTGCTCTTGAGTTTAAAATCCTAATAATTTACACTCTCTCTATTTAATTAAAAACTTTTAATTATTTCTTTATTTTGTTCTTTAATTTCTTATTCTCATAAATCGATCTTCTAAATAAAGCATAGGAAAGAGCTTTTCAGTACTTATTTTCCAATCCTCTAGGGACGATACTCTACTCATTCATTTTATTACTTGATCGACTGGTGCACTTACCATAGCTATAAATTAGCATGCATCATAGTGCTACATCATCCCGACCAATCATGGCCCTTTGTGCAATCAAATCTAAATCTGATTGATGGGATGACATCATCTGTTCCAATCAGATTAGAATCCCTCAAAAAACTCCTTTGGTGGCGCCAAGACTGGTCAAATAGGACTCTTTGGTGCCATGGCATTTAAATTCATGAAGCAACCTGGAGTCCCATCTGTGTGGGACTCCATGCATTACCCTAATGGGGTGCACACCTCCCTAGGCATGCACCCCTTGCCTATCTGCTTTTTATCAAGGGGACAAGGTCCAAGGTTCTCTCCTATGGGTGCATGACACATGGGCAGATGTCTAAGTGTCAAAGGTCAACATTTGACCAAAGTCCAAAGACAAGATTTAGTAGGTGACGAAAAATGGCAGGTGTTGTCTCAAATTTATCTCATAAGTTAAGATAACCCTTTTCTGATCTAGATAAGCTTCAGTCAGACCAAGTAAAGGTTTCTGAGTGAGCCTAAATACAGTTGGCTTAGTTGAGACAAGCTTTAATGATTGTTAAAGAAGAACATTAGGCTCAATCGTGTGCTAGCACGATTTTCTTGAACCTAATTGAATCTTATTCAAATCAATTGAACTAGGTTAGTCCAATTGATGATATCTAGGTCCAAACCCTTATTTGTGTGATCCAGTTAGGTTTAGTTTCCTATGGTAATGGGATATGTCGTGATCTCCATCATTAACATTATCAAAATACCTTTTCGATGGATCAAAACTTTTTTGATTCAAACAACTAGTATGATCGATCATCCAAATCATTCTAATTGCTCCCAAAATTCACCAGTGACACCTAGAATCATATGGTGGCAACCATCAAAACTAAAAGCGAACCTCTCGATGTAGTTATCTGTGTGATTAAGTTTCTCTATCTTGAGTCCTAATTGAATTAGAGTTAAGGTGATCTTGTCAAACTCTAATATCCGTTATATGAATTAATCATTTGATTTAAGTCCAATGTGAAAACCCTAATAAAAACTCTTTCTATTATTTTACTCTGCCATGGCCATGGGCTTATGGACTTGATTCTCATGATCATCATAGGACTGCTCCTCATCTATCGAGGTAGATAGATCCCCTATCGGTGCAATCAAATTCCTACAATGAACATGCTATAGCCAACATACACCTCAGAGTTTCGAATGGCTAGGAGACCAAGTTATGGTGTAGTCAAACTATAACACCCTCAAGGTGAACTGTCGATGCATCTCAAGTCAAAGAACCAGACACACCACTGCAGCTTCAAGTCAGTCATTGACGAGAAGGTGAACTTCCTAATGACTGCTCGAGGTGGTCATGCTCAGTGCCCTCGTTCTCTAACGAGTACCTATACTCTCACTTCGGTGTCTCTACACCATAGACTCAAGACTCATCTATCCTAAAGAAGCGATCGTACACCAACCTTTCAGATCAATCACCATCCTCATGATGATCCTATGGTCGGAGAGCATTTTATGAGTTAATAATGAAAATTTCATGTCTTAAATTTTCAACTCTTGAAAATATGAACTATCATTACCATTAACTCAAGGAATGTATCACAGACACTTTCAAATACACACTACAATAGAAAATAATCAATTTTATTATTTATAGTTAAAATTATAATTTTACCTTAGAAGTGTACTATAAGTGTCGACCAATCTGACTTCTAGGGCACACATATCTAACAAACTCCCACTTGATCTAAAGTCAATTGGCTACAAATCTAAGTCCCATCTTCTTAAGATGGGCTTTGATCTTCTGCTGGCTAAACGACTTTGTGAGTGGGTCTGCCATATTGTCTGCGGAGTCGACTCTCTTGACCTCGATGTAACCTTTCTCGAGGTAATCATGGATGAGGTGATGTCGCCGCTCGATGTGCTTAGAATTTTGGTGAGACCTCAACTTCTTAGCAAGGGCTATGGATGCCATTATTATCACAGTACAGAGGAATGGCATCCAATGGTATCACTCTGATCTCTATGGCAAACTTCTTATACCAGAATGCCTCCTTCGTAGCTTCTGATGCAGCGATGTACTCTGCTTCCATGATGGAATCTGCTATCACTATTTTCTTGGAACTCCTTCAACTGACAACACCACCATTACATATAAACAGACTTCCAGATGTTGACTTTTGATCATCTATATCGGACATAAAATTCAAGTCTGTATACCCCTAGACTTGGAGTTCTTCCATTATCAAAAATCAACAACATATCCTTAGTTCTTCTCAAGTACTTAAGGATACATTTCATAGAAGTCCAGTGTTCTTCATCTAGATTCGACTGATATCTGCTCGTGACACTCACAGCATGGGCTATATCAGGTCGTGTACATAACATGGCATACATGAGGCTCCCTATTGCTGAAGCATAAGGGATCTTGCTCATGCATTCAATCTCCTCAGGTGTGTTGGAACACATTTTCTTGGAGAGATGAATGCCATGTCTGAAGGGTACCAATTTCCTCTTGGAGTTTTCCATGCTAAACCTCTTTAGCACTTCCTCTATGTACATCTTCTGTGAAAGACCTAGCATCCTATTCGGTCTATCTCTATAGACCTTAATTCCTAGAATGAAGGATGCTTCTCCTAGATCTTTCATGGAGAATTCTTTAGATAACCATATTTTAATTATGGTCAACATGAGAATATCATTTTCAATGAGGAGTATATCATCCACGTGCAGTACGAGAAAGACAATAGTACTCCCACTGATCTTTTTGAAAACACATGATTTCTCTTCATTTTTTATGAAACCAAATAATTTGATCACATAATTAAAACAAGTATTCCAGCTCCGAGATGCTTGCTTAAGTCCATATATGGACCTTTGCAGCTTGCGTACTTTATGATTAGCATCACAAGATATGAAACCTAGCGGCTGTTCCATATAGATATCTTCCTCAAGGTATCCATTTAGGAATGTCATTTTCACATCCATTTACCATATTTCATATTCGAAATAGGCTGTAATAGCAAGCAATGTGTGGATGGATTTTAGCATAGCTACTGGGGAAAAGTTATCCTGATAGTCAATGCCTTCGCACTGACTATACCCTTTTGCCACTAATCTAGCTTTGAATATCTCCACATTCTCATCTGCACCAATCTTTCTCTTGTAGATCCATTTACATCCAATAGGTACTATACCTTCGGGTGAATCTACCAAGGTTCAGACTTGGTTTAAGTGCATCGAGTCAATTTCTGACTTTATTTCCTCTAACCATTTCTTAGAGTCGATATCTGATATCATCTCATCATAGGTTTGGATTATCACC
>QRFJ01004517.1:77671-140665 GCA_006176705.1 Cocos nucifera | reverse complement strand
AGCAAAACGTGAATGCCAAACGACCTAGGGATAGTCCAAATGATAGATATCTATGGCACCTGAGATTAGGTCATATAGCAGAAGATAGGATCAACAAATTGGAGAAAAATGGGCTATTGAGTCCATTGACTTTCGAGTCATATCCAACTTGTGAATCTTGTCTTCAAGGCAAAATGACTAAACTCCCTTTTGTTGGACATGGGGAGAGGGCCACAGATCTCCTTGCCCTAGTACATACTGATGTGTGCGGCCCATTTGATGTGCCGGCTAGAGGCAATTTTGTCTACTTCATTACCTTTACCGATGATCTGTCTAGGTATGGGTATGTGTATCTTATGAGACACAAGTCTGAAGCCTTTTGAAAAGTTCAAAGAATTCAGACATGAAGTAGAAAAACAAACTGGAAAACCCATTAAGGTTCTTCGATCAGATCGAGGAGGTGAATACCTTAGCCGGGAATTCCTAGACTATCTTCAAGGAAAATGGCATAGTCTCTCAATGGACTCCACCAGGAACACCTCAACTCAACGGGGTTTCAGAATGGAGAAATCGGACTCTATTGGATATGGTTCGATCCATGATGAGCTTCACAGACCTCCCTGATTTTCTTTGGGGACACTCATTGTTAACTTCAATCTATCTACTGAATAGGGTTCCCTCTAAAACCGTTCCTACCACACCGTATGAGATATGGCACGGTAAGAAACCAAGTCTGAGTCATCTCAGAATTTGGGGTTGTCCGGCTCATGTCAAAAGACAACAAGCGGACAAGTTAGAGTTTAGGTCCTTCAGAGCTCGATTCATAGGATATCCTAAAGAGTCATTAGGATACTATTTCTACATTCCAGAAGACCACAATGTGATTGTGAGTCGACATGCCATCTTTCTTGAAAAATAGTTTATTCAAGATAGCGGCATTGGAAAGCAGATTAAGCTTGATGAGAAAGTCTCACAAGCAGAACGAGCTAAGGACCAAGTGGAACCAAATCAGGTTGAGCCAATAAGAACACTACCTCCTCCACCTCGTAGATCGGAAAGAGTTTCCCATCCCCCTGAAAGATACTTAGGTATTATTTCAGAGGATGTAGAGGAAATGTTCCTCGTAGGTAATGGTGCTCATGGTGATGATCCCAAAACCTACAACGAGGCGATATCAGATATCGACTCCGAGAAATGGCTAGAGGCAATGCAGTCAGAAATTGACTCGATGCACTCAAACCAAGTCTGGACCTTGGTAGATCCACCAGAAGGTATAGTACCTATTGGGTGTAAATGGATCTTCAAGAGAAAGATTGGTGCAGATGGGAATGTGGAGACATTCAAGGCTAGACTAGTGGCAAAAGGTTATAGTCAACGCGAAGGCATTGACTATCAGGATACCTTTTCCCAGTAGCTATGCTAAAATCCATCCGCACATTGCTTGCTGTTGCAGCCTATTTCGATTATGAAATATGGCAAATGGACGTGAAAACGGCATTCTTAAATGGATATCTTGAGGAAGATATCTATATGGAACAGCCGCTAGGTTTCACATCCAGTGATACTGATCACAAGGTTTGCAAGCTGCAAAGGTCCATATATGGACTTAAGCAAGCATCTCGGAGCTGGAACACTCGTTTCAATGATGTGATCAAAAAGTTTGGTTTCATCAAAAATGAAGAGGAACCATGTGTTTTCAAAAGGGTCAGTGGGAGCGCTGTTGTCTTCCTCGTATTGTACGTGGATGACATCCTCCTTATTGGGAATGATATTCCCATGTTGACATCAGTCAAGATGTGGTTGTCCAAGGAATTCTCCATGAAAGACCTAGGTGAAGCATCCTTTATTCTAGGAATTAAGGTCTATAGGGATAGACCGAATAGGATGCTAGGACTTTCACAGAAGATGTACATAGAGGAAAGTACTAAAGAGGTTTAGTATGGAAAACTCTAAGAGGGGATTAATACCCTTCAGACATGGTATTCATCTTTCCAAGAAGATGTGCCCCAGCACACCTGAGGAAATAGAACGCATGAGCAAGATCCCTTATGCTTCTGCAATAGGGAGCCTCATGTATGCCATGCTATGTACACGACCTGATATAGCCCATGCTGTGAGTGTCACAAGCAGATATCAGTCAAATCCAGGTGAAGAACACTGGACTTCTGTGAAATGTATCCTTAAGTACTTGAGAAGAACTAAGGATATGATGTTGGTCTTTGGTAACGGAGAACTCCAAGTCCAGGGATACACAGACTCGGATTTCATGTCCGATATAGATGATCGAAAGTCGACATCTGGAAGTCTGTTTGTGTGCAATGGTGGAGCTGTCAGCTGGAAGAGTTTCCAAGCAAACTGTGATAGCAGATTCCACCATGGAAGCAGAATATATCGCTGCATCAGAGGCTGCGAAGGAAGCATTCTGGTACAAGAAGTTTGCTGCAGAAATCGGAGTAATGCCATCAGATGCCATTCCTCTATACTGCGACAACAATGGCGCCATAGCCCTTGCTAAGGAGCCGAGGTCTCACCAGAAATCCAAGCATATTGAGCGGCGATACCACCTCATCCGCGATTACCTCGAGAAGGGTTACGTCGAGGTCAAGAGAGTCAACTCCGCAGATAATGTGGCAGACCCACTTACAAAGCCGTTGGGCCAGCAGAAGATCGAAGCCCACCTTGAGAAGATGGGACTTAGACTTGTAGCCAATTGGCTTTAGGACAAGTGGGAGATTGTTAGATATATGTGCCCTAGAAGCCAGAATTGGCTGACACTTGTAATACACTTCTAGGGGCAAAATTATAATTTTGACTAAAATCAATAAAATGGGTTATTTTCTATCACATATGTGTATTTAGTGTCTGTGATACATCCTTTGAGTTAATGGTAATGATAATTCATATTTTCAAGAGTTGAAAATTTAAGACATGAATAATCATTATTAACTCATAAAATGCTCCCGACCATAGGATCATCACGAGGATGGTGATTGATCCGGAAGGTTGGTGTACAATCGCTTCTCTTTAGTAGATGAGTCTTGAGTCTACGGTGTGGAGACACCGGAGCGAGAGTACAGGTACTCGTTAGAGAACGAGGGCACTGAGCGTGACCACCTCGAGTAGTCATTAGGGAGTCTACCTTCTCGTCAATGACTGACTCGATGCTGCAGTAGTGTGTCTGGTTCTTTGACCTGAGATGCATCGGCAGTTCACCTTGAGGGTGTTATAGTTTGACTACACCATTACTCGGTCTCCTAGCCATATGGAACCCTGAGGTGTATGTTGGCTATAGCATGTTCATTGTAGGAACTGGATTGCATCAAGATGGAATCTATCTACCTCGGTGGTAGAGGAGCAGCCCTATGATGATCATGAGAATCAAGTCCAGAAGCCCATGGCCATGGTAGAGTGAAATAATAGAAAGAGTTTCTATTTAGATTTTCACATTGGACTCGAATCGAATGATTACATCATATGACAGAGCCTAGGGTTTGACGAGTTCACCTTAAACCCTAATCTGATCGGGGCTCAAGATAGAAGAACTTGAATCACACAGGTAGCTGCACCAAGAGGTTCGCATTCAGCTCTGATGGGTTGCCACCATATACTGCTAGGTGTCACTGGTGGATTTTGGGAGCAATTAGAATGATTTAGATGATCGATCATTCTAGCTGTTCGAATCAGAAGAGTTCTGATCCATCGAAAGGAGTTTCGATGATGTCGATGATAGAGATCATGACATATCCCATTACCATACAGAACTGAACCTAACTGGGTCACACAAATAAGGGTTTGAATCTGGTGATCATCAATTGAACTGATCTAGTTCAATTGATCTGAATGAGATTCAATTAGGTTCAAGGAAAATCGTGCTAGCACTCGATTGAACCTAACGTTCTTCTTTTACTATCATAAATAAGTTGTCCTGACTGAGCCAAAGGAGTTTGTGCTCAAATCAGAGGCCTTCATATGGTCTGACTGGAGGTTGTCCAAGTCAGAAAAGGTTGTCTTATTTTGTAAGACATTACCTGCCATTTTTGGTCACCTGCCATTTCTTCGTTCTTTGACTTTGGTCAAAAGTCTGACCTTTGACTGGTCAAATATTGACCATTGATACTTTGACTTTTGACCACATGTCATGCACCTATTGGAGAGCTGGTGGGGGCCTTGTCCCCCTGCCAGAACCTGGCAAGGAGGAGGGCGCACGCCACCCTAGGCGTGTGCCCAAGTTGGAGGCGCCCAGGAGTCCTTGTTGGACAAGGGACTCCATCTCCTTTTTGGATTCCAATTAGAGTTCTCCTAAGAACCAACTTTGACTGGATCTTAGGCACCCTCTAAGGAGGAATCCAGGGGACTCTATTTTCACCAATCAGATTTAGATCTGATTTCACAAAGGGTTGTGATTGGTTGGGAAGAAGAGGAGTTGGATCACAGATAGTCTATAAATAAGACCCTGCGCCCAACTCAAAGTGCAATTGAGAAAAGTTTCCCACGCCCCAAGGCTGCTTCTTCTCTCCTCCTCCATGCCAAAGCATCTTCTCTCTTTCCTCTCCACGTCCCAAAATAGTTTGAGTTCTTGGTTGGTGCAATCCAGACAAGAGAAAGGTGATAGAAAGCTAGAAGGCTGCGCTGCTGCGAAGGACAACTGCTGATCTTTGAAAGGTATTTTGAAGATCCTCTAGATTAGATCCAGATCTGATTTTTGGAGATGTGATAGAGAAGAAGAGGATCTTCAGATTCAGACTGAGTGGATATCGATAGAGGTTAGGCACTTGCGTGGCTAGATCTAGAACCTTCCGCTGCTTACAGGATCATGAATGGATAATAGGATTACCCACTTCAAGATAAATTAAATTTGATTTAATTTATTTAAATTTATTTTAATTATTAAAATAATAAGAATCAGATCTGATCAAGATCAAAGAAAAAAAATATTAAAATATATCTCTTGATCTGATCAGATCTAAACGAACCTGATCCGAAAAATCAAAATTTTTCTTCATGGAAGAGATCTTATCTCCTACAGTCGAGGTTGAAGCTCGGAAGAGATCTTATCTCCTATAGTTGAGGTTGGCTCAGAGGAGATCTTATCTCCTACACTCGAGGTTAGCTTGGAGGAGATCTTATCTCCTGCAGTCGAGACTGACTCGATCGCTTGGGGGAGATCTTATCTCCTGCAGTCGAGATTGAAGCTCAGAGGAAATCTTATCTTCTATAGCTGAGGTTGGCTCGGGGGAGATTTTATCTCCTGCAGTCAAGGCTAAAGCTTGGAGGAGATCTTATCTCCTACAGCCAAGATTGGCTCGGGAAAGATCTTTTCTCCTATAGTCGAGGTTGGCTCAGGAGAGATCTTATCTCCTACAGTCGAGGCTGACTCAATCGCTCAGAAAAGATCTTATCTCCTGCAGTCGAGGTTGGCTCGAAAAAGATCTTATCTCCTGCAGTCGAGATTGACTCGATCGCTCGGGGGAGATCTTATCTCCTGCAATAGAGGTTGAAGTTCAGGGGAGCTCTTATCTCCTGCAGTCGAGATTGAAGCTCGGAGGAGATTTTATCTCCTACAGTCTAGGTTGGCTCGGAGGAGATCTTACCTTCTACAGTCGAGGCTGAAGCTCGGAGGAGATCTTATCTCCTACAGTTGAGGTTGGCTCAGGGGAGATCTTATCTCCTACAGCTGAGGTTGGCTCGGAAGAGATCTTATCTCCTATAGTCGAGGTTGACTCAATCGCTCGGGGGAGATCTTATCTCCTACAGTCGAGGTTGGCTCGGAGAAGATCTTATCTCCTACAGTCGAGGTTGGCTCGAAGGAGATCTTATCTCTTGCAGTCGAGGCTAACTCGGTCGCTCGGGAGAGACCTTATCTCTTGTAGTCGAGGTTGAAGCTCGGGAGAGATCTTATCTCTTGTAGTCGAAGCTGAAGCTCGAAAAAGATCTTATCTCCTGCAGTCGAGGCTGAAGCTCGGGGCAGATCTTATCTCCTACAGTCGAGGCTGGCTCGGGGGAGATCTTATCTTCTGCAGTCGAGGTTGAAGCTTAGGGGAGATCTTATCTCCTACAGCCGAGGTTGGCTCGGGGGAGATCTTATCTCCTGCAACCAAGGTCGAAAGTTGAACTCTTCGGGCTTCTGTTGGCGAAGACCTCGAAGCTCGATCTCCGACTTTGCTTATGTTAGGACGAGATTCTCCTCCTATTCCCAATATGGCCACTTTCGATTATTTCTTTCCTGTCATCACATAATTCTTGCACCAGAGAATAATAATATTGAAATGAAGAAGTTTTATTAAAGAAAGATTACTGATAATACATCCTCAGATTTTTTGAGTTCCAAGGTCGTGGAAGCATCATCCCTCTGAGCTCTTTCAGACGATAAGTATCAGACCGGATGACCTCCATCACTTCATACGGACCTTTCCAATTTGGGACGAGCTTCTCCTGGCTCTGAGACTGAGAGATGATGACTCGCCGAAGCACCAAGTCCCCCACTCTGAATGTTTACTTCTAACTCTAGAGTTGTAGTATCGGGCCATCTTCCATCTGTAGGCTGCCATCCGGATGTGGGCTTCCTTCCTTTTTTCTTTCAGCAGGTCGAGATTAACTCTAAGGTCCTATGGGTTGTGCTGCTCATTGAAGGCCACGACTCATACTGATGGAAGCTTAAGTTCAATCGGGATGATTGCCTCCATACCAAAGGCCAAGACGAATGGTGTTTCTTCAGTCAGCATTCTTTGTGTAGTTTGGTACGCTCAGAGAATGTGATAGAGTTCGTCCACCCAGATCCTCTTTGCTCTATCGAGCCTCGTCTTGATACCATGCAGTAGAGTCCGATTGGTCACTTTAGCTTCCCCATTGGCCTATGAGTGAGTCACCGATGTGAAGCGGTGGGAGATGTTTAGGTTTTCACAGAACTCGATGAATCTCGCTCCAGCGAACTGTCGCCCATTATTGGTTATGAGAGTTCGAGGCAGACCAAACCAACAGACTAATGACTTTCAGATGAAGTCCTGTACCTTGATCTCGATAATCTTCGCTAGTGGTTCGACTTCGACCCACTTGGTGAAATAGTCGATCGCGATCAGGAGGAACTTTCACTGTCCAAATGCCATCGAAAAAGGGCCAAGTATGTCCATTTTTCATTGCGCAAATGGCCAAGGTGCACTTAATAGAGTAAGCTCGGAGGTTGGCTGTCTTTGTATATTTATGTTCTTCTGACAGCGATCGCACTTCTTAACATACTCCATGAAATCGTGAAATAAGATCGGTCAATAGTATCCTTGCCGAAGTAGTTTTTGCAATAGGGACCTAGCTCCTACGTGACTTTCGTAGAGTCCATCGTGCACCTTCTATAATGCGAGGTTGACCTCTAAAGGTCGGAGATATCTTAGCAGCGGGAGCGAGTACGATCTCTTATACAATCTGCCCTCATATAAAATGTAGCGGAAGGCTTGATTCCTAAGTTTTCGAGCTTCTTTTGGGTCATGAGAAAGGACCCCCTTCTTGAGGTAGGCGACCAATGGGTCAATCCAGTTCGACTCGAATTCCATTTGCAGAACCACCTGAGATTTCTCTAGACTTGGGCACTTCAGAGTCTCCAAAAATACTTCTTTAGGTAGTTCGGTTGGGGTTGAAGTGGCCAACTTAGAGAGAAGATCGGCTCTTACATTTTCTACTCTCGAAATCTATCGAATGCTGAAACTATCAAAGACCAAAGTCAAATCCTTTACTTTCCCAAGGTATCTCTCCATGCTTTCCTCCCGCGCCACGTAGCTGCCATTAACTTGGCCAACCACCAACTAAAAATTGCTGTAGATTTGAAATCGATCTATTTTTAATTTTCTTGCTATTTTTAATCCAATGATCGGTGCTTCATATTCGGTCCCATTGTTGGTCGTAGGAAACTCAAAGCATAGTGCGTACTCGATGGAAACTCGAAGCATAGTGCGTACTCGATGATGACTTTCTCGAGGCTGACCAAGATCAATCCTACACCAGCTCCAGCAAAGTTGGATGAACCATCCACGTGCAGAGTCCAAAAGCCTTTGAAAAGGTCGTCACTTTCCTTAGGGAGATTCGACCGTGATAGCAAGGTGCCGATCTCGTTCTGTTCAAGCTCGGCTTCAACTGGAATGGTGCATTCTAACACAAAATCTATCAATATCTAGGCCTTGATCGATGGCCGGGGTCGATAATTGATGTCAAACTCTATGAGCTAGATTGCCCATTTTGTGATTCTTTTAGAAGCGTCCGTTCGATGAAGGACTAATCTCTGCATCCCTCAGGATCCGGCTCACATAGTAGACCGATCGCTGCATCTTCGCTTCTTCCTTGATCAGAACTGCCGCTAGGGCTATCAGAGAGACAGCTAAGTACAGAAATAATTCTTCTCTGGATTCGAGCTTTGCCAATAGTGGGGGTGAGCCAAGGTAGTTTTTAAGCTCTTCGAACATCCATTGGCACTCCGCTGTCCAGCAGAAGTTTTTTGATTGTCTGAGAACTTGGAAGAAGGGCACATATCATTCGACCGACCTTGAGATAAAGCGATTTAGGGATGCCACCTTCTCGGTCAGATGCTGAACTTTTTTGATCATTTTTGGAGCAGTCATCTCCTGAATGGCTCGAATTTTCTTGGGGTTTGCTTCAATCCCACATCTCGACACCATGAACCCCAAAACATCCCGGAGGTTACACCAAAGGTGCATATGGTTGGGTTCAGTTTCATCTTGTATTTCTTGAGTGTGCCGAAGGTCTCTTCAAGATCGACGAGGTGGTCTATAGAAGCTCGATTTTTGACGAGCATGTCATCCACGTACACCTCCATATTACGATCGATCTGCTCCTTAAAAATCTTATTGACCAGATGCTGGTATGTTACCCCTACATTTTTAAGTCCAAAGGACATGACCCTATAATAATAAAGACCATGATCGATAATGAAAGAGATTTTCTCCTCGTCCTCAGATGCCATCCATATCTGGTTATAACCAGAGAAGGTGTTCATGAAGGTGAGGAGCTCATGGTCCGAGGTTGCGTCCATCAATTGATCAATCCTAGATAAAAGATAGCTATCTTTCGGATAGGCCTTATTCAGCTTTTGGAAGTCAATGCACATCCTCCACTTGTTGTTTGTCTTTTTGATGAGGACCATGTTTGAAACCCAGGTCGGATAATTAATCTTTTGGATGAATCCGACTTTGAGGAGCTTATCTACTTCTTTGGCGATTGCTTTCTGCCTCTCCGGGGTGTGGTGGTGCATCTTTTTTTTTTTATCGATCGATGCTTCAAATCAATGACCAGTCGATGTTTCATGACTCGATGTCAATTTTCGATATGTCCGCTGGGATTCAGGCGAAGATGTCCACGTTTCTTTTGAGGAAAGTAATGAGTTGCTCCTAAACCTCGTCTACCAAGTTGGAGCCGATCTGCACCACGTGCTCCACGTTTCCATTATTTAAGGGTATAGAGACGAGGTCCTCCATAGGCTCATCCTGCTCCTCAGTGAGGTCATCGCAGACATCCAGTCTATCAACAAGATAAAGGTCGGACCACTCTTTCTTATGTAGGACGATTGAGTAGTAGTGCCTCGCCAAAGCCTAACCTCTCCAATCCCATGACTTGTCAGAAACTTTATCTTCAAATAATAGATTAATACCACCACTCGAAGTGCATTTAGATCAGATCGATCGAGAATAGCATTGTAGGCGGATGGAGTCCTCATAACTAGAAAATCGACCTATGCTTTAGCCAATTTTGGATGTTGCCCTGTAGTCACAGTCAAAGTTATTATGCTCTCAATCGGTACGGCATTGCCAGTGAATCCTATCAGCGGAGAGCTCATAGGCCCCAAGCGATCATCGGATAAGAACATTTTTGAGAAGACATCGTAAAACAATACATTGATCGAGCTTCTATTATCCATCAAAATATGACGTATATCATAGTTGGCAATGTTCAAAGAGATTACAACCACATCATTGTATGGGAACTAGACCCCCTGGGCATCCACCTCGGTAAAGGTCATGGATTCCTCGATCCTCCATCTCTTCATCAATCCCTCGGATCTGCTGGCCTCTCCTTATTGAAGCCCCCCTAAGATGGTATTGATGACGTCAAGAGATGGCCGATCTTCTTATTGGTCCTCCCTTCTTCGTGGCTCAGGCTGCGGTAACATGCTCAATCGATCTTCTCGCCCTTCGGGCCATCTCTATAGGAATCGGCTAAGTCTGCCTCGTCTGACGTGCTCCTCGATCTCATCCTGAAGTTGGATGTACTCCTCTGTATCGTGATTGTGGTCACGATGATAAAGGCAGAACTTATTGGAATTACACTTGCCGGACGAGAATGCATCCTCTCTAGCCTCGGCAGTTGTTCCCTAATTTTCATCAGCACTTAAATTTTTGAGGCATTAAAGGAGGCATAATTATGAAATCTTCATTGGAAAGAACCTCGGCGCACCCTTCCATCGGGGCTTCCCTGCCTCCGAGCCCGGGGGAGAGTTTGGGCTCGCTTGCACCTAGAAGGAGTCTGAGAATGCGGTTGAGCTTCACTCGGCTTTCTTTTTTCGGTGGGCCTGTCCAGCCTATCGATTCGCCGCTCACCATAGGCTTCATCGTCCTTAGCCTTGAAGGCCTCTTCAGCCCGGGCATAACCTTCAACCCGAGCTAGCATGTTATCAAAGTTCCTAGGATACTTCTTTTTCAGGGAGAACAGTAAATTATTCTTCTAGAGGCCACCCTTGAAAGCGGCCATGGTGATTGATTGATCCAGATTTTGGATCTTCAATGCAACGGCATTAAATTGGATGACATAAGTCCGGATGGATTCTTCCTCCTTCTGCTTGATGGTCATAAGAAAATTCGAACCTCGGTGCAGACATCGACTGCTGACGAAGTGGGCTACGAACTGATGGCTCATCTGATCAAACGATAAGATGATACTCGACTTAAGCACTGAGTATCAATTTTTGATGGCTCCCTTAAGGGTAGAGGGGAAAGCCTTGTTAGATATATGTGCCCTAGAAGCCAGAATTGGCTGACACTTGTAATACACTTCTAGGGGCAAAATTATAATTTTGACTAAAATCAATAAATGGGTTATTTTCTATCACATATGTGTATTTAGTGTCTGTGATACATCCTTTGAGTTAATGATAATGATAATTCATATTTTCAAGAGTTGAAAATTTAAGACATGAATAATCATTATTAACTCATAAATTGCTCCTGACCATAGGATCATCAAGAGGATGGTGATTGATTCGGAAGGTTGGTGTACAATCGTTTCTCTTTAGTAGATGAGTCTTGAGTCTACGGTGCGGAGATACCGGAGCGAGAGTACAGGTACTCGTTAGAGAACGAGGGCACTGAGCGTGACCACCTCGAGTAGTCATTAGGGAGTCTACCTTCTCGTCAATGACTGACTCGATGCTGCAGTAGTGTGTCTGGTTCTTTGACCTGAGATGCATCGGCAGTTCACCTTGAGGGTGTTATAGTTTGACTACACCATTACTCGGTCTCCTAGCCATATGGAACCCTGAGGTGTATGTTGGCTATAGACATGTTCATTGTAGGAACTGGATTGCATCAAGATGGAATCTATCTACCTCGGTGGTAGAGGAGTAGCCCTATGATGATCATGAGAATCAAGTCCAGAAATCCATGGCCATGGTAGAGTGAAATAATAGAAAGAGTTTCTATTTAGATTTTCACATTGGACTCGAATCGAATGATTACATCATATGACAGAGCCTAGGGTTTGACGAGTTCACCTAAACCCTAATCTGATCGGGGCTCAAGATAGAAGAACTGAATCACACAGGTAGCTGCACCAAGAGGTTCGCATTCAGCTCTGATGGGTTGCCACCATATACTGCTAGGTGTCACTGGTGGATTTTGGGAGCAATTAGAATGATTTAGATGATCGATCATTCTAGCTGTTCGAATCAGAAGAGTTCTGATCCATCGAAAGGAGTTTCGATGATGTCGATGATAGAGATCATGACATATCCCATTACCATACAGAACTGAACCTAACTGGGTCACACAAACAAGGGTTTGAATCTGGTGATCATCAATTGAACTGATCTAGTTCAATTGATCTGAATGAGATTCAATTAGGTTCAAGGAAATCGTGCTAGCACTCGATTGAACCTAACGTTCTTCTTTTGCTATCATAAATAAGTTGTCCTGTCTGAGCCAAAGGAGTTTGTGCTCAAACAGAGGCCTTCATATGGTCTGACTAGGAGGTTGTCCAAGTCAGAAAAGGTTGTCTTATTTGTAAGACACTACCTGCCATTTTTGGTCACCTGCCATTTCTTGTTCTTTGACTTTGGTCAAAAGTCTACCTTTGACTGGTCAAACGTTGACCATTGACACTTTGACTTTTGACCACATGTCATGCACCTATTGGAGAGCTGGTGGGGGCCTGTCCCCCTGCCAGAACCTGGCAAGGAGAAGGGCGCACGCCACCCTAGGCGTGTGCCCAAGTTGGAGGCGCCTAGGAGTCCTTGTTGGACAAGGACTCCATCTCCTTTTTGGATTCCAATTAGAGTTCTTCTAAGAACCAACTTTGACTGGTCTTAGGTGCCCTCTAAGGAGGAATCCAGGGGTCTCTATTCCCACCAATCAGATTTAGATCTGATTTCACAAAGGGTTGTGATTGGTTGGGAGGAAGAGGAGTTGGATCATGCTTAGTCTATAAATAAGACCCTGCGCCCAACTCAGATTCTAAGCAATTCAATTGAGAAACCCCACGCCCCAAGGCTGCCTCTCCCCTCCTTCTCCATGCCATAGTCTCTTCTCCCCTTGCTCTCCACGTCCAAAAGGAGTTTTGGACCTTGGTTGGTGCGATTCAGATCAAAGAAAGGCGATCAAAATAAGAAGGCTGCGCTGCTGCAAAGGACGACTGCTCATCTTCAAAAGAGTTTTGAAGATCCTCCAGATCAGATCCAGATCTGATTTTTGAAGGTGTGATAGAGAAGAAGAGGATCTCCAGATCCAACCCGAGTGGATATCGGTAGAGGCCAGGCGCTTGCGTGGCTAAGATCCAGAACCTTTCGCTGTAAACAGGATCATCAACAGGATAATAGGATTACCCAAATCAGGTAAATTAAATTTAATTTAATTTATCTTTTAATTTTATTTTATTAAAATAATAAGAATCAGATCTGAAACATATCAAGATCTGATCGAAATCAAGAGAAAAAGTTTTGAAATATATCTCTTGATCTGATCAGATCTGAGGACCGAGAAATCAGGATTTTCCTTCAAGCCTGGCACAAAATAGCATCTAGCACGCCGTGGAGCAACATCATTGTCCGAAAGACTTTCAGATGGTCGATCGAATCGATGGTCCCGTCGTAACTCTTAAACTGTGGGAGCTTGAAGTTCGGTGGGATCGATTTCTGCATAATTTTTTATGAAAAAGGAGGGTCAGTACAAATGTCATTATCGTATGAGGAGGGAGTGTGATGAAGCTTTTCGATTCATCGGCTCATTTCTAAGAGTCTTTGATCCAAGAGATCTTCATGATCTTTGATCTCTAGGTTTTTTTGATGGAATGGATGCGAAGCTTCCCCTTGGGTTGAGTCGTGGTCTGAGCAGGAGCTCTCCATCCTCTGCTTCTCCTTTCTGGGGATCAGAGATCGGGTAGCCCAAGTCGGCCATTTTTGGATCGGACCATAGGGCTCCGGAGAATCCTGCATCGATCGAACTGATGCTAGGGCCTGTCGATGCATGGCCTGCACTATCTTCGTAAAGCCACGAACCTACTGGACAAGCAGGTTAAACTGCTCTGCATCTACCATGGCTACAGGCAGAACCTAAGTTGCCGGGACTGAAGTGAAAGTAGATGGATCTGGACGGGATCGAGCCACGGAGGCCGTCGATCGCTGGATCGAAGCTCTCCTAGAAGGCATTTTCACTTGAAAAAGAACTTTAGAGAGGAAGAAGGGAGATCCCTAGAGAGGGAAGAGAGAGGTCATCGCTGAGCACTCCTTCAAGAACAGGAGAACCTTAGAGGTAGAAGACCCTTCTTCTAGTGCCAATTCTATTGGTGCAGAATTTGATCGACGTCGGATCGAGTTGGAGTGAAGAAGGATGAGGTCGCCGTCGATGACCTATAAAATAAAGTTCCATCCGGAGTTGGTGGTGGTGGCTTCAGTAGGATCCTCCGACGATCAAGTCAGCTCTTCTGGCCAACAGAAATGGAGTGCCCAGAAAAGAGAAGTGAGCTTAGAGCTTTAGAGGAGAGAGGAGGTTTAGAGAGAATATATCTTGAGGGTTCCATTTATAGATGGAGCTTGAATGATGATGATGACCATACTGTCTGGTAGCGAACCGCTCGAGACCGCATGAGATTCGGTACGGAGAGAGAGGTGTCACCAGATTGGTAGTGACAGCCATGTCGTCCGATCATGGGCTGCATGGGGCTTATTACGGAGAGAGCGATATCGTCAGACTAGAAGTGATAACCATGTTGTCCGATCGCAAGCCGCATGAAGCTTATTATGGAGAGAGCAGTGTCGTCAGACTGGTAGTGGCGGTCATATCATTTGATCGAAGCATGCATTCGGAGCTCGTCTGCAAGAGTAATCTAGAATGAGATCGGCTCCTATAGGCACCCGACTATAGGAGCAATCCAGAAGGAGTTCAATTTCTGAAGGAGTCCGACTGCAGGAGCGATCTGAAAGGAGTTCGGCTAGGGCACGATCGCTGAGGAGTTCGGTCGGAGCTCGACCGCTGAAGAGTTCGAAGGAAGTTTGGCTCCTATAGGTGCCTGATGTGTGCTAATTTATAGCTATGGCAAGTACACCAGTCGATCAAATAATAAAGTGAATGAGTAGAGTATCGTCCCTAGAGGATTGAAAAATAAGTACTGAAAAGCTCTTTCCTAGGCTTTATTTAGAAGATCGATTTATGAGAATAAGAAATTAAAGAATAAAATAAAAAAATAATTAATTTTTTTTTAAGAAAATAGAGAGAGTGTAAATTATTAGGATTTTAAACTCAAGAGCAATGGATTACTAAGGCAATCGGTTCACCAACTCAGTCAATATAATATTCAGATTTTTAGATTAATTTTATTTTATATGACGGTGGAGTCTCCTAATTTATTCACTATCCTTTGGTCCAGGCATAGCAAAACTATTAATATTTATTAATTATCATTTGATCCAGGTGTAATTTAAATAAATATTAATGCATTAGGTTTTGTGAAACCCTCTATTTAAAATATGCTGCATCCAAAGCGCACTAAAATTTCCGCATGCATATGAATTCTAATTTGATTCATAATACAAGGTATATAATCAAGAAGCATAGAAAATTTAGACTGTTTGATTGCTGAAATTGATTCTCTATTGCTCTTGATGTGGAGAACTTGGTGAAGAAGAAGATGCTCCTTGATCGATATCTTGATTGTCGAAAAAAAAAATCAAAAATCCTTTTTAATTTCTCATAAATCACTCTTCTTTTTCTACTTATTTCCTCTCTTTTTCTTTTTTTCTCTTTTTCTGACTTCTCTCTCTTTCTCTCAGTCTCTCTTTCTCTCTATCTCTCTCTCCCTATCTCTCTCTCTCTGATTTTTTACGACAACACTAGGTTTTTTTTATAGATGAAGAGTTTAATTTTCTCCCAAAATCCATCAAAAATTAGGTTTAAGACTCCCAAAACAACTCAAATTAAGATCTGGATAATTCTGCCCGTTAGATGTTGATCAAACGGTCCAAAAATCACTCAAAAACCCCTTAAAATAACTCAGATCAAGTTGGATTTCATGCCAACCGTTGGATCTACCGTTGGATTGAATCTGGGCCATCCGATTGCGTAGAAAGAAGCCTTCTGATCTTTAGTTTATCGTCGAGATGAATCTCAGCCGTTGGATCTCGATCAGGAGCTACGGATGCCTTCCATCAGCGCCTTCGTTTCGGCCGTTCGATCAAGTTTCAGTGAATACCGCCCGTTGGATCAGACAAAATTTCCAAATTATCCTTCGTAGACTATGCGCGAGCCCGGTGTTGCATGGACCACCGCGTTCTTCAGCCAATCAGAGCATGCCTTTTGCTGTAAAATTCCCAAAATATCCTTCAGATGGTCCATCATGCGTTGCGAAAAATGCTGACGTCATCCTGACGTCAGTGTTGCGTTGGCGGGTCGGTTTGCTGTTGCGATCGAACCGGGCCAAACCGCTGAACTGGTTTTCTGAGCCGATTTGAACCGAATCAATTTTTTTTTTTTTAAATTTAATTTTGGGCTCGTTTGAAGTCCATTTTGCCTGAAATTTATTTCATCTGAACCAAAAAAATAAGATCTTCACATTGATGGCCTTTTTTCCTACATAATATTAATAAAATTATCAAATTCTAAAAAAATAGATTAATTTATTTTATAATTTAATACTTTTATTAGTATATTTTTATCACTTATCACACCTCCCAACTTAGTCATTGCTAGTCCCTTAGCAATGTTTTATTTAATACTATGTTTCAATAAAATTATCCATCACAAAGATAAAATCTAGGATTAAAGGTCAAAAAGTTTAGAAAATACTGCTAACTAAGCATTGAGCTTCAGAAGTAAATTTTTTAGTCAATATAATTAAAAACTTTCTTAGAGTATATCAAAGATCTATAGCACTTGTATTCGTGATGACTAACTTTAGCATTTCAGTATTAAATTAAAAGAATAAAAGTATCTTCTTTTATCATCTATTTTGGTCAATTTTCTATATATTCTCAATTTTATACTCATGAATTAAGGTAGCTTTCACATTGCCTTCCCCCCCTATTTTTTTTTTTTACTGTGCTGAGCATCCTGGCCTTTCCTTCACCATTTTACTTGAATTTTCACACTTGACCTAGGTGCAGAGATCCAGTTACTAGGCTTTGGGCAATCCACATATACTTTGTTTTTTGCACTTTATTTATAGGCAGGTAGCTCTTTCCTTAAATTCAAATATTTTTAATTAGAATATATATTAATTATCAATTTTTAGTGATAATTGAATCTCCAGTTGGTCTTATAATCAATACCTACTTTTCCTTGTTAGTGTGTATGTGTAATAAAAAGTGCTAATAGTCTTTTAATGACCTAAGTAGGCTTGCTAAAAGTTGACCAAATAATCTACTTCTTTAACTCGTTACATTCATTAGCAAATAATTCTATCTTTTATCACTTATCCAGTCTATCTTGCTCAAGATTTTCTTCTTGACACATGATTTTTTTTTTTAACTTATTCTACATTGTCTTAAAGGAGAAAGAAAAATAAAGGATGTAATAAAGGACAGGAAGGAATACACCTGATTTGATTTAGTCTGATTCTTTGGAGCTTTGAAATTTTGCTGGAGCTCTCATTGATTTTTTTCTGCAAAATTGAAAATACACACCAGAGTAGTAAAAGAGCAACAATAAATTACTCAAAAATAAAAGAAAAAAAATGATTAAAACTAAAAAGAAAAGAAATAACCTATCTAGTAGTTCTGATTTATAGTCTTCAGCTTGACTTTTTTTTTTTGAGTTCTAAAGTAGATCAATCTGGTGCCATTTCAATTGGAATATTTTCATATTTGATTGAGTCCTCTTTCAATTTGATATTGCTCGCTTTTATAGTCTCAAATCTATTTTCTACAGAATTATCATATAATGGATTGTCAATAATATCAATTAGAAAATAAGTTTGATTATCATCAGTTTGTTTAGTATCTTTGAAAATATTAAAAATAACTTGTTTGTCTTGGACTCTAAGAATTAATTTTTTTTGTTAAACATCTATTAAAGCTCCTCCAATAGCTAAAAAAAATCTTCCTAAAATAAGGGGCACATCATAATCTTCTTTCATATCAAGAACAATAAAATCAACAGGGAAAATAAACTTGTTTATCTTTACCAAGACATCCTCCACTATACCTCTTGGATATTTAATGGATCTGTCGGCTAATTGAAGAGTAATAGTGGTAGGCTTTGGTTCTCCTAGACCCAGCTTCCTAAAAATAGAAAAAGGCGTGAGATTAATGCTTGCTCCTAAATCATAAAAAACTTTATCAAAACTACAATCACCAATAATGCAGGGGATAGTAAAATTTTCTGGATCTTTAACTTCTGTGGTAATTTATTTTGAAGTATTGTTGAGCATTCTTCATTCAAATTTATTCTCTCATGCACCTTCAGCTTTTTCTTATTTATTAAGATTTCTTTGAGAAACTTGGCATATCTGAGCATTTGAGTAATAGCATCTACAAAAGGAATATTAATATGTAAATTCTTTAAAATTTTGAAAAAGTTAGAAAATTCCTTATCTGGATGCTATATTTGTCTCTCTGGGAATGATAGTGGTGGCACATAGGGCTTCACATTTGGATCAGCAAACCGTATACCTGGAGACCATCCATCTGCTGGTTGTATTGGTGATTGACGAATTTTAGTTGATGGTTTCTTATTTGTTGTTGGCTCTTCAGTCTCATTCTTCTGATGTGGCTCCTCCAGCTTTGTACCACTTCTTAGGGTGATAGCATTGACTTGCTCCCTTAGATTTGTCTCCATATTGCTTGGTAAGGATCCTTGAGGTCTCTCAGAGATTATCTTAGCCATTTGACCTATTTGCATCTCCAAGTTTCAAATTGCTGCTGTTTGATCCTGTCTAAGTTTGGCTTCCAAATTTTTTATAGTTGGTTCTTGGTTTTGTATAAATTTGACCATCAGCTCTTCCATGTTGGACTTCTTTTCAGGTACTTGGATTCCTGGAGGTAGCTGTTGTGCTGCATTTTGATTGCTCCACGAGAAATTTGGATATTGCCTCCACCCTTGATTGTATGTGTTGGAGTAGGGATTGTTTTGTTGCGGCCTAAAAAAATTATCAATATAATTAGCTGTATCAGTTATTTTAGCAAAAGGATTACCTGTCTGGCAATTGCTCGTATCGTATCCTCCTCCACATAGGTCACAAATAATGCTCTGAATATGCATAGCTGTTTTCTTTAAGTTGTTGACTTCGGCTCTAAGGGCTGCAATTTCAGCTAGTAAGGTTGGCACGCAATCTACTCCCTGCACAGCTGCTAGTCTTTTTGGCATCATACGTTCTGTCTGCCATTGATAGCTATTTGATGCCATCTCATCGATCAGATCGAAAGCTTTTTCCTTCATTTTTTGATTAATGATTCCTCCTGCTGCTACATCAATCATAAAATGATTAGTAGGAGATAAACCATTATAGAAAGTTTGTACCTGAAGCCATACGGATAGTTGATGATGTGGACATCTCCTTAGCAGTTCCTTGAAATGCTCCCAAGTCTCATATAGTGTCTCCATGTCCATCTGCATAAAGAAAGTGATATCGTTGCGCATCTTAGCAATCTTGGAAGGTAGAAAGTACTTGGCTAAGAATTTTTGGGCAAGGACATCCCAAGTTGTGATAGAATCTGTAGAAAGAGAATGAAGCTAACTCTTAGCTTTGTCCCATAAAGAGAAAGGAAATAACCTTAATCTAATAGCATCATCCGACACCCCATTAATTTTAAAAGTATCGCAAAGTTCAAGAAAATTAGAAATATGGGCATTCAGATCATTATGCATATGTCCACTGAATTGGACAGTTGATTGAATCATTTGGATCATCGTCAGTTTTATTTCGAAGTTGTTTGCTTGTACAGGCGATCTCCTGATGCTCGAAGCTGCATCGGCTACAGATGGTGTGATGTAATCATTTAATGGATGATGTACTGGTCGAATAGCTTCATGCTGTCCTTCGATTGTCATATCCAATCCTACATTGATGTCGTTAGGATCTTCAGCTGCCATGTTTCTTTCTTATTGTAGTCTTCTAATAGTCCTTTCAATTTCTGGATCTAAAGGTAGTAAGTTACTATGTCTAGTACATGTCATGCATTGAATAATTTTTTTTTAAATAATAAAAATTAAAAATAAATTTTTAAAGTAAAGCTAGGATCAAAATTTTAATATTATTTTAGACACAATCCTCGGCAACGGTGCCAAAAACTTGATGCATGCTAATTTATAGCTATGGCAAGTGCACCGATCGATCAAGTAATAAAGTGAATGAGTAGAGTATCATCCCTAGAGGATTGAAAAATAAGTACTGAAAAGCTCTTTCCTATGCTTTATTTAGAAGATCGATTTATGAGAATAAAAAATTAAAGAATAAAATAAAAAAATAATTAAAATTTTTTTAAGAAAATAGAGAGAGTGTAAATTATTAGAGTTTTAAACTCAAGAGCAATGGATTACTAAGGCAATCGGTTCACCAACTCAGTCAATACAATATTTAGATTTTTAGATTAATTTTATTTCATGTGACGGTGGAGTCTCATAATTTATTCACTATCCTTTGATCCAGGCATAGCAAAATTATTAATATTTATTAATTATTCTTTGATCCAGGTGTAATTTAAATAAATATTAATGTATTAGGTTTTGTGAAATCCTCTAATTAAAATATGCTGCATTCAAAGCGCACTAAAATTTTCACATGCATATGAATTCTAATTTGATTCATAATACAAGGTATATAATCAAGAAGCATTAACATAGATGTACTTGGTCCGTAACATCTATGTTCATCAGATCAATTTAGAAGATGGCCAGTAATCTAAAAGCATTAAGATCAGATTTATATACTCCTCATGAATAAAATTTAAAAATAATCATACTGAATATTGCATCAAAAGAGTGGCTACACCTTAGCCTTAGTAAAATAAAATTTAGTTCATGATAACAAATTCAAAAATAGAAAATAAAATAAAAAGCATAGAGAATTTAGACTGTTTGATTGCTGAAATTGATTCTCTATTGCTCTTGATGTGGAGAACTTGGTGAAGAAGAAGATGCTCCTTGATCGATATCTTGATTGTCGAAAAAAAAAATCAAAAATCCTTTTTTATTTCTCACAAATCACTCTTCTCTTTCTACCTCTTTCCTCTTTTTTTCTTTTTTCTCTTTTTCTGACTTCTCTCTCTTTCTCTCTGTCTCTCTTTCTCTCTGTCTCTCTCTCCCTGTCTCTCCCTCTGATTTTTTTACGACAACACTAGGTTTTTTTTATAGATGAAGAGTTTGATTTTCTCCCAAAATCCATCAAAAATTAGGTTTAAGACTTCCAAAAGAACTCAAATTAAGATCTGGATAATTTTGCCCGTTAGATGTTGATCAAACGGTCCAAAAACCACTCAAAAACTCCTTAAAATAATCCAGATCAAGTCGGATTTCATGCCAGCCATTGGATCTACCGTTGGATTGAATTTGGGCCATCCGATCGCGTAGAAAGAAGCCTTCTGATCTTTAGTTTATCGTCGGGATGAATCTCAGCCGTTGGATCTCGATTGGGGCTATGGATGCCGTCCATCAGCGCCTTCGTTTCGACCGTCCGATCAAATTTCAGTGAATGACGCCCATTGAATCAGACAAAATTCCCAAATTATCCTCCGTAGATCATGCGCAAGCTTGGTGTTGCATGGACCGCCGCGTTCTTCAGCCAATCAGAGCATGCTTTTTGCTGTGAAATTCCTGAAATACCCTTCAGATGGTCCATCATGCACTGCGAAAAATGCTGACATCATCCTGACGTCAGCGTTGCATCGATGGGTCGGTTTGCTATTGCGATCGAACCGGACCAAACCGCTGAACCAATTTTCTGAACCGGTTTGAATCGAACCAATTTTTTTTTTTTGAAATTCAATTCTGGACTCGTTTGAAGTCCGTTTTGCTTGAAATTTATTTCATCTGAACCAGAAAAATAAGATCTTCACATTGGTGGCTTCTTTCCTACATAAGATTAATAAAAGTATCAATTTTTAAGAAAATAGATTAATTTATTTTATAATTTAATACTTTTATTAGTATATTTTTACCACTTATCAGTGTCCGACTGAAGGAGAATCTTGGAGGAAGTTTGGCTCCTATAGGAGTTCGATCGAAAGAGAAGTCCGAAAAAAGTTTGACTCTCGTACGAGTCCGACTGAAGCTCGATCGCTGAGAAGTTCGATCGATTGAAGAAATTCGGCTAAAACTCGACCGCTGGACAGTTCGGAAGGGGCTGGGCCGCTATGGAGTTTGGCTAAGGCTCGTCCGCTGAAGCTCTTCTGTGACTATTGATTGTATTAGACTGAGCATCAGACTGAACTTCGGTGGGAGCGAAATTTATTCCCAATAATAAGCATCATAGAAATAATAATTGGAGCGGAAGCAGAAGATTTGACCTATGGGATCTTGAAAATAATCACTGTACTTAATAAACTAATTAAAATCTATTTTACTATTAGGAAACAGATTATAGATTTTAATTAGTATTTTTAATAAGTCTCGAAAGAGATTATTAAATAATTTAGGATTATTGATCCTTGCATTAATAATTAAATTTAGATTATTAATCAGAATACCTAGAATTGATAATTGATCCAAGTGAAATCAGATATATCCTAGTTCTTTATCAATCGAATTTTGATTTAGCTTTTATTGAGTTCTTTAGTGTTAATTTTAGCTTTAGTTTCCATTATCATTCAGTTTTGATCATTCAGATATTAATGGAATCAATGTTTATTTTTTATAATTAAACTCAATCCTCATAGGAACGATCTCTTATTCATCATTATATTACTTGAGCGATTTCATGCACTTATGAAATAGGCTATTAATTTTTTAGCGCCATTGTCGGAGATAGATACTTTAATATCAAGAATAGTTGATTTTATTAGTAATCTAATATTTTTTTTATATTTAATATATATATATACTTTACTGCTTTTTAATTTTTATTTTTTGCTTTAAATTTTTTATATATGGTAGATCTCTATGCTTTCTAACTAGATTATCTTAATTGCATGATTTAATAATTATTTTATTTTACATAATTAACTTACTATTTATTATTCTTAGATATTTACTGCTTTTTATAGTTTAAAATAATTTACTGCTTTTTATAGCTTAGTGATTTTTTTTTAGACTTAATCACTTAAACTTAATTTTTTGCAAAACCCCAAAAAAATAAAAAATAAAAAAATAATTAAAAAATAATAAAAAATACTGACATTTCATAATACTTAACTAATATAGCATAACCAAAAATATATTTTTTAAAAAAATTAACTTGATTGGATATCTTGTTTCTTTGCATTGCATCTCCATAATTAACTTTAAGGATACTTAACCCATGAATCAGATAAAGTGGGAATTTGATCATCCTTCCTTAGTCAAAAAATTACATCTTTCATCCCGCATAACCTAGACCTTAATCTAAAATCAATTAGACGTTGGCCCTAGGATATTCGAGCTTAATAGGATAAGAAAGCCCTAGAGTTGGACCGGGTTTGGATTGATTAGCTGCTCGGTGTCTAAAGCAAGTGGTTTAAGAAGGTGATTTTTAATTGGTTCCATTGTCTAACCTAGCCAACTCAGTTGGTATCTAAGAAAAGCAATAAGTAGGGGACCTCCCATTTCTTACACTTATCTGATCGAGAGAGTTAGTCAGTTTTGGGCTTGGAGTGCTTGAAGGCGGTCTTGAAATAGTTAGGAGCTGTCTAGATCTAGGTTAATCCTAGGATAGATAGTCCATTTTGTGCTAACTTATTTGCCATTAAAATTTAAATCTAATTAAAACACTCTTCTCTTTTATCTCTAGATTTAGGATTCTTTAGGACTCATCTTTAAAACTCTTTTCTTTTCTATCTCTCCTTCCTCTTCTCTCTTCTCTTTTAAAAAAATAAATAATAATAATAATCTTTCAAAATTGCAACTTGGAAAAGAGAATTGGGTCGACTTGTGAGAATTGAATCAAACCCTATTTTAAATCAAGAAATTGATTGTACTTATAGATAAAACAGAAAAGCCATCAGAGAAGAGAAAGAATCCGAGGTAAAAGTAGAAATGGTTGAAGATACAAGGAGAGAAGTTACTGTAGTAGGGAATAATGAGATTGTTAGAGAGGCAAACCCCAGGGCATTGCAAGATTATGCCATGCCTATCGTGAATGGAGCTTCATCTAGCATCACAAGGCCACTTGTGCAGGCAAACAACTTTAAGATCAAGCCTGCTTTGATTCAAATAATCCAAATAGCAGTTCAGTTTGGAGGATTGTCCAATGATGATTCTAATGCGCACATTGTAAATTTCTTGAAAATATATGATATCCTTAAGCAGAATGGAGTGTCAGATGATGTAATTCGGCTAAGATTGTTCCTATTTTCACTTAGAGATAAGGCTAGAGCATGGTTAAAGTCTCTTCCTGCTGGCTCGATCACCACATGGAATGACTTAGCACAAAAATTTTTGGCAAAATTCTTTCCACCTGCTAAGACTGCCAAATTAAGGATCGACATCTAAACCTTCGTGCAATTCGATATGGAGACCTTATATGAAGCTTGGGAAAGGTTTAAGGATCTGCTTAGGAGGTGTCCGCACCATGGGCTACTTAAATGATTGGTTGTACAAATCTTCTACAATGGATTGAATAACCATACTAGAATTAATATTGATGCTGCTGCTAGAGGTTCATGGGGAAGTCGCTTGATGAGGCCTATGATCTTTTGGAGGAAATGGCCAACAATAATTACCAATGGCTCAATAAGAGGAACATGGCGAGGAGGCCTGCTGGGGTTCATGAGATAGACGCTATTACCGCACTCAATGCAAAGGTAGACATTATTTTCAAAAAATTAGATCATTTGTCTATTAATGCTGTTAATACTCTTGTGCAGACCTATGAGATGTGTACTGGGCAACATGCTACTCAAGATTGCCCAATTGACAGCTCATTCATGCCTCCAGTATAAGAACAAGTGCAATATGTGACAAACCAAGGAAGGCAACAGAATAATCCATACTCAAACACCTACACACCTGCCTGAAAGAACCATCCAAACTTTTTCTGAAAAAATTAGCAGCCACAACAGAATTATCAAAATAGAGGACCACCTGGTTTCCCATAGCAAGAAAATAAGTCTAACCTGGAAGAATTGGTTGCAACTCTTACCAAGGTCACTACTGATTTCATGGGTGAAACTAAGGCAAACTTTCAAAACCAACAAGCTGCCATTAAGAACTTGGAAGTACAAATGGGACAGTTGGCCAATATGATAGCTAACAGAACTCAAGGATCATTACCTAGCAATACTGAAATGAATCCAAAAGAGCATGTGAAGGCAATTACCTTAAGCAGTGGCAAACAACTTGGGGAACGATTAAGGAAAGAGCTTGTTAAGGAGCAAGTAAAAGAACAAACTTAAGAAAAAACTATGATCGAAGAAAAGTTAAAAGAGAAAACGGAAGAGCCAGTAAAGCCTTACATCCCACCAGTTTCTTTTTCTCAAAGGCTCAAGCAAAGTAAGGATGATAAGAACTTCCTGAAATTTTTGGAGGTTTTCAATAAACTACACATAAATATTCCATTTGCTGAGGCATTAGCCCAGATGCCTAGCTATGTTAAATTCTTGAAGAAAATCTTTCCAAAAAGAGAAGGCTAGAGGACCATGAGATAGTCATGCTCACCGAAGAATGCAGTGCAATCATTCAGAACAAGTTGCCATCAAAACTAAAGGATCCAGAGAGTTTTATAATTTCATGCAATATTGGCAATATGAAATTCATTAAAACATTATGCGATTTAGGTGCTAGTATTAACTTGATGCCATTATCTATTTTCAGAAAGCTTGGACTAGGGGATGTGAAACCGACCAGTGTTTCATTATAACTAGCTGATCGATCGGTATCCTAGAGGCATAGTGGAGGATGTGTTAGTCAAGATGGATAAACTTATCTTTTCAGTGGATTTCATTATCTTGGATATGGAGGAAGATAAAGAGGTTCCTTTGATATTGGGGCATCCATTCCTTACAACTAGCAAGGTACTTATAGATGTCCATGAGGATAAGCTTACTTTAAGAGTGGGATAAGAAGAGGTAATTTTTAACGTGCTCAATTCTTCTTAATATCCTCTTGAGAATGATGAGTATTTTAGATTAGATGTGATTAATGAATTTATTAGTGAAATAATTGATAATTCTAAATATAACTTGATTGATTGTGTTGAAAAAAAATTATTAAAAATAAATTTGAACAGTTAATTGAGCATGTTGATGTGTTAAATGATGTTGAGAAAATACAGAATTCAGTAAAAGCTAACCCAACCTCCAAGCTTGAGCTTAAGCAGCTCCCTTCTCACTTAAGATATGCATTCTTGGAAGATTCATCCATTTTTTCTATCATTATATCTGCTCATTTGTCTGCTGAACAAGAAAAAAATTATTGCATATATTGAGAAAGCATAAAAAAGCACTAGGCTGGTTTATTGATGATATTAAGGAGATTAGTACCAGTATATGCATGCATAAAATTTTAATGGAAAATAACTACAAACCTTCAATTGAGCATCAATGTTGGTTAAATTCTAATATGAAGAAAGTAGTTAGAGCTGAAGTAATGAAATTACTTGATGCAGAAATTATCTATCCTATTTCTGATAGTAGTTGGATAAGTCATATTCAAGTAGTTCCTAAGAAAGGGAGGATGACTGTTATTACAAATGATAGAAATGAGCTGATACCCACTAGGACAGTCACTGGTTGGCGTGTGTGTATTGATTATAGAAAGTTAAACAAAGCCACATTCAAGGACCATCTTTTCTTGCCTTTTATTGATCAGATGCTTGAGAGATTGTCTGGATATCCCTTCTACTGTGTTCTAGATGGTTGTTCAGGATATTTTCAAATTCTTACTGTACCTGAGGACCAAGAAAAACTATATTTGCTTATCCATATGGAACATTTGCATATAAGATAACGACATTTGGGTTATGTAATGCACCTGCAACTTTTCAAAGGTGTATGATGTCTATATTCTCTGACATGATTGAAAAATTCATTAAAATCTTTATGCATAATTTTTTTTAATTTTTGGTTCTTTTGATATGTGTTTGACTAACCTCTTTCAAGTTCTACAGCATTGTGAAGAAACTAATCTTGTATTGAATTGAAAGAAGTGTCATTTTATGATACAGAAAGGAGTAGTGTTAGAACACAAGATTTCATCTAGAGGCATAGAAGTGGACTAAGCAAAGGTGGAGGTCATTGAAAAATTACCACCACCAATATCTGTTAAAGGAGTGAGGAGTTTCTTAGGACATGCTGACTTCTATAGAAGATTTATAAAAGACTTCTCTAAAATTACCAAATCTCTTTGTAATTTATTGATCAAGGATGTGCCTTTTAAATTTACTGATGAGTGTTTGATTGCTTTTAACAAGTTAAAAAAAAAGTTAATCTCAGCTTCCATTATCATTGCACCTGATTGGAATTTACCATTTGAACTTATGTGTGATGCAAGCGACTGCGCTATAGGTGCAGTCTTGGGACAAAAAAAGAAGAATAGACTTCATATGATGTACTATGCGAGTCGGACACTAAATGATGCACAGTTGAACTATGCCACCACAGAGAAGGAGTTGCTTGCTATTATTTTTGCTTTTGATAAATTTAGACCATATCTTATAGGAGCAAAAACAATAGTTTATACTGACCACTCAGCAATTAAATATTTACTTAAAAAAAAGGATGCAAAACCAAGATTAATTTGTTGGGTGCTCTTGTTGCAGGAATTTAACTTGGAGATTATGGACAAGAAAGGAGCAAAATATCTTATAGCAGATCACTTATCCCGATTAGAATTAGGTAAAAAAATTGAAGACACTGAAGTACCCATTAACGAGTCATTCCCTGATAAGAAGTTATTTGCATTACTCACATCTAGCATACTCTGGTATGCTGATATTGTTAATTTTAAGGCATGTAATATTATTCCTCCTGAATTTAATTACCAGCAAAAAAAAAATTTTTACATGATGTAAAATATTATTTTTGGGAGGATCCATATTTATATAAGTATTATCCAGATTAGTTTATTAGGAAATGTGTGCTTGATGATGAAATTAAAAATATTTTAAAACACTACCATTCATTAGAGTGTGGGGACCATTTTGGATCCAGCAAAACAGCTGCTAAGATATTGCAGTGTAATTTTTATTGGCCTAACCTGTTTAAAGATGCTATTGCTTTTATTTCTTCTTATGATCGATGTTAAAGAACTAGGAATATTTCTTTTAGATAGAAAATGCCACTAACTAATATCCTTGAGGTAGAGCTATTTGATGTGTGGGGATTAGATTTTATGGGGCCTTTTTCATCTTCTCATTCAAATCAATATATCTTGGTGGCAGTGGACTATGTATCCAAATGGGTCGAGGCAGTAGCACTTTTCTCTAATGATGCTAAGAGTGTGCTCAAGTTCTTAAAAAAATACATATTCACACACTTTGGTATTCCAAGGGCTATCATCATGGATGAAGGTAAGCATTTCTATAATCGTTATTTGGATTCTCTACTTACAAAATATGGTGTTACTCATCATGTAGGTACACCATATCATCCCCAAATAAGTGGACAAGTAGAGATCTCTAACCATGAAATTAAAAGAATATTGGAGACTACTGTCAACTCATCGAGAAAGGACCGGTCCCTAAAATTAGATGATGCATTATGGGCATATAGAACAGCATTCAAAATATCAATTGGGATGTCTCCGTATTGCCTAGTTTATGGAAAAGCATGCCAGTTACTTATGGAGCTAGAGCATCGAGCTTATTGGGCAACTAGGTTGCTAAATTTTAATATGGAAGCTGCTAGGGAGAAAAGGTTATTACAACTTAATGAACTTGATGAGTTCTGCCTTCATGCATATGAAAATGCAAGAATTTATAAGGAGAGAACGAAAAAATGGCATGACAAACATATTATGAGGCATGAATTCCAAGTAGGACAAAAGGTGTTGCTGTATAACTCTCGCCTAAAGCTATTTCCAGGCAAGCTCTGGTCTAGGTGGTCAGGTCCATTTAAGATTATATAAGTTTTTCTATATGGAGCTGTTGAGCTGAAGAATGGTGATAGGACCTTCAAGGTCAATGGACAAAGATTGAAGGAATACATTGATGGAGGATTTGAGCAACCAAAAATCTCCATATCGCTGACATAATGCATTGGGATAGTCAAGCTAACGACTATAAACTAACGCTTCTTGGGAGGCAACCCAAGCCAAATTCTTTTTATTTTTTTTATTTTTGTGAATTGAGTCAATTTTGATCTTTACTATATTTTCAAAGTTTGAATGGATGTTGTTCATTTTTTGTAGGCACATTAAAGAAGACAAGAGAGAAAAAATGATTAAGGACAAGTTGCAAACTCGTACATAGGCACGCTACAAAGGGGAGTACCCCTAACCTTTAAGAATGCCTTGCTATAATATGTAGTAGTGATCTTGTCATTGAGGACAATGTCCAATTCAAATTTGGGGGTGCATTTATATTTCTCAGATTACTATTTTGTTATAAAAAATAATAAAATAAAAAAAGTAAAATATTGATTCACTGATGACTTCTAAGGATATAGAAAGAGATGATTTTGTCTTTGTTTTATTGTTTGGCTATCTAAGCTTTGAATTTGGAAGTCAAATTCAG
Organism: Cocos nucifera; assembly: GCA_006176705.1. NCBI lineage: Eukaryota > Viridiplantae > Streptophyta > Magnoliopsida > Arecales > Arecaceae > Cocos > Cocos nucifera. The sequence goes on along the minus strand of QRFJ01004517.1, from coordinate 111,193 downwards.
TGATTGACTATTTTAAACTTGTAAATACTTAGATAAAATCTTCAGTGATTGACTATTTTAAACTTGTAAATACTTAGATAAAATCTCATATAGGAGATAGTTACTTTGCTTTGCCAATCCTGCTTGTGAGCTTTATTATGCTTGTTGAAATGAAATATAGGCAATATATTTGAGAGAAATGATATAGGCATTCCTTTGCTATACCCTTTTTGATTCCTTGTATTTTCTTTCCATCCTATCTCATATCTACTATTCATATTGTTTGAGAATAATTGATTACAAAAGTTAGAGCATACTAAATTTTTAATATTCCTTCCATTTAAAAAAAAAAAAAGTATAATCTACTTTGCTGTTTCAAGTTGCCTAGTAACTAGGAGCATTCATGAGCCCCATTTTTGCTTTTACGTCAAATAGTGACTTGAATTATGAGTATGCAAAGCACTTTAAGTATATGACTTGCTGAGTAACCGGGCGCCTTCATGACCAATATCGGTATTCATGTAAAAAGGCAAATAATGACTTAAGGAAGAGTGCCAAAATGTATAGACTATTCTGAAAGTATAAAATAAAATAAATAAAGGAAGGGATGTAAAGTATAAGTAATTGAGTATGCTCTGATTTATTATGGTTAATTTATTTTCACTTATGTGACCATAACCATCATTCAGGTTGCTTGCTTTCATTTTTTTTTTACCCATAAAAGTCCTATTGATCTCTTGAGGATGTTGTTTGCACTAGTGGAGATGGGCTGATATGGTTTTGCACGCATGGATGGATGTTTGAACCGAATTATTTTATTAAAATCTAAAGGAAGCAGGGTAGCTATTGATTGTGCACGATTTTATTTGAGTATGAATGAGTTTGAAATAGTTAGCTTATGAGTTTGTCTTTCGGTTTTAGGTTGAGGTAGTTAAGCCATGGTATTTGGGTAGAGATTACTCCTTTATGTCCAAATGGATCTTCAATGTATTAATGTTAAATAAAGTTTTTAGTAATAATTTTTATTTTAGATTATTTATTTTTTATTTGGACTTTTCTTTTGCTCGGGGACAAGCAAAAACTTAGATTTGGGGGTATTTGATGTGTTGCATTTTTATAGTAATTATTATTATTAGTTTTAATGATTTTGATGAAATCAGTATAATAATTAACTAACTAAATGTAAGAACTTGATATGTTTTATGTCAATTGCAAGTAATTGAGATAGGTCACAACTAATTGTCTTAACCATGCTTTAAAGATCAAAATTAATGAAATTAGTTGAGTCCAATTCAGTAGGATCTGTCATCCAGAGTCATCAGGGTCGTGCATCAAAATTAGAGTTCATCTCGAAGCAGAATAACCAAATCAAGATATCAATAGATCCCACATCTCATCCTTTTTGGCATCATCAGTCAAGTAAAGAAATCAAAGGTGCATGAAACAAATCAAGTAGTTAATCTCTCTCATCTAGTCAACCAATCTAAATTTTAAATAATTTGGTATGAGAATTCCTAAAAGGTAAGCTACAGAACTCCAAATTAAGCAAGACCAAATCCTACAGAATTCCAAGAGAAGCAAGAAAGGAACATAATTCACAAAATCAAATTTGGATTCCAGATGAAGTTGCTACAGTAGGTTGAAGTTGGTAACAATGTTAGACATAATGAGAAATATCCGATACATCCGATTCTTCCTAGTTTTTCTTGGCACCGAGACCCGATATGGCAACAAATTTTGGATGGCAAGGAGCTATCTTATAAAGAATTAAATAAAAAAAAATCAGAATACAAACTAATTCTACATGAGGAGCAAACTTGGAAAGAATTGTGACCAATTCTTAGAAAACCTAATTTGGACAGCTGAAACCTTACTTTTACCATGGAAATCAGAATAAAATAAAAAAAAATTGGGGAGCATAAGGGGTAGATGGCTGGTGGTTGCTTGAAGTTTATCCAAAGGTGTAGAGATTCTATACCAAATAAAAAGAATTATACATAGAATAAAATTATGGAGAAAATACCATCTTAACTCTAGCCCTAACCCTATTTAAGAATCCTAAAACATATTCAAAAAAGAAAAGAAAAGAAAAGAAAAAAAAGAATCATCTTTGAAAGCTGGAAATCAAGCAAGGAGAGTTTGGAGTATCTGGAAGATTTGAAGAGAGGATTCATTCGGCTCTACAGTTCTTTCAGAGTTTTTAATTCTTTTTTCTTGTCTACTTTGAATTTATTTTCTAGAACTCATTGTTAGGATGATTTTGGATTATTATTCAAGTAAACTTGAGTTTGATTTTGATACGACGAAAAACTAAATTTCTAGCTAGGATACCTGATGTAACTTGGATTCGATTTCAATTCCAGATCTTGTATTAATTTTCTTTGTTAATGCAATTGCTTGTTATTTGCACTTAATGCTTTTAAGTATTATTATCTTTGGTACTTGATTGATTTCGATTTATAATTGATACTGGGAAGGAAGATTATAAATTGGAGTTAATAATAAGCATCATAGAAATAATAATTGGAGCGGGAACAGAAGATTTGACCCATGGAATCTTTAAAATAATCACTGTACTTAATAAACTAATTGAAATCTATTTTACTATTGAGAAACAGATTATAGATTTTAATTAATATTTTTAATAAATCTCGGAAGAGTTTATTAAATAATTTAGGGTTATTGATCCTTGCATTAATAATTAAATTTGGATTATTAATCAGAATACCTGAAATTAATAATTGATCCAAATAAAATCAGATATATCCTAATGCTTTGTCAATCGAATTTTGATTCAGCTTTCATTAAGTTCTTTAGAGTTAATTTTAGCTTTAGTTTTCATTATCATTCAGTTTCGATCATTCAGAAATTAATATTTATTTTTGATAATTAAACTCAATCATCATAAGAATAATTTTTTATTCATCATTATGTTAATTGAGCTATGTTACTTGAGCGTTAGTGCACTTATGAAATAGACTATTAATGGGTGCAGCATCTTTCTTCCGGCCCCAAAATAAAAGCCACAGCCTTTTTTAAGCTTTCTGAGAACTCGCTGATGCTCCAAGTGGCACAGCTGATCTTGCGGGCAAGTGCGACAGCTGCGACAAAAGGGTAAAGCACGACGCGATTGTTGCACACGAAGAGAACACCTGGATGGCCCTTTTTTTGTGGTGGGGAGGGGGGTGGGGTGGGGTGGGGAAGGGCCTCCCTTTACGACCAACTCGCTGCGCGTGAACACGATCCGCTACGGAAGAGGGAGGTAGATGGGCGAGAGCAGAATTAGGGAGCCAGAGAACTGTGAGAAGGGCAGCCGACGGAGTAGGTCGTTTGTTCTTTTGCACGGGATTGCATTTGCTTTGTGGAACCAATGAGCCAGCCTCCTGCTGGAAGTCAAGCACGCATGTAATAACAAGAATGCACGCTAGAGTTGATGATGTTTTATTCGTGCATACCGGAGGCATACTAAAATGCAACGCTCATGTTTTCGGTGGGCGACAGGAAGGTGCACCTTGCGCTGCTGGCAACATCATTCACACGGTATTACAGAAATGCGGCACAAGTTATTCTCCAAGTGTCAAAATACGGTCAGCACTAAAACATGTCACACATCTCCGTGTATTATATGTAGGAACTTGCAATCAGGGTACTTGGGTCGCACCTAGCATGCATCTGTAACGTAGTGTTCAAAAGTTATTAGATATGAACTGTTTTTGGATGCAGCTTTTGCTCTTATATAAAGGAAATGTGCCATATAGAATGCTGGCCACTTTTTTGATGCCCTTCTTTTATCTCACAAGAAAGAAAAGAGAAATTCAGAGAGAGAGAGAGAGAGAGCATACGTACACATCTACCGTTCATGCACTTTTTTAGCTCTCTTTCTTTTAAGCAACTGTATTTATACCATACAAACATCATAATTGCTCACAAGAGCAGCAGCTCCGTTCTCTCATGATTACTTAAATAAGATGATATAATGTTTTTACTTAAAGAGATGGCAGAATTCGGCCGTTCTAATTGGACAGAGATGGGGTGCCATGATATATCCACTTAGCCACCGACCAGCACACAAGGAGGGACACACGACATGGAATTTCACAAACGAAACTACGAACACACGATCTCAGTATACTGCATAAACACATGATATATCTCAGTATACTAATTTCCACCGGCAAATGATAGATATAGCCCTGCTTATATGTAGATAGAACCTTTTAAATTCTCACAAGGCATCTCGAGCTGCAATCCTGCAGGTGATTGCGTCGGCAAGGGAAGATATTGCCAATTCCTGTGGGGATACTTTATAGTGCTGTGAAAGGTCAAAAAAAAAAAAAAAAAAAAAAAAAAACATCTTTATCACTTTATCACGATAGAGAAAAACAAAAGCAAGAAGAACACAGCATGACCCAAAATAAATAAATAAACATATAAAATTCAAACCTTTTGGATCTGTGCTTGGTTAGCTCTCCCTTCCAACTCTTCCAAATCAATCTCTTTGCCACTGATGAGCTTCTCAATGTCCTTCATCTAGTAAAGTTGAAATTCTTTCTTAATGCAATACTGCACCATTGAAAATTTAAATGCAAATGGCAATATGATCGAACATCACATGAATAGAATAGGATGGTTAAAAAAATGGATAATGTATGCACAGAAAAATAAGCCTGGATTTTCTTATGGAAATTCCCAGTTGATGGACAAGTAGGCCACTTAAAGGACGGTTCAATGTTAGATCATAGGGATAGGAGTGGTGCAGATGGCCACGGCCTAGATCCTTGGATATAAGGGAAGGAGATGTAACTAGAAGCTAAAACCATTAAAAAGTTGTGTTGCAGTATCGAGAAAACATCACCGTATTGCATTATCGAGAAAACATCACAACTAACTGAATGGCTTCCAATGCTACCTGACATTGAGTTATATTTGCAATAATAAAATTCCACCCAAGCAGTAAAACCTACCATATATTTCCTCACCATAAAACAGACATTAAGTTATATATTGAGCAATCACTCATTTCAATGTCAAATGTACAAGTAACAACACATGTGCCAGTTCATTCATATTATTCAAATATTAAAAACAATTTCCAATTAACATGCTGGGAATCTGAGCGCCTTCACAATACCTCATCATGAGAAGCACCAAAACGAGCTGCAAGAATGTAGGTTGTATTGTCAGAAATTCCACACCTCTTCAAGGACTCTGTTATCTAGCAAGATATTAATTTCACAGTAATTACTCTGCAGAACAACTGAGATAAATTGATCAAGCTGGAACGACTAAAAGCAGATCAGTACATGTTTAGATCCAGAATAATTATAAACTAGCTCTGAATGAAGAGTACGCGTTGTCAGTGATTCCCTTGATTTCGCAAGAAGTGCCTTGTGCGCTGCTGCTAAAACAGGAAAGACATCTGGTATCTGTTTCATTAATAAGAAGAATGGCATCAGGATAAAATCTGCGCAAGCTCGCAGGAACAAATAGAAAGCCAAATGCAGTATCACATCTACAATATGAATAAATTACAGGAGTTTTACAATTAATAAATGAAAAGGAGGACAGTATTCTGTAACATAAATAAAATATGACAGAATAATCTGAATCTAGCCTTAAAAAATAACATACTAGTGATGCATTGAGAAGTGCCACTTCTGGTTCTAGCCTTCCAGCCTGCATAGAATCAAGAAGCTCCCTGTAAATTAACAGGTCAAAAATATTATGATCTGATCATAATGGTCATTGGATTTAAAAAAAAAAAAAAAAAAATCTCATTTCTCTCAGCTTATTTAAGACATTTCATTACATATGACCGATTTTTCATGCCATTGATCAAATACCCGCATATAGTAAAGTTGATCAAAGAAACACAAAATTGAAGCTTCTTCCCAAGACCAGAGCCTCTTATAACCATTTGTGAGGCAATAATGACAATGGCCATTCCTTCGAATATGCATCACCTAAAGCTATGCTTACTTTGCGGGTGAAACAAGGAGGACCATCTATACCACTTCAAGAAATTTATCTATCTTGCCCATTATATATTAATAATATTCCTAATTGTAAATATTTTGCTATAGGAAATGAAACCATTAATTCATTAAGAAACTAAACAAACAAGTTGTGCATTTCATGTTTTTTCTGAAACGTACCAACCCTTCATATCGATATGGATATACACATAAATATTTAATAGGTTTTACTTGGTCATACAGTTCAGATAGGAAGGAACAATTTGATCTGCAAGCCTGTATGGGGCGCTTGCTCTACTGCAGCACTGTGTGTATAAATGTTGCATGGAAACAGATATCAAAATCAGACTCAGACACATATCCAAGATATTGACTCAACAAAAGGGAAAAAAGAGAGATATGAGGATACATAGAATAAATTATAATTTCAACTAAATTATACTTTATATCTTAAATATTATCCGTGCAAATACCAAAAGAAATGTTAACAAGATATTGTTTGTTAAGGTCTTTCGATGCATACGTTTATCATTCAAATTTTTAAGTAATTTAAGGATGTAAGAAAAATAACATGTTGCATAACTATTTCAACACCTACATCACCCGACCAAACAGTAGAAAGAACAAATGTTCACTTCTAACATGAAAGTGAAGCGTCAAACTGATTATTGGAAGACTCCAACACCACACCAATCTTTTTCAAGAGTGGCGACCATAGAACTTCATAAGCATCCAGGTATTTGATAGATATCCGATTTGTGTACATGGATTTCTGCAGCTGAAAGCAAGTATTCAGGTAACACTATGTTCATATTCCATGGACTCAGTGTCCTGCTTGATCTCTACATATCCATTTAAGCGTTTTTTTTTCTCCCCATGTTGTCCTTGGTTGAGTAACGAATTAGTTCATCCATATCCTTAATGATTCTGCACATTCTGTAAAAGGCATGAGTAAAATTTCCTTTCTTCAGGTTGACGCATGATCTAACAAAGGCAGTGCTTCTCATGTTTTTATGACATTTGATTGGCGTCCTTTGCAGGCATTTCCGTGCCGTTTCACAATGCATTCCCTTCCTCAATCATAGCATCACAGAAATTTAGGATGGGTTTGATTACATTTTTTAATTTTTATTTTTAAATTTTAATATATATATATATATATAATTTTTACTATTGAGTAAAAGCAAAAAAAAAAAAAAATGTTGCTATAAAATAAAAAAATAATTATTTTATATATAAAATAATTATTTTAATTTTTTTAAATTTTTAATTTTTATGATATTATCGAATATTACTTTTTAATTTTTATTTTTTAAAAATTAAAAAATAAAAAATAAAAAAATATATTACCCTTAATGGAAAGACATGCTCGAAAAGAATCGTTCGCTGTTATTGTGAGAAAGAAACAGACTCTTGAGGAATGAATCATGATAAATAAAGTGCTACAATCTTGATTTTAAAAATAAGCCTAATTGCGGATGTGCGGTTTTCCCTTATTTCAAGATTCAGAAGTCTGCAGGAAGGACATGCATAAATTCATCGAAATAGGGAGAGAAAGGATGCAACAACCATCAGGGAACACATCAGCGATCGGACGGGCACGAAAGCGTCAGAACACATCAAAGAGGAGATATCAGAAGCAGATGAGATCATCTTCTTATTTGGCAAAATAGTAGAAGACGGGGGGTGGGTGGTGGAGGAAAGAGGGGAAGGGAGGCTGACCTGCTGTTGGTGACGTCGGTGAAGAGGGCGAGGGAGAGAGTGCTCCCGTTCACCTGGAAATCCTTCATCGCTCTCCTCGCTCTATCTCTCTTCCTCTCCTAAGCTTCGAGCAAGGTAGGAAGACGAAACCTGGCTAACGATGTGATCTGATAGCGTACGCGGTCGATGGGTTGGGCGACCAGGAGGTGAAGCTGCTGCTGAGGCGATGGGGCAGAAAAAGGAAGCCGGTGCCCTTGTGGGGTTGTGGGTCATCATTTTATGGAGAACCGCAAGGGCTGATACGTTGTCAACGTTGGGCCCGGCCCGGTCTAGGGCGTGCAATCATCGCCCTCCAGAAAACTGAAAAGCCTGGCCCGAACCCAACTCGATGAATCGGGAAGACGGGGGCCGGCGATGAAGGAGAGAAAAACTAGTGTCTGAGGGAAGACGGTGACGGCTGCTGCAAATATAAAGTACCATAAAAAGCTACCGTACTAAGTTTAATCTAATGATTCTAGAGTGGAATGAGTTCATCCTTCCAACACCTCCATATATGGCTGCATCAAGTTGGGAGAAAATTTGAAGGGGATTGATAAGTTGACCAGTCCAGACCATGGAACACCGAAAAAATTGAGTTCCGTCTAGCTTGTCAGCAATGTCATATCTTATGACTTGAGCAGGGTGTTTTATTCCCAGCAAGAGATTCGATAGGAATCTAGCTAAAAGATTCCTTGAATTACCAACGAAACCTTATTACCAAATTTCTAAAACATAGAGAAGTCAAGAAAAACTATTTGTTATGATTTATGTTTTTAACATCTTAGACTTGTGGACAAACTATTCCTTTTAACGGAAAAAATCAAGTTTCAAACAGAGGAATATGTACGTGCACGCCGCACACCAACAATTGAATTGTCGCCCGTACAACTATGCGTGAACACACGTTCCCTTGAAAACTCTTGAACCACCATTAATTGTTCGTTCAATGGTCAAGAATAAAAAGTAAGCTCCTTTTATAAAGAGTCCAAAAGAATAACTAACTACTCACAAGAAAATATTAAAAAAAAAAAAATGGTGTTGTGGAGGTAACCCACTGTTTGAACTAATCTTTCTCTCCTCATGCCAAACACTTATCGACAACTTGATAAAATGCAGGAAGAGTTGAGAAACTAAGACGAATCAATCTTGTTTCATTGATCTCTTCCGACTCTCAGTTTAGATATTTACCAATCTCGTGACCGAAATCTTATCGACTTCATAATTGAGATCTCACCGATGATGGAAAATAATATCTCATGATAGACTGAAGGAAAAATAATGCCACAAAAATCTTGGGCACAGGCACTAACGTAGAGCCTAAGCTCTATATCGACTCTAGACTACCAACTTACTCATCCATACGAGCAAAATCTATAACTGACATCCATGACTAACAATTTTAATTTTCGTAGGTTAGTAGAAGATTCTATCCTAACAACCTATCAAAATGTGGCATAAAGACTCAAAAGATCAGATCTAGTGGCCTACAAATTCTATCTAACCACTTACTGCTCCACCTCGATGAAAAGAGATATCAGGTGGACCCTTAAGTAAGCCAGGAGAAACCAAGCAAACTCAACAAAAAAGAATAATTTTAGAAGAAAAAACTATCTCTCTTACTATTCTTCTCCTTTCATCACAAGTATGGATTTTCCTTACATGTTTCCTTTGATATCTCAATTTCTGAATAATTTCTAGCCACATCAGCACTAGATCGGAGACTTGCAGCAACAAACAGATCTAATCCCAAAGCATTACACTTTTTTTTTAATTTTTAATGAATACCAAAATTGATACATCTTGGAATCGGTCTCAGTTGATGAGGCAAATCAATCAATAAAATCTCGCCATCTAACTGCAGGCTAACCATTCAAAGTTTACCATATGACTAACTCATAAGCCATGTGGGAAGCCATTTATATTTCAAATTAATTCTTCCTCTACATGGAATCTTACCATAATGACTAGCATACAGCCCTAAATTACTCGACGATAAGCTTTGGCCCTTATCTATATGTTGCGAGCATGGGTTCTCTGCGGTGCACCGCACGGTGCGATGCACAGCATACCGTCCATTTTACGATGGATGGCTGCATGCGGCCATGCACCACGGGCATGCATCCATGCACGGTCATTCATCGCGCAATGGATGATGCACATCGTGCACCGCACGGTGTGGTGCACCATAGGAGATCCGCATAGATATGTTGCATTCTCAAGAGCCCTCCAAATAAGTTCTCTATTTTTTTTTATTTTTTTAAGGGATTTTAATGCCCGGTCCATTAGTTGATCGGACTTCAATTTTTAAATCCTGTTGACCAAACATGTAACTTCCTATCCATTAGAAATAGAGATTTAATTTTAAGTCCCTCATGAGATGAAACTATCCTAAAATCAAATATGGAAGTTCTGGTTCCCTACTTCCTCTCTTCCTAATGAGAAACTCTTTTCCATCTTCCCCTCTTTCCGATAAGAAACTCTTTTCCATTTTCCAACTTCTTCTTTTCCCGGTGAGAAGCTTCGGTTCCAATCTTCCCACTTCTCTTTTCGGTGAGAAGCTTCGGTTCCCATCTTCCTATTTCTTCTCTTCTCGATGAGTAGCTCCGGCGACCTGTTTCGTGGCCTTTTCTTCGATGCTATCAGCGGCGAGGGCTGTGAGGGCAACGACGATGGAGGTGGCGAGGGCTATGAAAAAAAGGGACCGATGGTTCTCTCTCCTCCTCCTCCATACCTTCTTTCAAGTTGCAGCATCTCGTTTAGCCAGCGACACTTTCCTCTACTGTCCGATCGATTAATTTCTTTTGGGCTCCCTTGAATGAAAAAGGACAACTTGTTTCTTTTTTAATATCGAATATGATATCCTGAAAAGATGAAAAAAGCTGCAATTCTTCCTGTTTCCATGAATTATTTTTCTTCTTTTTTTATTTACCTTTTTTTTCGTTGAGATGCAATTTGTTATTGCATTTTATCATGGAGAGGGCTTTCTCTCTCATTGGAATATGTGGTGGTGCATCTGTTCATCATTGGTTGTGTACATCCTACATTCAACCCCTTTGTGAATAAGTGTGATCGATTCTTCCTTATTGGTATTAGTTTCTGAGAACTTATCATGTCTTTCTTCTAGAAAGGGGAAAAAGCCATTCCATTAGCATTTCTTACGGTACAAAGTGATAATATTTTTATTTTGACAAATATCCAGCTATTCCATCATCATATCAATCGATAATTTTCTCTCTCTCTCTCTCTCTCTCTCTCTCTCTCCCTCTTTTCTCTCAATGGAATTTAGCAATTTTATTCAGCATGTTATTAGAGTAGAGGTTCTCTTATTTTTGAATAGGACTGCATTATGTGGAGCAGGGGTTCTCTTGATAGCCTAATCCTCTATTAGTGCTTATTTTAAAAATTCTATATCAAATAAGAAATAATTGATAAGAATTTATAAAAATAATTTGCTCATAAGCTTTCAAATAGATTTTGTTAAGATTCAATCATTCCATTGAACACATTATATCAATCATGGACTTCTATCATTCTTAATATTGCTAGATTAACTTAAGATTCCATTATTATTTATGAAATAGAATGATGCTTTTCTAGCAGTAGCTTTGTATTCATAATTTTTTTTTAAAAAAATTTAAGTTTATTTTGATTGATATATATTTATAATATTATAATGATGTTTTTAATATATATCGTTTGAATTTGATTTGTGATGAAGTATTATGATGACTAGTTCAAGGGAGGCAAAGAATTTTGTGTTGGCCCAATAAATATGGTAAATAGAAGGTGCTAGTTTAGCCACTACATCAAGATTATGGACATACTTACAAAGTCTATGTCCGAAAAGCAGAAGATGTTATTTCAGCCACTATATTGAGATTATTATTTAATATTTATTTATTACTTTTATTTGTAACAACATCTAAAACAAATTTATTATATTTCGTATCATGTTGTATAGGCAATGTTTGTGCATTTTTAGTTGGCAGAACAAGTAGGAATCTATATCCTTGAAGCTCAAGTTCGAGATGTTACGACTGTCTGCAGTAGTGCCATGATATTGTAGATTATGGGGTGTAGATGCTGATGTTTGCAGAAATCCTCATAAGAGATTGCTCGAGATTATTGCGCGATGAATTTAAGGATGCTTCATTATATAGGAGTTGGATTGCGAGTAATTTTTTGTTCTATTGGTACTGTGTTGCATATCAAAAATTTTGATCATGATATCAAAAAAAGATGACAAGTATTGAGGATAAACCCTGCTCCCACCGAAATCGACTCTGATGCCTAGCCTAATGTAACGGGTAATCATGGAAGAGCTTCGATCGAAAATTCTTCCTTCAGTGGCCAAACCCCTCCCAAACTTCTTTAGCAGCCGAACCCCTCCCGAACTCCTCCAGCGATCGAACCCCTCCCAAACTCTTCCAACGATCGAACTCCTCCAGCAGCCGAATCCCTTCCAAACTCCTCCAGCGGTCGAACTTCTTTCGAACTTCTTCTTCAACTGAACTTCTTTCAGACTTCTCCTTCAGTCGAACTTCTCCATCAGTCGGACTCCTTCCAAATTTTTTAATCAGTCGAACTTCTTCCAGACTTCTCTTTCAATCGGACTCCTTCTAGACTTCTCCATCAGTCGAACTTCATCCAGATTTCTCCAGCGGATTACTTTCATATTTCAACTAGCATTCCTTTCGGATGATCCCCTCTAGTCATTTTTTCTTTAAGAGTCTAAATTCCTCTAGAATTGATGTATGTCAAAGCTCTTCACCAACGAACACCTGCTTTCTCCGAACTTCGATTATTAAATCTTGATGAATGAGCACATCACGATAACAGACACCTCTCTCCGTAACAAATTTTACGTGATCCCGAACGGCTCAGTATCGGACGGCTATGGCTGTCACTATCAGTCTACCATAGGCAGCATCCTTCTCTGTAACAAACATCATGCGGTCTTGAGCGGCCCGCTATCGGACCGCTATGGCTGTCACTATCAGTCTGCTATAGGCGGTGCCTCTCTTCATAACAAATCCCACGCGGCTCAGAGCGGCTAGCTATCAGATGGCTACGGCTGTCAGTATCAGTCTACTCCAGACTCCGTCTATAAAAGAAATCCTCTAGATACATTTTTTCTAAGCTCTTTTTTTTTTTTCAAAATTCTACTGAATTCTTTTCTGAGCACTCCATTTCTGTTGGTCAGAAGAGCTAACTTGATTGTTGGAGAATTCTGCCGGAGTCACCACCACCAACTCCATGCGAAATTTTATTTTGCAGATCACCAACGATGATCTCTTCTTCCTTAACTCCAGCTCGATCCGACGTCAATCAAATTTTGCACCAATAGAATTGGTGCTAGAGGAAGGGATCTCTATTCCTGAGGTACCTTTATTCTTAAAGGAGTGCTCAGTCGATCCTATGGATCTTCTTTTTCAATGTTCATCTCCATCCTCTCCCTCAATCTCAAAAAATACCTTAAAAAAATATGACTATCCAGAGATCTACCACTTCTACCGTCAGATATGAGCCAGATCCATTCATTCATGCTCCATCATCAGTGCTTCAATCTCCTCCTCCACCGACGACCATGGTAGATTCGGAGCAGTTTAATCTACTGATGCAATGGATTCAGGGCCTCACCGAAATGGTGCAAATCATGCGACAACCTTCGATGGCGGTTCTATCAAAAAACTCACCATCAAAATGTCAGGAATCGATTTCAAGGAGAAGCACTAGGGCTAGCATACCCGTCGCCCCTGAAAAAAGAAAATAGAGAGCAGAGGATCCTTGTTAGAATCATGATTCTTCTCCAAAAGAGATCTTTTTCATCTACAGTTAAAAGTCTTTCAAGATCTGCGATCGAGATGACGTCCTCGATCAAAAACTATGAAAGATTGATCGATGGATTGAGAAACTCCATCACGTCGCTCTGGCTCACCATGACGACATCTACACCGATCCTTCTTTCTTTTTTCAAATTATGCAGGAGTCCATTCTGCCAAACTTTAAGCTCCTTCAATTTGAAAGTTACGATGAAACCTCTGATCCGATCGATCACCTAAAGATCTTTCGGATCATGATGCTACTTCATGGCATATCAGAAGCCATCTTATGTCGAGCTTTTTCGTCAACCTTAAAAGAAGCAGCAAGAAACTGATACTCAATACTTAAGTTGGGTACCATCTTCTTCTTTGACCAAATGAACCATCAGTTTGTGGCTCACTTCGTTAGCAGTCGATGTTTCCATCGAGGTTTGAATTTTCTGATGAATATCAACTAGAAGGAGAGAGAATCCATCCGAACTAATGTCACCTGGTTTAATGCTACTGCATTGGAGGTTCGAAATCTAGATCAGTCTGTTGCAATGGCCACACTCAAAGACGATCTTCAGAAGAATGATTTGCTATTCTTTCTGGAGAAGAAGTATCCCAGAAACTTTATTGATCTGCTAGCTCGGACTGAAAGATATGCTCGAATGGAAGAAGCCTTCAAATTGAAAGATGAGAAAGCCACAGAAAAGCAGCAGATAGGTGAGTCTAATAAATCCATGACTGATGGAGGATTGAATGAAGTTCGGTCGCGCTCACAGACTCCCCCCGAGCACAAGCAAGTCCAAACTCCTCCTCAAGCTCATCGTCAAAGAAGCTCCGATAGAAGGGCACGACGAAGTTCTCCCCCTAAAAGGTTTCACAACTACGCCTCCTTCAATGCTCCAAAAATGTAAGTATTGATGGAGACCAAGGAATAACTGTCGAGGCCTGAAAGGATGCGCACTCATCCTAGCAAGAAGAGGCCAGTAGATTTGAGGGATCAGTGAAGAGACGGAGGACTGAAGAACCCATAACCTTCACTGAGGTAGATGCACGAAAAGTATAGTTCCTGCATAATGATGCAGTTGTAATATCTTTAAATATAACAGACTATGATATACGTTGCATCCTAGTTGATAATGAAAGTTCGATTGACGTCTTATTTTATGATGCTTTCTCCAAAATGTCAATATCTGATAGTCAGCTTGGACCAATAAACTTCTTCCTAGTAGGTTTCGCTGGTGCTGCAGTACCAATTGAAGGTATAATAACTCTAGCCGTGGCTGTAAGGCAATATCTAAGACAATCCAGAGCGCAGGTGAATTTCTTGGTAGTAAAGGCTCCTTCTGCTTACAATGCAATTCTCGATCGATCGATCTAAATGTGCTTCGGGTGGTGGTGTCAACTTATTATTTGAAGATGAAATTCTTGACAAGTTACGGGATCGAAAAAATCAGGAGAGATCAAGCTCTGACAAAGCACTGCTACTCAATTGTCCTACAAAAGAAAGAACAGTCCGACCCTTATCCTATTGATGGGCTAGATGTCCGCGATGATCTTGTCGAAGAATGGAGTGAGCCCATAGAAGATCTTGTGATCATCCCTTGAATGACGAAAATATGGAGCATACGATGCAAATTGGCTCCAATCTAGAAGATGAAGTTTGGGAGCAGCTCATCGCCTTCTTACGAAGAAATGTCGATGTCTTCGTCTGGATTCCAATGGAGATGCCTGGGATTGATGCCGAGGTTATGGAACATCGGCTGACCGTTGACCCCAAGCATCGATCAGTGAAAGAAATAGTTTGAGGCCATGCACCAGAAAGATAGAAGGTAATAGCAAAAAAAGTCAATATGCTTCTCAACGTCTGATTTATCCGAGAAGTTAGCTATCCCACTTGAGTCTCTAACGTGGTCCTAGTCAAGAAAGCCAACGATAAGTGGAGGATGTACATCGACTTTAAGAGGCTTAACAAGATCTGTCCAAAAGATAGCTATCCTTTATCCAAAATCGATCAATTGGTGGATGCGACTTCAGGCTACGAGCTCCTCACCTTCACGGATACCTTCTCTGACTACAACTAAATTTGGATGGCATCGGAGGATGA
Source organism: Cocos nucifera (assembly GCA_006176705.1). Taxonomy (NCBI): domain Eukaryota; kingdom Viridiplantae; phylum Streptophyta; class Magnoliopsida; order Arecales; family Arecaceae; genus Cocos; species Cocos nucifera. The sequence goes on along the minus strand of QRFJ01004517.1, from coordinate 95,582 downwards.
GGAGAAGACTGCTTTTGTTACTAACCATGGTCTTTACTATTATAGGGTCATGCCCTTCGGACTTAAAAATGTAGGTACGACTTACCAGTGCTTGGTTAATAAAATCTTCAAGGAGCAGATCGACCGTAATATGGAGGTTTACATCGATGACATGCTGGTCAAAAATTAAGAGATTGTCAATCATGTCGCTGATCTTGAAAAGGCTTTCGATGCGCTTAGGAAATACAAGATGAAGCTGAACCCAATCAAGTGCGCCCTTGGGGTAGCCTCAAAAAAATTTTTGGGATTCATGATCTCAAGATGAGGGATCGAGGCTAATCCAGAGAAAATTCAAGCTATCCAGGAGATGACCGCTCCGAAGTCCATCAAGAAAGTTCAGTGTCTGATCGAAAAGATGGCATCTTTGAGTCATTTTGTCTCGAGGTTGGTCGAATGCTACATGCCCTTCTTCCAAATTCTTAAAAAATCAAAAGATTTTCACCAAACTTAAGAATGTCAAAAGATATTCGACGAGCTCAAGAACTACCTCGGCTCGCTTCCCTACTAGCCAAATTTGAATCCAGAGAGGAGCTATTTCTCTACCTCGCGGTCTCTCCTGTAGCACTAGCGGCAATCCCGATCAAAGAAGAGGCGAAAGTACAGCGATCAGTCTACTACATAAGTCGAATCCTAAGGAATGCCGAGATCAGGTATACAAAGTTGGAAAAATTGACTTATGCTCTTCTGATTGCAGTAAGAAGACTTCGACCTTACTTTCAGGAATATGCTATAACGCTTCTCACTAACCAGTCGATCAGAGCAATCTTTCATCAAATGGATGCTTTCGAAAAAATTGCAAAATAGGTCATTGAATTAACAGAGTTCGACATCAACCACCGACCTCGGCCAGCAATCAAGGCTCAGATATTAGCCGACTTCATAGTTGAATGTACCATTCTAGATGAAGTCGAGCTTGAACAGAATGAGACTGGCATCCCATGGTTGCAATCGAGCCTCCCTGAAGAAAGTGCTAACCTTTTCGAAGATTTTTGGATCCTGTACGTGGATGGTTTGTCCAACTTTGTTGGAGCAGGTGTGGGGTTAGTCTTAGTCAACCCTGAGGGAGTCGTCACTGAGTACGCACTATACTTTGAATTTCTTGCAACTAATAATGGGGTCGAATATGAAGCGCTGATAGTCGGATTAAAAATAGTAAGAGAGTTAAAGTAGATTGACTTCAAATCTACAGTGATTCTCAATTAGTGGTCAGCCAAGTTAGTAGCAACTATGAAGCACGAAAGAAAAGTATGCTGAAATACCTTGAGAAAGTAAAGGATTTGACTTCGACATTCGACAGTTTTGGCATTCAATAGATTCCGAGGGTAGAAAATACAAGAGCCAACCTCCTCTCTAAATTAGCCACTTCAGCCCTAGCCAAACTATCTAAAGAAGTATTTTTTGAAATTCTAAAATGCCCAAGCTCAGAGGAATCACAGCTTGTTATGCAGATGAAGCTCGAGCCAAGTTGGATTGACTCGTTAGTTACCTATCTCAAAGAGGGAGTTCTTCCTTGTGATCCGAAAGAAGCTCGAATACTTAGGAATCAAGCCTCCTGGTATGTTTTGTATGAGGACAAGTTGTATAAAAAGTCGTATTCGCTATCGCTGCTGAGATATCTCCGACCTTCAGAAGCCGACTTCGCATTATGGAAAGTGCACGAGAAAATTTGTGGAAGTCATGTAGGAGCCAGATCCCTATCACAAAAACTACTTCAATAAGGATACTATTGGCCGATCTTATACCATAATTCTATTAAGTATGTTAAGAAATATGACCGCTGTCAGAGAAATACAAACATACAAAGACAGCCGATCTCTGAGCTTACTCCACTAAGCACACCTTGGCCATTTACGCAGTATGGAATGGATATACTTGATCCTTTTTCAATGGCATTCGAACAACAAAAGTTCCTCCTGATCATGATCGACTACTTCACCAAATGGATCGAAATCGAACCACTAACAAAAATTACCGAGGCCAAGGTATAGAACTTCATCTAGAAGTCAATCATCTGCTAGTTCGATCTATCCCGAACTCTCATAACAGATAACAGACGATAGTTCATTAGGATGAGGTTTGTTGAGTTTTGCGAAGATCTAAATATCTTCCATCACTTCACGTTGGTAGCTCACCCATAGGCAAATAGAGAAGCTGAAGTAACCAACTAGATCCTGCTGTAAGGTATCAAAATAAAACTCGACAGAGCAAGGGGGCCTGGGTGGACGAATTCTACCACATCCTCTGAGCGTACCAAACTATTCAAAAGCTACCGACCAAAGAAACACCATTCACCTTGGCTTTTGGAATAGAGACAGTAATTTCAATCAAGCTTAAGCTCCCATCAGCATATGTCGTGGCCTTCGATGAGCAGCGTAACTCATAGGACCTTAGAGTCAACCTCGACTTGCTAGAAGAAAAAAGAGAGAAAGTCCAGGTTCGGATGGCGGTCTATAGATGAAGGATGGCCTGATACTATAACTCCAGAGTCAGAGGTAAAATGTTCAGAGTGGAGGACTTAGTGCTTTGACGAGCCGCCATCTCTCAGCTTCAGAACTAGGGAAAGCTTGCCCCAAATTGAAAAGGTCCGTATGAAATAGAGGAGGTCGTCCGATTTGAAACTTATCATCTGAAGAAGCTTGGAGGAACAACACTCCTATGATCTTAGAATTTAGAAAATTTGAGAATGTACTATCAGTAATTTTTCTTCAATAAAACTCCTCCATTTCAACATTGTTATTTCTTGATGCAAAAACTATGTGATGATAGAAAAAAAGCAATCAAAAGTGGCCATGTTAGGAACAGGAGGAGAATCTCGTCCTAACATGAGCAAGTCGAAGACCTTCGATTATTTAAGATAGGAGAAGAAAAGAGGCCCATTCAACGGTCCATCATACACCTATTGTCATGTTAGGAATAGGAGGAGAATCTCATCCTAACTTGAGCAGGTCAAAGACCTCCAATTATTTAAGACAGTAGGAGGGAAGATGCCCATTCAATGGCCCATTTATGGTCCTAGTGCCATGTTAGGAACAAGAGGAGAACCTCGTCCTAACATGAGCAAGTCGAAGATCTCTGGTTATTTAAGATAAAAAGAGGGGAGAGGCCTATACAACTGTTAGGAATGGAAGGAGAACCTCGTCCTAACGTGAACAAAGTCGAAGGCCTCGTTCATTTTAGACGAGGTAAGAGGAGAGACCCCGACTCGACCAGAGATAAAATTTTCTCCGAGCTTCAACTTCAACAGAAGATAAGATCTCCTTCCAACTCAACTGAAGATAAGATCTTTCCCGAGCCTCAATCTCAACAGGAGATAAGACCTCCTTCAACCTTGGCTGGAGATAAGATCTTCTTTGAGCTTCAACCTCAACAGAAGATAAGATCTTTTTCAACCTCGGTCGGAGATAAGATCTTTTCCAAGCTTCAACTTCAACAGAAGATAGGATCTACTTCAACCTCGACTGGAGATAAGATCTCTCCCGAGTTTTAACCTCAATAGGAGATAAGATTTTCTTCAACCTCGGCTGGAGATAAGATCTTCTCCGAGCTTCAACTTCAAAAGAATGATAAGATCTCCTTCAACCTCAATAGGAGATAAGATCTTCTTCAACCTTGGTTGGAGATAAGATCTCCTCCGAGCTTCAACCTCAATAGGATATATGATCTCCTTCAACCTCGATCGGAGATAAGATCTCCTCCGAGGCTCAATATCAATAGGAGATAAGATCTTCTTCCACCTCAGTCAGAGATAAGATCTCTCTCGAGCTTCAATCTCAACAAGAGATAAGATCTTCTTCAATCTTGATCGGAGATAAGATCTCCTCCGAGCTTCAACTTCAACAGAAGATAGGATCAACTTCAACCTCGACTGAAGATAAGATCTTTTTCGAGGCTCAACCTCAATAGGAGATAAGATCTTCTTCAACCTCAGTTGGAGGTAAGATCTTCTCTGAGCTTCAATCTCATTTGAAGATAAGATCTCCTTCAATCTCGATTAGAGATAAGATCTCTCCCGAGCTTCAACTTCGATAGAAGATAGGATCTACTTCAATCTCGACTGGAGATAAAAATTTTTTCGAGCATCAATTTTAACAGAAGATAGGATCTCCTTCAACCTCGACTGGAGATAAGATCTCTTTCGAGCTTCAACTTTAAAAAAAGATAAGATCTCTTTCAACCTCAATAGAAGATAAGATTTTTTTCAACCTTGGTCGGAGATAAGATCTTCCCCAAGCTTCAACTTCAATAGAAGATAGGATCTACTTCAACCTCGGCTGGAGATAAGATCCTTCCCAAGCTTCAACCTCAATAGAAGATAAGATTTTCTTCAACTTTGGTGGAACATAAGATCTCAAATGCACTTCAACTTCAAAAAAAGATAAGATCTCTCTCAACTTCAATCGAAGATAAGATCTCTCCTGAGCTTCAACTTTAACAGAAGATAAGATCTCTCATGAGCTTCAACCTCAATGGGTGTAGAGCCCAAAAAAAACTTCGGTAATCATCTTTTTTATACTTTCTTTGAATTTCGAACTTCGAAGTGGGGGGACTAGTATTGGGGATAAATTCTCCTTCCATCAAAGTCCAGTCTGATGCTTAGCCTAATGTAATTGATACTCACGGAAGAGCTTCGATCGAAAATTCTTTTTTCAATGGCCAAACCCCTTTCAGACTTCTTGAGCAGTCAAACTCCTCCAGCGGCTGAACCCCTTCTGAACTCCTCCAGCGATCGAACTCCTTCCGAACTCCTCCAGTAGTCGAACCCCTTCCGAACTCCTCTAGCAGTCGAACCCCTCCTGAACTCCTCCAGCGGTCGAACTTTTTTCGGACTTCTCCTTCAACTAAATTTTTTCCAAACTTCTTCTTCAGTTAAACTTCTTCATCAGTCGGACTCCTTCCAAACTTTTTCTTCAGTCGGACTCTTTCCAAACTTCTCTGTCAGTCAAACTCCATCCGAATTTCTCTAGTGGATTACTTTCAGATTTTAACTAGCATTCCTCTTGGATGATCCCCTCTAGCCATGTTTTCTTTAGGAATTCAAACTTCTCTAAAATTGATGTATGTCAAAGCTTTTCACCAATCGATGCCTACTTTCTCCGAACTTCGACTATAAATCTCGACGAATGGGCACATCACGATAATGGACATCTCTCTCCGTAATAAACTCCACATGGCTCTGAGTGGCTTAGTACTGGATGGCTACGGCTGTCACTATCAGTCTGCCATAGATGGCGCTCCTCTCCATAATAAACTCAATGTGATCTCGAGCGGCCCGCTACCGAACGGCTACGATTATCACTATCAGTCTGCTACAAGCGACGCCCCTCTCCATAATAAATTTTATGCGGCCCCGAGCGGTCAACTATTGGATAGCTATGGCTGTCACTATCAGTCTGCTACGAACTTCGTCTATAAAAGAAACCCTCCAGATACATTTTCTCTAAGCTCTCTTCATCTTTCCAAAACTCTGCTAAATTCTTTTCTGAGCACTTCATTCTTGTTGACCAGAAGAGCTGACTTGATCGTCGGAGGGTTCTGTCGGAGGCACCACCACCGACTCTGGGTGGGACTTTATTTTGTAGGTCACCGATGGTGATCTCTTCTTTCTCAACTCCAGCTCGATCTGGTATCAATCAGATTTTGCATCAACAACAAGTATAAAAGATTAGGACATGATGATTGTGTAAACAACTTTAGTAAGGATTTGTATAAACAATCTTGTAAGTTATATCCTTATACTGATTTGATACATATATTATATTTAATAGCATCTAAAATTTTTCTACAATATGGCATGTTCAAATATGCAACAGGTAAATATTATATTCACTATGTATGTGTGGCAATATAATTTTTTACAATGCAATATTCACTATGTATCAGGTAAATATAACTATTCTACTCATATATGCCAATGTTGGTGGTTTCTGAGGCATTATCCTTTAAAGATGAATCTTCAGCTTCTACCTATTTAAGTTCAATGTATATCTCATCGGCCTATACAACATTAGAAAAACAATTGATATCACATAAGCAAATATTATATAAGTAAAATGATACTAATATCATATAAGCAATTGATATCATATAATCTAATCGATAGTTTTAAATGGATGGCTGATATCTGATTATTAGATTTTGAGCACCATGGGTATTTGTTCATCCTGATGAATACATCATGGCATTGGTATCTTTTAGTCTTGGATTTGAAGGAGCAACGATTTGAATGCTACAACTTGATGTAGAGCTTCAACATATCAGATGATGCAAATAAATATATATATAATATTATTCAATATTTGTTTGTTACTTTTATTTGTAACAACATCTATAACTGATATATTATATTTCGTACCATGTTGTGTACAATGTTCGAGAATTTTGATTGTCAGAATAAGTAAAAATTCATATCTCTGAATAAAAATAAATATTTTATAGTCATCAATTTAAGAGTAATATAAGATTCATTTAACTATGTGTAGTCTTAAATTAATTATTTACAGTCTTAATTTAACTATGTGCAGTGTTAAATTAACTATATGCAGTATTCATTTAACTATATGCAATCTTAAATTAACTATGTATAGTCTTAAATTAACTATATGCAAGATTTATTTAACTATGTATAGTCTTAAATTAACTATGTATGATTTTAAATTAACTATATATAAAATTTATTTAACTATATACAGTCTTAAATTAACTGTGTGCAGTATTCATTTAACTATATGCAGTCTTAAATTAATTGTATGCAGTCTTAAATTAACTATGTACAGTTTTAAATTAACTATATACAAGATTTATTTAACTGTATGCAGTCTTAAATTAACTGTATATAGTCTTAAATTAATTATATGCAAGATTCATTTAACCGTGTACAGTCTTAAATTAACTATATACAATCTTAAATTAATTATGTGTAAGATTTATTTAACTATGTGCGATCTTAAATTAATTGTATGTAGTCTTAAATTAACTGTATAAGTTTATTTAACTATGCGTAGCCTTAAATTAACTGTGCGATCTAAAATTAACTATGTATAGTTTTAAATTAACTGTACGTAAGATTCATTTAACTGTGTATCATATTCATTTAACTATATATAGTATTCATTTAATTATATATCATATTAATTTAACTATTTATAATATTTATTTAACTATATATCATATTCATTTAACTGTATATGATGTTTATTTAACTGTAAATCATGTTAATTTAATTATGTGCGATATTTATTTAACTATATATCATATTACTTTAACTGTATGTAGTATTCATTTAACTATATACCATGTTTATTTAACTATGTATGGTGTTCATTTAACTATGTACTATACTAATTTAACTATATATAGTATTTATTTAACTATGTACTATATTAATTTAACTGTGTATCATATTCATTTAACTATATATAGTATTCATTTAACCGTATGTAATATTTATTTACCATACTAATTTAATTATATATCATGTTTATTTAACTACATACTATATTTAGTTAATCATATACCATGTTGATAAGTATCATAAATTCACTAATAAAAGTATTAATTTATTAATTAATTTATATTAATTTTTAAGAATTATTAATCAATTTATATATAATTTTTGAAAAATTCATATTTTTATTAATTAAAAAATTAATTAAAAAATAATAAAAAATAAAAAATAAAATTTTATTATCAATAAAAAGAGCTCATTTTTTTGATCATAATAAAATAAATTTCAAGTAAAATGGAGCTAAAACGGAAAAGATATGAATTTTTAAAGATATAAAATAAATAAAAATTAAATAAAAAAAGAAAATGGCTCAGTCGACTCCGTAAGCCGAGCCACCAAGCCAAGCCAAGCCATCAAAGCTGACTCAGCCATTTAAGCCATCAGCCGGTCTACGATCCAGGCGTGGACCGCCAGCTCAGTAGAAATCGACTAATCAGAGATTGTCACGTGGCGGACCTAGACCCTTAAAGGGTCCATAGAAATTTATGGCGGCTCACAGGATATTTTGGTCTTTTTCACCTAGCGATAAGAGAGCTGATTGACTGCGGTGTGTGGTGCGGCCGGTCCACGCAGTCCATGAGAACAATAATTGCGCGATCGGACGGCTGCGGTTGATTGCGGTCAAGATCGGACGGCGGTGGTGATTTTCAGGCTTGATCAAATTCTATCAGCGATCTGGCATGATCCAATGGCCAAAAAATTAAGAGATGAAGATCCAACAGTTCAGAACACTCCCAATGGTGATCAAAACTTTCGATGCATGATTTGCGGTCAGATTTCCTCCATCAATGTGCGATCGGACGGCCAGAATTTAATCCGACTCGATCTGGGCTGATATGCATCCAATTTTGATGATTTTTGGATCGTTGGATTTCTATTGAATGGCCAGATTTCATCAGATTTACTAGAGTCATATCAGAGCTATTTTGATTCAAATTTTATCCAAATTTCTTTGTATTTTTGACGATTACAAAGGCTATTAGTCCCCATATTGCCTTTAGAAAAAATATCCAGCCCTCCTAGCTCTATAAAAGGACCCTTAGGCCTCCAGAAATCAACATCTCCGATCAAGGTGAAGCTTTGGTACAGGGCGAAGCCAGGCTATGGGTTAAAAGGCTGCTTCGAAGCAATGGATGCCGAGAAGAAGAGCCGAGAGCTTCTACACCATCTTTCTGCCAATGCCGATCCAAGATCAGAGATCAGGCTATTTTATTTTTTTAAATTTTATGTATTTAAATTTTAAAATTTTAATTAATAAAAATTTTATTTTTATATTTTAATTTCTTACTTTTAATTTTTATTATAATTTAATTTCTATATTTTAATTATTACTTTTTATTTTATTACAAGTAGATGCTAAGATCTAATTAGTAGATCTTAGTACCAAGTTTAAATTTCTATATTTTTTTTTAATTTTTAATCTTCCGACTTCACTCCTAATTCCAAAAACTCAAATTTTTTTCTTTTTCTTTTCAAAAAAATTAAAGATTTCAAATCTAAAAACACTACCTCCCTGTGGATTCGACCTGACTCACTGCTATCTACGCATTTTCAATGATTTTAAGAAGTCAGATTAAACTGATAAATACAGTGTCTTAACGATAATATCGTATTCCTATCACATGTTAATTTAATTATGTATGGTGTTTATTTAACTATGTACTATATTATTTTAACTATGTACCATATACATTTAACTATATACAGTATTCATTTAACTATGTATAGTATTTATTTAACTATGTATCATATTAATTTAACTGTGTGTAGTATTTATTTAACTGTGTGCAGTATTTATTTAACTATATACCATATTAATTTAACTATGTACCATATTTATTTAATTATATACCATATTTAGTTAACTGTATACTATGCTAATTTAACTATGTATGATATTCATGTAACTATGTACCATATTATTTTAACTATGTACCATATTTATTTAACTATGTGCAATGTTCATTTAACTGTATACCATATTAATTTAATTATATATAGTAGTCATTTAATTACATGCAGTGTTCATTTAACTGTATACCATGCTAATTTAATATATAGTAGTCATTTAATTACATGCAATGTTCATTTAACTGTATACCATGCTAATTTAACTATGTACCATATTTATTTAACTATGTAACATATTTAGTTAACTATATACTATGCTAATTTAACTATATCTAAAATTTATTTAACTATATATTATATTATTTTAATTATGTACCATATTTATTTAACTATATACTATATTAATTTAATTATATATAGTGTTCATTTAACTGTGTACCTATTAATTTAACTATGTATCTATTTATTTAACTATATATAATATTCATTTAACCATATACCATACTAATTTAATTATATTTAGTGTTCATTTAATTATATGCAATATTCATTTAACTATATATCATATTTATTTAACTATATATAGTATTTATTTAACTATATATCATATTCATTTAACTATGTATAGTATTTATTTAATTATATATCATATTAATTTAATTATATGCAGTATTCATTTAACTATGTGCAGTGTTCATTTAACTGTGTATCATATTTAGTTAATCATATACCATATTAATTTAACTATATGCAATATTTATTTAACTATGTACCATGTTTAGAAATGGTAACAAAATCTAAATCCATGGGTATCCGATCCGATCCAACCTGATTGGGTCGGATAGTCAACATGTTGATCGAGTTTGAATAAAATCCGAATGTTTAACTTTGGGTTCGAGCTAAGATTAAGTAGTTATGCACTCGACCTGATATCTGATCCAAACCCAACCCAAACTATTTTATTATTTTAATATATATATATTATATTAAATATATTTTATCAATTACTATCTATTAATTATCAAATCTTAACTTATTTATTCATTCTTCTTTTTCTCCCTTTCTCTTGTTCTCTTGTTATTAAATATCTTGGTCTGTTAAATTTTTATTGCATTTAAATTTTATTTTGATTGAATATAGAACTAAGTATTATTAAACTACGTATTATTAAATTTTATTTATTTAAGATAGTTTGAATTTTATTTTGATTGAATATGGAACTAAGTGTTGTTGAACTAAGTATTGTTGAATTTTATTTGTTTAAAAAATATATGATTTATGGAATGATGATATGATTTTAGAGTTGATAAAAATAAAAAAAAATGCTCAACGTGACTCAATTGGATTTGGATCGGATAAATCGAATTATCCGATACTCGATTGAGATGAGTTTGGATAAAAAAAATCCAATCTGATAGTGTTTGGACTGGATTTGGATAGTTTAATGGGTATTTGGGTTTGGATTTAGATAGTTAGAAATCTATCCCGAATCCGGTCCGATGCCATCCCTAATCATGTTTAATTAACTATGTATCATGTTAATTTAACTATGTGCAGTGTTTATTTAACTGTATATCATATTATTTTAATTATGTGCAGTGACAAATTTAACTATATTACATCACTTTAATCTAAGAAGAGAGGATCTTACCACCCCTCCCCTCAAAAAAAAAAAAAACTAAGAAGATAGGAACATTTGGAGGATCGATCTAGCCCACAACAAGACAAACTAGTTTGCTTGGAAGCATTCAAGGAGGCTCCTTGCAAATACCCCTCCACTCCCATCTCTCTTCTTAGAAAATGCCAAAATCTAGATGATCAGTGGCATTTTGTTTTGTTAGAGACTGCTTGGCATCTTGTGGGAATAAGAAATAAGGAGGCCACCCTTATTCCTCATCCTTCCACACCGAGACAAAACTCCAAACTAACGATAATAGCTATAAACTTGAGGTAGTAACACCCAAGAGAGAGAAAAAATAAAATAAAAAGAGTGAAAAAAAGTAAGAGAGAGGGGCTCTTCCTTTCATAAATTCCATATTTCTCTGTGCTACCAAATAGAGGCCACGGTGATGCGGACAAAAGGGTTCACTTTTGTCGCTAGTCGCATCCAAAATAGAGCCCTTTTCCCCATTTCAACCCCCCCCTCCCCAACTTTTCATGTGATATGTGGTGATTAATCTCGGGTTGGTATTGGGTCCCATGCTTCACCTAGCCATTTGTGTCTCTGTAGCCAATCTGTTTCATCTTCTTTGGGATAACTATTTATCACTCACCTCTATTTATCATCGATGAAGTAGTGGCTAATGAGATCTTAGTTACTCAGTCCATGCCATAGGTAGAGAAGTAGGTGGGATAGTAAACTCGTACATGGATGCATCGATGTGAGAGATATAGTATTGGCTCACATACTGTTATATGAGAAGTCATCGACATAGAGACGGTATCTATGTGTAGAGATTATAATCCATTGGTGCGACTTTATAGCTATGATCGTCAAGCTGTACCCAGAATTCCAAATTCCAAGGTGTGATAAGAAGCTCATATATCAAATAGTGTACCTCTATGATTTAGTGACTATATGATGCTTGATTCTTTGTGTTTACAGACATTTAGAGGACAAAAAATCTTAGCTGGTTAGGGTTGAGAGTCCATTAAAGAAGTTGATGGAACTGGGTCTTTATTTCAGATCCATGGACCAAGTGATCAAGGATACTATGGATAGTTTGAAGAGCAAAGGCTACCTCCAGTGAAATGAACTATTTTATTATTGGATATGTGGATGTTATTTTGTTAATAATCTGAAGAATATATGATTGGGGAAGACTAAAATTTACAAGTATAGTTTATATATCTTTTGTACCGTTATATAAACAATCTGGTGAATTGCATTTGCCTTTTCCAAGATTGCAGCAATATTAACATTGGTGGTAGGCTGTAACATAATTGTCAGCTTTGATATTATGGTGCATCTCATATTAAATATCTACAAATTAGAAGAATTGATAGAAAAAGCAATTTGATTAATGTAAATAATTAATACAACCTACTGAAAGCAAATATTTGCTTTTATTAACTCTTCTATCTAATGATATTAGCAATTATATTAGGAACTCAATTATTTAAGATGGAGGTTGCTGAATTGCCAAAACCTCAATAACAATGAGACCATATGAATCTAATCTTAAATATGAGGAAAATAATCAACTTCACTATATAGATTGAAAGGCAAGGTTATTATTTTATCTTTTCATAAATTTATTTGTTTTGTTTACTCGTCCCTTTCCCTTATTTCCAAAATGTTGCTTTTGGGTTTCTAACTCATATCTTCTCTCAAGATCACCTCCCATTCCCTTCCTATTTTCATATCCAAATCTGGCCTCTTTTTTTCTTGATTATTTATTTTCAAATTTTGCTACTACTAGCTTTGATTTTTCTCCATATTTTTTTTTCAAGTTGATGCCAAATATTTGTTGGTGTTGAACCTTTTATTTAACTGTTGTCAACGCCATGGATGGTTGGCACGTCGCAAGATGAGAGCTCGTTATCGATATAGGGCTTGTCCCCTTACTTGCCATAGCTTCACGAGTTGAAGTCTGACAAGCATGACTTATGCCTCATTCAATTCCTTCTGAACTCCGCTAACCTCATCGCCAATGGATGGTTGGCACGTCGCAAGATGAAAGCTCGTCGTCGGTGTAGGGCTTGTCCTCTTAGTTGCCATGACTTCACGAGTTAAAGTCTGACAAGCATGGCTTGTGCCTCATCCAATTCCTCCTGAACTCTGCTAACCTCATCGTAGTCAACAAGCCTGAGCAAGCCGACACCTTCCTCATGCATATTTCCATCCTCACCTTCTTCGACGGTGACACCACGCAATGCATCGCCTCCTATCTGGCTGTGGCCCTCAACCTCCGCCTCCTCTACATGCTGCCTGGTATCTCCTGCATCCTCATCCCTCTTTGCGCTATCACCTTCTTCCTCGTCGAGGCCTTCGTCGGTTGAAAACTAGAAGGAAAGGGAGGAACAAAGGAAGAAGGAAAAAAAGATGAGGGCAAAGGATCCTTCTGCTCGACATCTCCCATATCTTCATCTTCTTTTGTGCCGTCATCTACTCCCTCGTTACCTCGTTAAGGCCAACGTCGCCAGCTAAAAACTAGAAGGAAAGGAAGGAACGAAGAAAGGAAGAAAAAAAAATGAAGGGAAAGAATAAGTTGGGTACGTATGATGTCAAAAAAAAGAATGTACCATCATGTAAGCCTTAAAGAAGAGATTCAAAATTATGATTTTAGTCAACAAATTTTTTTTATTAGAGTAGAGTTTAAAAAAAAAATGATAATTAATTTTTTTTTTTTTTTTTTTTTTTTTTTTTATGTTGCATGCCATTGCTTTTTTTTTTTAATTTTCTAATAACTATATTTGACTTAGACATAATCCCCCGTCATATATGCTCCAATGGGTGCACATCATTATTTTTATTGTTTCAAGCTGGAAAGAGCGTTGGAGCGCAGATCAAAGCAACATCTCTATCATCCAACATCCACTCAGAGGCACTCGATGTCAGAGCCAATGCTGATCGAATGCGGTAGCTATCGTATCATTGTCGTGAAGACATGCAACGACCTCCATCAGATCCTTCTGATTTGGATGATAGATGAGCTAAGATCTTTAGCGACCTCCTCAGCTCAGCAGCTTGGTTGGGCTGGTTCTCAGATTGCCGTCTTAAGTCAGATAGAGCATTGGACTACCGATCAAAGCAACATCTCCACCATTCAACACCCACTCGGAGGTACTTGATGTCGGAGCTATCATTGATCTAGTTCGGCGGCCATTGGATCGTCACCGTAGAGACATGCAGTGGCCTCCATCTATCATTCTGATCTGGATGGTGTATGAGCTAAGATCTACACTCAATCGGGCCCATTCCACCTTGGCAACAAGCCTAATCACAGGAAATCAGAATCTTAGGGTGAATATTTTTTTGGCTTATTTTTTATTTCATTCTTTGCTCTTTCCATCTAATAATAAAAAAACCAAGGAGCACAAAATCTCTATGGTGCACGATATCTTGCAGTGTATCATATTGGCCGTCCATCGCAGAATAAATGGCTGCCGGCAAACAATGTAAGCACAGGCATACGCCGTGTAAACATGCGGCATGCTATTTTTGCTGGTCGTCCGTAGCATCGCCACGTGCGATGCATCGCGCTCATGGCGCGGGATCCGGCTCCTTGAATAAATCTGTTGCGTGGGAATGAGCGGTTGGCATGCCCATTTATCCTAAGACCGCTATGCGGAAAGGTATCCATTAATTGGGTAGTTGCGCCCTCCAGCAATAACTCATTAATCACAAATGGGACCTACACAGCTGGAGCATAGTTCTCGCAGATCAGCGTCTAGAACACTTGCCAATTCAATGTTGGAGTTATCCCGTTGTGGTATTTGCGATATGAGGTCCTGGTTAAAACAAAGATAGCTGTTGGTGCGGAAATCCGTCGCCGCCGGAGGTCGCCGCAATCGAGGTCGCTGGGCGCCGCCGGGGACCTGCAAAACGAAGTCCCGTCCGGAATCGGTGGGGTGGTGGCTCCGACAGGACCCTCCGACGGTCAAGTTAGTTTCCGGCCAACAGTAATGGAGTGCTCGGAATGAATTCCAGAGCTTAGAGATGTGGGGGAGAGCTTGGGGAGTCGAGAGTTCAGAGAGCTTAGCCTTAGTGTGTCGGGAGGGTCCTTGATATAGCGGAGCTTGATGGTGACAACTGCAGCCGCGTGCTGGCGGGCCGCTCGAGGTTCGGTGGAGTCAGTCTCACTGGTGCCGCGTGCGGCGGATTGAGGGTGACAGCCATCGCCGCCTGACAGTGGGTCGGCTGGATTGCCCGGGTGACGGCCATCGTCGACTGACAGTGCGGTCGGACTGACTCGCCTGGCGCGGCGGACTGACTGATGGCGATGGTTGCAGAGCTTGCCGAACGAAGGGTTGAAGGCCTTCGTTCGTGTGCCCATTTCGGAGGAGTTCGGGCTCCTGAAGAGGAAGATAGGAGGGAGTTCGGCTCCCCATAGGCGTCCTGGCTAAAGGTATGCAGCTAAGGGCTCGTCCGCAGAAGAGTTCGACTGCTGAGAATCCGAAGGCCCGACCGTCTGGGGTTCGGCCGGCTGTTGGACTTCGGACTGAGGCTGGGACACTTGAGAGTTCGGTAGGAGCTTCGGTCGGCCGAAGTTTCGATGAGGGCGACCGCTGAGGAGTTCGGGCCTCCTGAGTGACGACTGCTTGGGGATTCCGCTAAAGCCCGTCCGCTGAGGAGTTCGGCCGCTGAGAGGACTTCATTGAAGCTCGGCCGCTTGGAGTCGGTTCGAAGGAGTTCGGCCGTGGGGAGTCCGAAGGAGTTCGGCCGAAGGGGAAACCCGGGAGGAGTTCGGGTGGCCGAACGGGCGTCTGGGAGGAGTCCTGCCGCTTGGAGTCCAAGGAGCTCGGCCGTCGGGAAGTTCGGCTGGCGGTGGGAGTTCGGCCCGGAGCCTGGCGCTGGGGAATTCGGCCACTAAAGCCCGTTCGCTGAGGAGTTCGGCCGCTGAGAGGACTTCATTGAAGCTCGGCCGCTTGGAGTCGGTTCGAAGGAGTTCGGCCGTGGGGAGTCCGAAGGAGTTCGGCCGAAGGGGAAACCCGGGAGGAGTTCGGGTGGCCGAACGGGCGTCTGGGAGGAGTCCTGCCGCTTGGAGTCCAAGGAGCTCGGCCGTCAGGAAGTTCGGCTGGCAGTGGGAGTTCGGCCCAGAGCCTGGCGCTGGGGAATTCGACCTCTAGGCAGTTCGGCCGTGGTAGGGGCTCGGCCTGGCGCCCGGCGCTAAAGCTCTTCAGCGGCTACTGGGTACATTGGGCTGAGCGTCGGGCCAGGCTTCGACAGGAGCGGGATTTATCCCCAACAGTAGCCCCCCCACTCCCGAGTTCAAAGATTGAAGGGAGGGAGTACCAAAACAGGCGACTGCCGAAGTCTTCTTCCGGGCTCCGCATTTGTCGCAGCTGAAGCTCGGGGGAGGTCTCATCTCCAGCCAATATTGACGCTGAAGTTGAGGCTGAGGTCCGAAGGAGACCTCGTCTTCTGCAGTGAAGCTTGCCGTAGACTCTGGGGCTCGGCCTTGGACCTTGCTCACGTTAGGACGAGGTTCTCCTCTTGTTTCTAGCGGGCTGTGGGGCACATCCGGACCATCGTCCGAGCTTCTCCCCCCATCCCGTCCTTGGTGGACGGGGTCTTCGACTTTGCTCTCGTTAGGACGAGGTTCTCCTCCTGTTCCCAACGGGCTATGGGGGCACATGGGGACCGTCGTCCTCGCCTCTCCCCCCATCCCGTCCTTGATGGACGGGGCCTTCGACTTTGCTCACGCTAGGACGAGGTTCTCCTCCTGTTCCTAGCCGGCTGTGGGGGCACATGAGGACCGTCGTCCTCGCCTTCTCCCCCCATCCCGTCCTTTGTGGACGGGGCCTTCGACTTTGCTCACGCTAGGACGAGGTTCTCCTCCTGTTCCTAGCCGGCTGTGGGGGCACATGAGGACCGTCGTCCTCGCTTCTCCCCCCATCCCGTCCTTTGTGGACGGGGCCTTCGACTTTGCTCACGCTAGGATGAGGTTCTCCTCCTGTTCCTAGCCGGCTGTGGGGGCACATGAGGACCGTCGTCCTCGCTTCTCCCCCCATCCCGTCCTTTATGGACGGGGCCTTCGACTTTGCTCACGCCAGGACGAGGTTCTCCTCCTGTTCCTAGCCGGCTGTGGGGACATTTCCGCTCGCTTTTTTCCCAGCGACCCTGAAACGATAGTGTCGAGCAACAAGGTTTTATTGAGGGAAACTACTGGTAGTACATTCTCAGATTTTCTGAGTTCCAAGGTCGGGGAAGCGCTAGTCCTCCGAGCTCCTTTAGGCGATAGGTTCCAGGTCGGATGACCTCTACCACTTCGTACGGACCTTCCTCAATTTGGGACGAGCTTCCCTTGACTCTGGGGCTGAGAGACGGCTGCTCGTCGGAGCACTAAGTCCCCAACTCTGAACGCCTTGCTTTTGACTCTGGAATTGTAATACCGAGCCACCTTCCGTTGGTAGGCGGCCATCCGGATGCGGGCTGCCTCCCTCTTTTCTTCCAGAAGGTCGAGGTTGGCTCTGAGGTCCTGGGAGTTGAGTTGCTCGTTGAAGCCCACGATTCGAGCAGACGGGAGTTTGAGCTCGATCGGGATGACTGCCTCGGTGCCGAAGGCCAAGGCGAAGGGTGTCTCGCCGGTCGGTACCCTCTGCGTTGTTCGGTATGCCCAGAGGACGTGGTAGAGTTCGTCTGCCCAGGCCCCTTTTGCCCTATCGAGCCTCGTCTTGAGGCCTTGCAGCAGGATCCGATTGGTCACTTCGGCTTCCCCATTGGCTTGCGGATGAGCCACCGATGTGAAGTGGTGGGAGACGTTTAGTCCTTCGCAGAACTCGGCAAACCGGGCTCCAGCGAACTGTCGCCCATTATCGGTTATGAGGGCTCGGGGCAGACCGAACCGGCAG
>QRFJ01004517.1:0-76810 GCA_006176705.1 Cocos nucifera | reverse complement strand
TATGTAAACTTGGTGCTAGATGGTCAATGCTTTGAATTTCAGAAATCGATCATAGTCCTCTTAAAGCTAGGGTTTTAAAAGATTGTCGTAAAAGGAAGATTCGTACAGCCAGTGAGAGGTCTACTCGTATTCGAATTGAACCTCTTCCAGCGCAACAATCTTCTGTAGTCGAAGAGCCTAGTCTTCTCAATATTGAGGACTTTTAGATCATCTAGGTTCCACACGACTCGGAGCTTTCAATTCCAAAGGAGGGCCATGAGGCTTCCATTGAATGTTCGTTTAGCGAGGCTATTTTAGGTATACCGGCTCCTGATATCCTCGAGTCTTTTCCAGAGGATCAATTATTCAAGAGAAAGGGAGCTAGTGAGCCCACAACACCCGAAGTACTTTCTGAGCCAGTTAATAATGATGCTTCGAAAACTTGCGCAGTGGCAAAATTAAAGGCTCCACTAGATGAGCAAAATTTTTTTGAGGAGGCCAGTATTTCTGGGACTATACCAACCGAAGTCTACTGTGATGGTTCGGCCTTATATGATTATAAGTTGGCCTGTGAAGCATTCTTAAATTTTCTTTTTCTGACTGACGCGTCCAAGATACTGGTTGATCTTTTAAAGATGAGAAGAAAAAAAGCTCTGGACTGCTTTGTCCGGATAAGTCGAGGTCATAGATTGTTGTTCTTTTTGTTTTTGTTTTCTCGCTTTAGAACTTGTTCTTACAAACCTCATGCAATGCCTCTGTAGCTTACCCATTACTTAAATGAGTTCACAAAGAACATCGTTGACCTTTCCAAAAGGATGATGGAACTTGAGATTTAAAGCACGACCCTCTAGAAGGCAAAGGATCAGCAATCCAAAGAGGCTACGGAGACTTTGGATAGAGCTGAAGAGGTCGAGAAGAAAGTTCTAGATGTCGAGACGACATTGAAGAAATTTATGAAAGAAAATGTCCGCCTTACTAGTATTAATGGTGTCTTGGAAGCTGAGATCGCAGAACTGAGGGATCGAGTCATCAAGGCTGAAGTATCCAAGGTGGAGGCTTTACTCTTGGTGAATGCGGTCGAGGAGAAGGCCTTGAAGATGGTTGACGATTTTAGGATGTCTGATGAATTCAAGAAAGAGAAGACCTCTTTTGTACTGAATGCTTATAACAAAGAAAAACGTGCTGTCCATGAGGAAATAGCTTCGAAATATCCTGAGTTAGATTTAAACTTCTTGGATATTCCTTCGGATAACTTGTCTTGAATTTTTGTTTTCTTCAGCTCTTCAGAAGTTTTTGTAAAGAGCCTTGTTATGAATAAATTTTTCCTTTTGTTCTCTTTGACTTTCTTATTTTGCTTTATTTTTTTCATTTTACTCCGATCTTAGGAGTTATTTCTTCAACTCGTATATTTTTGTACTTCTTAACCTCAGCTCATGAACCTACAAGCTAATCTTTTCAATTTTCATGCGCGTATTTGACGGGACGTGTCCAGTCTTTCATGTGTATTATTAAATGCGCATGGTTATGGAAGCGACGTAACCACGAATTTGACTTGAATCCAATACTTAGTTGTGGGGTGGCAGATATGCCCACTTTTCTATTTGCACGCGATAAGATTGGACATTCATAATTATAGCGGATCCACCTATTTATAGTGACATCCCATTCGCTAGCTGCTCCATCTATGACATTCTTTGTCTTTTAGAGGAATGTCTGTAAATTGGTTCTATCTTCTATAAGAAGATGGAGTTCCTTCGTCTCTCGATAGAGGTAGTTATCCAACCAAGAAGACGGAGGAGTGTTGGTTGATCTCGATTAACTTGGGGGTGTCGACGACAAGGGCTTTGTCATCCAGATACTTTCGCTCTCGATCTTGAGATCTTTATCATCCTACTTCATCTGTAGGGGATGGTCTTTCGTTCGGTCCTAAGAGCTTTATCATGGTTCTTTGGCTCTAAGAGGACATGATTTCATGACTTACTTAAAGGGAGCTGTGGTTGTGCCATTTTTGCAGGAAAGCAGGAAGGGATTGAGCTGCCACCCGAGCATTTAAAGTTTAAATCTTATGGCTCAAAGGCTCCCTCAACCATTATGTTCCTAGAAACTATGACTGGGGCATTGAAGAAGTTCTTCGAAGTCATATTAAGAAGTTTTATCTAGGTTGTCTATCATACATCGGCATTCGATGGAGGGATTCTTTGTTCTGAGTTTGGGTCGGAGTTGGATTCTAAGTAAACTCTACCTCGATCTCGTTGGGTTCTCCATCATTGCCACTTTTTGATGGCTCAGGTAGTGGTGTTTGAGGTTGTGCCACCCCCATAGCATGGAGGGCATATGTCTGAGCAGCTGGAAGAGATTTCGAGGTTGGGTCGTATAGTCATAGACTTAAAAAATACCTAATTTTGACATCGGTGAGAAGTCCATCACCTTGGATCTCACACCTCCGCGGACCTGGATATCCTTTATGGGATCCCAAAATCTCAAGTCTTCAGAGGAGCTTCTTCTACATATCGATGGCCTCAGCTTCGTCAGGCTTTTTGATCGTGTCTTCGCATCGGAGTTATGCTTTTGTAATTCCATCCGAGTTATTCACTATTGTTCTTTGTAAAAGCAATTGGATCATTGCTCTTGTAAAAGTTTTTCTTTTATAAAATAAAATACTTTTGTTTTCTTCACATTGCACTTTATTTCTGTTCTATCTATATTGTTAATTATCCCGATCAAAGGAACCTTGAACCCGTGTGGATTTCTCTAATCGAGTAGGTCTGAGATGGTTTCAATATGAGAAACTCATTGTTAAATATTTTGAATAAGAGGATTTCATCTGAAGCTATTTCGATCTGAGAAATTCGCTGTTAAGTGTTTCGAATAAAGAAATTTTATCTGAAGTAATTGCAATTTGAGAAACTCGCTGTTAAGTATCTCGAATAAAAAAATTTTATTTGAAGTGATTTTGATCTGAGAAACTCGTTGTTAAGTACATTTCGAATAAAGAAATTTAATCCAAAGCGATTTCAATCTGAGAAACTCACTATTAAGTATCCCGAACAAAAAGATTTTTGTTAAGTATTTCGAATAAAATTTTTTTATCTAAAGCAGTTCTGATCTAAGAAACTCGTTGCTAAGTATCTCGAACAAAAAAATTTAATCCGAAGCAGTTTTGATCTGAGAAACTCGCTGTTAAGTACATCCCGAACAAAATTTTTTTTTTTGAGTATTTTGAATAAAAAAATTTTATTTGAAGTGGTTTCGATCTAAGAAACTTGCTGTTAAGTATTCCAAAATAAAAAAAAAAATTATTGAGTATCCTGAACAAAAAGATTTTATCTAAAGTGATATCGATCTGAGGAACTCGCTGTTAAGTATCCCGAACAAAGAGATTTATTTGAAGCAATTCCGATCTGAGAAACTCACTATTAAGTATCCGAATAAAAAAATTTTTGTTAAGTATCCCAAACTAAAAGATTTTATCTAAAGCGATTTTGATATGAGAAACTCGCTGTTAAGTATTCCGAACAAAGAAATTTAATTCAAAGCAATTTTGATCTGAGGAACTTGCTATTAAGTATCCCGAATAAAAAAATTTTTATTGAGTATTCCGAACAAAGAGATTTTAGTTGAGTATCCCAAACAAAGGAATTTTATCTAACTTTCTTTTTCAGTTCGATAGTCAAGCAAATATTTGTCTGATAAGAAAAATAGTTGACTTGAAAAGCTACTCATTTATTCATTTCATTGGTAGTACATTTAGAGATTAGCTTAATTCCATGGCTTGAGGAGGATCCTATTGAGTTGTTTTAGTCAATAAGTCCATGGTCTCACAACTTCATCGATCTGATAGGGCCCTTCCTAGTTGGATGAAAGCTTTTCTTGCTCAGTTGGCTTGGATACTTCTACTCTCCGAAGAACAAGGTCACCAGCTCGAAATTCTTTTGTCTTGATGTGGGAATTATAATATCTGACGATCTTTTGTCGATATGCTGTCATCCTCACCGCTGCTCGTTCTCTAGTTTCCTCGATCAAATCAAGATTGGCTCTGAGTCAAATTGGATTAGTGTCCTCATCATATTCTTCGACTCTGATGGAGGGGAGCTCGAATTCTACAAGTATGACAATCTCAGTGCCAAATGCTAAGTTGAAGTGCGTTTCGTCTGTCGGAAGCCTTTAAGTGGTTCGATAAGCCCATAGAACGTGGTAGAGTTCTTCTGCCCATGACCCCCCAGTTCGATCTAATCTAGCTTTGAGACCTTGAAGGAGGATTCTATTGGTCACTTCCACTTCTTCGTTCGCTTGTGGGTGGCCTACTGAAGTGAAGTGCTGCTCTATCCCATGATCTTCATAGAAGTCTTTTAGTCGAAAACTACCGAACTGTCTCCCATTGTCTGAAATCAATATTTTTGGAAGTCCATAGCGGCAAATGATTGATTTTCAAATAAAATTCTGGACCTTCGTCTCTATGATCTGAGCTAAGGGTTTGGCTTCTATCCACTTGGTAAAGTAGTCAATAGCCACGAGTAGAAATTTTCGCTGGCCAGAAGCTCGAGGAAATGGGCCTAAAATATCCAATCCCCATTGGATGAAAGGCCTGGGGAATTTAATGAGAGTCAGGAGAGATGCGGGCTGATGCTGAATCCAGTAATTGCATTAACATTGTTCACATCTTCGGATGAAATTTTGAGCATTCTATTGCATTATGGACTAGTAATATTCTTGTCGAAGGATTTTATAAGATAAGGATTGACCTTCTGGATGGTTTCTGTAGATCTCTTCATGAACCTCCTGCATAGTATAATCGACCTCCGAATGATGCAAACACCACAGAAGCGATAAGGAAAAAGATCATTTGTATAGGTCATTGTCGAGCAATATATATCTAGCTATTTGATTCCTGATCTTTTGAGCTTTTTTTCGGTCTGATGGTGTTTCTCTTGTCTTCAAGTATTTTATGATGAGGTCCATCTAGTTGGGCTCTTCATTGATTTGCTGAATTGTGTGAGGCTCTTCCAAACTCGAAGTTTTCAAAACTTTGAAGTAGGTTTCTCTCCTCAGATCGACGGGCAGCAAAGATGCGAGCTTAGATAAAGTGTCTATCATAATGTTTTGTGTCCAAGAGAGCTGTTGGATATCAAAATATTTGAAGCATGAGGTTAAATCTTTTACCTTTTGGAGGTATTTCCTTATATTTTCTTTCGAACTTTGTATTCTTCTTTTATTTGCCCCACCATAAGCTAGGAATCATCATACACTTTCAGGCATTGGACTCCGATTTGTTGAGCAATTCTCAATTCAGCGATTAAGACTTCGTATTCCGCCTTATTATTGATAGATGAAAATTAGAAGCGGATGTCGTATGCTGCCACGTCCTCATCTAGACTGGAAAGGATAATTTCAGCTCCTGATTCTGTTGAGTTCGAGGAGCCGTCAATGTGCAAAATCCAGATTTCCCCCAAATTTTTTTGATTCAGCTTCAGATCTTCATTACTTTGTGAGCTTGCAGGATCTTCATATCTAGTCATCGAATTTTTTTCTAGAGGCTTTTTGCCTGATATTGTACATTCGAGGATAAAATCGGCCAAAATTTGGGCCTTAATGGATGGCCTCAGCCCTCCTTCTAGAGCCAATCTATTACTACTGAGAATCATCGGCTTCAAAATTGAAGGAATGGCTCTGCGCAGACAAGCTTGAGAACCTGCAAAATAAAGTTTGGACTGAAGGATTTTTGTCTCTAGTGAGAACCCTCCGATGCTCAAGTCAGAAACAAGCAAAAGCTAATTTCTTTTAAGAGAATTTTTTTTCTTGCTTACCTGGGTCCTTGGGATTCATGGTATTTGTGAAAAAGTTTTACACGATGGTTATGTCATTCCGCTGATTTTGGACCGCTAATCTCGTCGTGATGAGATTTCTGAAAACCTTTTGAATGGAGTGACGGTTGCTAACATGATTAGGATTCTCAATTTGTTGCTGATGATTTTGGGCGAGTAGGTAACAGCATGTTTACAATCTCATAACAGTTGTACTGCAGTCAATCCATGGGAGACTTTCTTTATTTGAGGTGATTTAAAGATGATAGGTGCCACCTCGGATATTTCCATAAATATTGGATCAAGTCGATCCTCCGGCATTAGTCATCTATTCAGAGGATATTATAGTAATATTCTGTTCCATAAGCACTCGTCAGGATAGGCTGAGCTGAGACACCTCTAGGATATATCAGTCGATCTAAGGCATTATACACACACACACACACTTCTACGAGCCGCAGCTAGCAATTCCCTTTTATTGTAAGCCTTCGATATCATTGGTGGACCTCGCTTCTCTTTCTCATAGGAAAATCATATTAACATAGAGTCTATAGCATTAGTTATATTCATATCAACATGAAATTTACTTCTATAATTATATAATATTATTTTATTAAAAAATATCTTGAATTCTTTCATATTAAGCCTATAGCAAAGTCCAAGATGACGAACAAAATCTAACGAGGCAAAGAACACCTCAATCGAAGATCAGATGGCGAAGATACGTGTGAAGAAGCATGTAAGATCATAGAAGTGGGACCCACAGGCTGGCATGAGCTAGTGGGCCACCAGGACCAGTGCATCGCATGGGCGGATGCGTGGGCGTGGCCCAGGCTTAGGTGGTGCATGCGCGAGCATGGCCTGAGCCCAGGTGGCCTCGTGACAAGAGGCTGTGTTCGGATTTTTTTTGCGGTCCATGCGCCAGAAAGCGTATACTGGATTTTTTTCGCAGTCTATAGGGGTTTTTGATGCATTTGTGCAATCCAGCAGTCACGAAGGGTCGCAGTCGCAATCTAACGGCTAGGGTTTAGTTTTTTAGTTTGAATTGGGCTGAGGACTCCCATCTGGGATCGGACTAATGCCTTTAAAAGGTCTGGAGCAATCCATGAATAGTGCATGATTTGGTAGTGGCGTGAGAGAACCTGAAATGTAATTGAAAGTAAAGAGAGTGCACCAGCGGACAGCAGGAGCAGAAACTTCGGACAGATAGCTAGACAGCGGACTACGGTCGTTTTAGAAGATCTCCAAGAGAGAATTTGTTAAGGATAACTTATTATTGAGATGATTGTATACGTGAGTTGGGAGTAAGTAATCTCCTCTTGTATCTCTTTCTTTTTTCATAGTAAAATTTTACATATCCCATGGAGGCAAGCCTTTGGGCTGATCCACATATTTGGTTGTATTCTTATTTTATTTTCTTTTTTCTTTCTACTGCAATAATTGATATGAAATCCTAAACAAGTGGTATCAGAGTGTGCTGATATCTCAATAGATTAATATCAAAGTCAGGCGGTACTGGAGCACATATTGCAGCAATGGTGATAGATATTGAAAAATATGGAAAAGATAAATGCAATCAAGATGAAGATCAATAGGTTCGATGGAAAAGGCAATTTCTTCTTGTTGCAAGCAAAGATAACGGATATCCTCATCCAACATGGATTGATCAACGATCTTTTGTATGATGAGATGCCAGCCACCATGGATGTGAAGGATTGACAGATCTAGATGCAGGTGGTGAGCACGATTCACTTGTACCTAGTGGATGATGTTATGATTCATGTACTTGGTAAGAGTTTTTCGATGGTATTGTGATTGAAGCTTGAGGAGTTATATATGGTGAAGTCGCTCACCAACACGCTATTTTTTTGGAGGTAGTTTTATCAACTATGGATGAATGAAGGTCAGAGCATGCAGGAGCATCTATCCAACTTTCAGAAGATCCTCACCGACCTTCTCAGCATTAGCGAAAAGGTTGAGGAGAAGATTAAAACGTTGGTCTTGCTAGCATCGCTTCTCATTTTGTATGAATCCTTGGCGATTGCTTATCTAATGGGAAAGAGTACCATCAAGATGGATAAGGTTACTATGGTAATTCTCTAGAATGAGATTCTCAGAAGGAAGAATCTAGCTTTGAGCTCAGATGGTACCAGTTCAGCTTTGATGATTTTTGGAGAAATAGAAGGCAGTAGATGGAGTGGCAGAGGATCGTGAGGAGGGCTATACAGGTCCAAGATGAGAGAACAAGTTGGGGCATTGAGTCAAAAATTGCCCACAACTTAAAGATCGGACATATGCTACTGTGGCGATGGCTAGTAGCGATACAGAAGGTAGTGATGATGTTCTTCTGATTACTGATGATGTATCTACTTTTTTTTTCTAATGGATTATGGATTCTGCTTGTTTCCATCATATATGTTGCAAAGAGAAGATGTTTGACTTTCTGAAGATCAGTTAGGGCACTGTGTTTCTGTCAGACAGATCGAACTATGAGATCAAGGATAGCGAGATGATCAGCATGAAGCTCCATAATGAAATAATGAAAAAATTAGATGAGGTCCGATAGATATTCAGCTTTAAGAAAAATTTAATCTCATTGAGCAGACTGGATTCAATCGACTTCAGATGAAAAGCTGATGGAGAAATCCTGAAGATCATGCATAGCAGTAGGATGGTATTAAGAAAAAAATATGGAGGATATTACCTCAAGGCAGGAAGCCCAGTGCGAGGTGGAGCTCCAGGTAGAGATGGATCGGGCACGGGATGGGAGATTCGGAAGGACGACATATGACGTCGCAAGATGAAATTTCTATTACCGCAAGAGGCTACCCCGAGCAGATCTCAGATTAGGAGGATCACAACAGTCGATGGAGGTAGGATTAAGCAGCCTAGCTCGACTTCCATATTTGTCCATCCATGATTAGCAAGCGATTGTCTTAGAGCTTGGGGATGCTAGACAAACTCTCGGATAAGTGAAGATCAAATATCGAGTCGAGGTAGAGATTGTTGAGAAAAATGGTATGAATTTTTTCACATTAAGTCTACGGCGAGGTCCAAGACGACGAATGGAGTCCAACGAGCTTAAGAACATCTCAATTGGAGATCAGATGGTGAAGACACGCACAAAGAAGCATGCAAGACCACAGAAGCGAGATCCACAAGATGGCACGGGCCAGCGGACTGCCAGGCCCGATGCACTGTGCGGGCCAGCCGGGCCCAGTGTGTGGGCTTGCGGGCGCCTGAGCGGACTTACAGCCCAACGCCACACACAGGCAAACGCACGGGTGCAGCCCAGGCCCAGGCGGTACGCGTGCGAGCACGGCCTAGGCCCAGGTGGCCTCGTGACAGGGGGTTGTGTTCAGGTTTTTTATCACAGTCCACGTGCAAGAAAGCATGGACCGGATCTTTTTCGTGGCCTATAGGATTTTTGACGTGTTTGTGCGATCCAGCAGTCATAGAGGATCGCGGTCGCAATCTAACGATTGGGGTTTGGTTTTTGAGTTTGAATCGGACTGAGGACTTCAATCTAGGATCGGACTGGTGCTTTTAAAAGGCTTGAAGCAGTCCATGAATAATGGCATGAGAGAACTTGAGACATGACTGAGAGTAGAGAGAGGGGGCTAACGAATAGGACTTCAGGCAGATAACTAGATAGCGGACTGTGGTCATTTTAGGAGGTCTCCAAAAAGGAGTTTGTTAAGAGTAACTTCTTGTTGAGAGGATTGTATACATGAGTTGAGAGTAGGTAATCTTCTCTTGTATCTCTTCTTTTTTTTATAGTGAAGTTTTGCATGTTCCGTGGATATGCATCTTTGGGCTGATCCACATATTTGGTTGTGTTCTTATTTTATTTTCTTCTTTCCTTTTGCTGTAATAATTGATATAAGATCTTCAATAAGTGGTATCAAAGTATGCTAATATCCCAATATGTTTTAACTTCCAAGGTGCCTCACAATATTCTTCTTGGGTTGTATTTTTACACAGCTGCTTAGATGTACAGTTGTTATTTGTTTATTTACGAGGACAAAAGAAAGGAAGAAAGGAAGAAAAAGCAGAATGTTCATGTGATGGCGTGAGTTTCGTTGTTTACATCTTAATTGAATTTAGGAATAAGATTAATAAATAATTGGACATCGATCATTGAAAGGGTATGTTTTATTTATTGCAGCCCACCACGGGAAGCAAAGACTTGGTCTAAACGATTTTATTTATTGGAGCAGGCTTTGATTTTTTGCTATAGCAAGTTATAACGAGAGTAGCAAAGAGTATGTGGGTTTGAAACCACACGGGCGTTTCTTATTTCTGCGTGGGGATAAGAAGCCGTGGAGAGCCGGGCAGCAAGGGGGAATCAATATCAACCCTGTTGTGGTCCAGTATCCCTTGGTGCCGGTGGTGAGCGATGAGAGGTCGAGGTCCGTCCTCGGTCCCCACTCTTCTAAGGCATGGACCGGCATGCCTCACGACGCCATGTACGTTCGTATCTACCGGGCCAAACCTAATAGCTAGATATTTCTCCCTGTTGCGACTGACGGAGAGAATAATTTTTTTAATAAAAAAACCTACTCTAAATTTTATTAAAATAATAAGATTACAAGGAAAAAATGGTGAGCGAAAAAACCTCTCTACTTCCCATGCATCCAACGTAGTAAAAAAAAAACCTCTTCATATAAAAATTAAATATCATTCAGATTTTGAATTTCAAATTTTAGGTAAACATTCATCTTTGCCATTAGATTACAAATAGAAAATTCACCTTGCCTCGCTTCATAGATTTTCTTTTAAGGGAAGATCCAGAGAGTGCTCTATTTCATCTTTACTTCGAACACTGAAAATTAGAGATCAAGATAGAAGGGAGTTGGAATCACTGGAGGGGTGTCCATGCCAAAAACAAATAAGAGAATGAAAGAGCAAGGGGAAGGTTTTCTCCCAAGGGCCAGCGAAGAGAGGTAAGACTCATTGAGGAGGAGTACTCACGAAGAAAGGGAAAGGGGGAGAAAAAGAAAAGAAAGGAGAGGAGGACTAGCAAGCATGAAGAGACAGTTAAGGACATTGAATTGAGGGAGATCGTTGGAGAAAAGTAGATAATTAAACCCAGATATAGGGGTAGAGAAGGTAGAGGTCAATGGGGGAAGGGGATGATGCCTTACATAGGAAAAGAGATAAGGAATTAGAGGAAGGGTGGATGGAGGAGGCTGTCAAGTAGAGAGAGGGAAAGAAGGAAGGAGGAAGAGTAAAGAAAGGAAAGAAAGAGAGATAGAGTTAGAGAGAGAGAGAGGAGAGGAAAGGGAAGCTAACAATCTGCCGTGAAGGGGAAGAATCCCTTCCCAATAAACTACAAGTATCTGATTCACAGACAAAGATTATAAAAAATTAAAGATGACGATATATAAAATTTCCTCTCAAATCCTAATTTCCAATGCACTTGACCTGTAAAATACTCAATTATTCATTACTTTTAACATTACTATATATATATATATATATGATAACAATTTGTATTTGAACTGACACCTTCAAATAATCATGTCGCTTCAGCACGCAAGGCACTCCGCTCTGGAAAAGGATTTTTTTTTGTACCTTTTTAGGGTTTGTAAATTTAGATATACCCGATGCCCATTCTCTCTCTCCTTTCTCATTCCCAACTCTCTCCCCTTCTTCACTTGCATGACTTTTCACTCGCCCTCCACTCTAGTCTAGTTTGATCGATATTTTTACTTGCATGTACTCTCAAAAATTACTTCAGATTGAAGGATCCATGTAACAGTCTGATGACCAGGTGCAATTGATGTTCTCTCCTCTATGAGAAACGAGTCGAAATACTCGGATCGATTGATATTAATCTTGACATTTGCAGTGTACATACTCGGCAACGAGAGAGAAGAACAAGGGTATAGTCAATGGTGTGACCAGGAGAGAGAGAGAGAGGACGTATCAGAGATAAAAGGAGGTTTAGTGCAGGAGTCATCGGCGTTTCTCAAGGAGTCACCCTCGGGAGCATGAGATCATGTGAGGCACCACATTAGTCACATTATTCCTTTCCAACGCTCCCTTGATCCATGCCTAAAGTTCCCCCTTCCTTTTGGAACTGTGCCACCAGCCTCGCTTCTCGCCTCTCGTTGCAAATAGGGGCACCTGCGGCACATCGTCGAACCTATTTGATTGAGTATCGAGCAAGGTTAATTTATTAGAAGGAACATGAACTTTTAAATGGATATATATAGATATATAATGGGTGTGTTTTTTACAAAAAAAAAATGTCTGGACATAGAAGGAACGTGAACTTTAAAATGTATCAGCATTCATTTCTTAGTGTTTATACCTAAATTATATATTTTGGTTTACCTTTCGTCATCATTCTTTATAGGTGATTACTGCTTTTCTTTTTATTTTTCTCGAAAGTAAATTTTTTTATTAAAAAAGTAAGAAAGGACATAATTAGTGTTTCACTTTATTTTTAAAGTGCTTTTCAGCAACTCGCCGGATGTTATATCTTTGAGTGCTTTACGGCACTCACATAAATAAAAAAATTATTTATCAAAATAATATAAGATCTAACTTATTTACGAAACTAATGCAAAAAAAAAAAAATAGTTTAAATGATATTTTTTAAAAATAAAATATCATTTATAATAACATTTATTATCCCATTCTACATGGTCAAATAAGCAGTTTGAAAAAATAATAATAAAATATTATTTTAAATAATATTTTTAAAAATATTATTTAAAATAATGTTTTTATTTAATTATATTTTTAAAATAATAATAAAATATTATTTTAAAAAATAATTATTTAAAATAATAATAATTTTTTTAATTAAAAATATTATTTTTAAAAAAATAATTTTAAAAAATACATGGATGGATGTAGAGGAGCAGTGGTCGAGTAGAGAAATCATGGATGGTGCCGGATAAGGAGTGTGGATATTCGGCGCAAATTCATGAAAGAAGAAGAATAAAAATTATTTTATTATTTTTTAAAATTATTTTTTTATAAATATTTTATTATTATTTTAAATATATATTTTTATTTTTTTCTTCTTCTGTAATTTTGCACCGAATATCCAGACCTTCCCCCCTCCCTCACTAGCACCACCCACAACCCCTCCACGAGGCTGCTGCTTCTCAATGCCCACCTACATATTTTTTTTAAAAAAAATATTTTAAATATTTTTTAATTTTTTTATTATTAAATTATTTAAAAAATATATATTAAAAATTTAATTATATTTTTAAAATAATGATAAAATATTATTTTTTTAAAAAAATAATTTTAAAAAATATGTGGATGGATATTGAGGAGCGACGGCCTCGTGGAGGGGCCATGTGTGGTGCCAATGAGGGAGAGAGGAAGGTTTAGATATTCGATGCAAAGTCATGAAAGAAAAAAAAAATAAAAAAAATATTTTTAAAATAATAATAAAATATAATTTTAAAAAATAATAAAATAATTTTTATTTTTTTTTCATGAATTTACACCGAACATCTAAAAAATATTTTAAAAATAATAAAATAAAACTATCTTCTCTCTTTTTAGAAAAAAAATCTATCCACGAAGAAAAAAGAAACATCATTTTTTTGAAAATGACTTTTCGAATGGTATTTTTGAAAACATCATTTAAAATATCATTTTACTTTTTTTTTTTAAGTTGCTTATCTGGGCCACGTAGGATGGTTGATTGGATAATAAATATCATTATAAATAATATTTTATTCTTTAAAAAATATCATTTAAAGTGATGTTTTTTTTTTTACATCAATTTCATAAATAAGTTAGACCCTTGCATTATTTTAGTAAATAAAATTTTTATTTATATTAATACACACTCTTATATCTTTTAACTTAATCTCATTCTTCTGAATCATCAAGATGAAATTTAATTATCAAAGTCACCATCACCTAGTCAACCGATGGATGCAACTATAATTTAGCATCGTTTGTTATCACTCAAACGTAACTTGAGCCGCCCATTCTTTAGCATTTTTAGATATTTCCTTTACATTATCGTCCACACCATACACCCAATTCAATGCACTATCACGTTGCCCCGACATTTCCTTTTCTGAGGCACTTCATATAAGAACCATTCCTTGACAAGCGAGCAACAATGGTGGCAAAGTTGGAGTCTCCAAGGGACCCTCACCCCCTTCTCCCCATGTGTCACGCGTGTTTCCCTAGCACCGTCTATATATATACAGGAGAAACCGAAAGTAGGACTTTGTATTCAAAAGGAAACTTTTCTGTCAACTACTAAAGTATGCTTAGCATAAAACTCTGCAGATAATTTAATGAGCTTTCAAATCTTATCATACTTTTTTTCTCCTATTATTTTGCATAACCTTGATTAAAAAAATATTTTGCTAGATAAATTAGAGATTTAATTAGATCTAATCGGATCAGATATCGATCAAATTAAATGTATAATAGATAATCTATCGATCTATTTATTAAATAGATCAAAATTTAGATCCGAATCTACTTATTTTATTAAACATATAACTCAATTGGATCTATAATTGATTGAATCAAGTTAAATTAAATAGATTGTACATTGCCGGTCTAGGATAAATGCCATCAAGTCCAACCAAATTGAGCAAACCTAATGCAATCTACCTTAATCAAGACTTGTTTGATTCCATAACATTAATATATCTTGGATGATAATGCAAATACTGTAATTTATCTATATATCTGGTAAATATTTGATCCAACTTCACTCCTGTAGACCAACTCAACTTGATCAACTTTTTCTTAGGATGATTCTAAACCTTAAAAATTAAGCTCAATCTTCAAGTGCGAATTTCAATGGCAGCGTCTGTTCCGAGCACCTGTAATTAATTAAGTCTGGATTTTTATACATTTTAAGAACCAAATTCAGAATCTTTAGTTGTTAACTAGAGATGTGTGACCATGGAGCACCTCCGAGCTCATAACGACGGGTTAGC
Source organism: Cocos nucifera (assembly GCA_006176705.1). Classification (NCBI taxonomy): domain Eukaryota; kingdom Viridiplantae; phylum Streptophyta; class Magnoliopsida; order Arecales; family Arecaceae; genus Cocos; species Cocos nucifera. Next base: position 62,085 of record QRFJ01004517.1, on the reverse strand, counting down.
TTATTGGTACCTTGCAACATTCCACAGAAGTCTTTGTCCTTTTAAAAAGAAGAAAGTAAAAAAGGGGTGATGCAGATAATTGGTGAAGGCTACAGATGCCGGCATGGAAGAAGAAGAAGAGGCCATGCTTCAATTTTCCAGCACCAGAGGGTCCAGTGGCTGCAAAGATCCATCTTTTTTTGATGGACACGTGGTGGGTCGGAGCGGAGGGGAAGCTGGAGAATTCACGCCTTTCACTCCGCGCTTATCCGGCACCACGTGACCGGAGATGGACGCGCGTAATAAATATCTAGCGGTTTTTCGTGGTAAGGTATACATTCGTACCGGTCAAAACAAACATTTTTTTTTTTTAAAAAAGAAGAAACTCATCTCACCGTATCAATCTGTATTCCACAGTTTTTCCCATATTTTTAAATACGTTACATTTTTTATTTTTCTGCATCTACCTGAAATCTACTAGCATTGCAGAAAGAGGCACGGCTGGCATGCACAAGTCTAATTGTTACGTCTTGTCTTTTAAGCGAAGGATCCACGGACTGTCAGATTAAGACCAATCACAGGGTTGCACGTCATCTGCGTAGATCTTTTGCGTGGAACTAGTTGCTGCCGAGCGCTTTCGTTTCTCCCTCTCGATATATATGGAAGAGCGGACAGGCCGGGGTGGTGGATGATAGAGAAGAGCGGAGAAGCGTTGGTACGCGAGGGCAGCCAGGCCAATTAATCGCGGTCATCTTCGTCTGGTGGGTGGAAATAAATCGACGCCGACTTGGTCCCGCGCGGTGAAGATTCCTTCTCGGTCTGATTTTTCTCTCAGTTCCATGAATACGATGCTTGCCTGACCTTGTCTGTGTTTATTTATTTATTTTTGAAGTCCGTCTTACTTTGGAAGGCCTGGGTTTCGATCGGGGTTGCCGGAAATGACCCGCTTGCATTGGTCGTCGCAGCTGTTGCCCGCCCATGCCCCCTCTTCTTCCTCCCACATCTTGGCCTCCTTCTTCTTCCCCCTCTGCACCAGGCGAGATGGAGGCATCCTCTGCGGCGATCGCACCCTCACCTATCACGTCGCCGACCACCACCACCAATCGCCCTTCCTCGGGTCCAGGTTGCTGCCCAGGAATCGATCCTCGGAGTTCCCGAAGGGAAGGGGAAGGCGAAGAGAAGGGCAAAACCTACGGAGGGCTTGCAGCGCGAGCCTTGAAAGTTTCACGGATGACAACGACGACGAGGAGGTATTCGTGATCAGGCTCCAGGAATTGGCCTTCCAACTCGAGCGACAGGAGGAAGACGATGGCGTGGAACCCAGGATCCACTCTGAATCGAGAAGAAATCTAGAAGCAGAGAGCAGCTGCGGCGCTAGTACTAGCTATTATGACGATGCCCTCCCCTCCTGCTACTCTGTTTCTTCATCTTCTCTACCATCCTCCTCTGAGCCCTCCGGCCGGCTGGAGCCGCCGGAGTGGCCGGCGAGCGTGGAGCGGAATGCCAACAGCGTGGATCTGCCGCTCTCGCTGCGGATCATCAAGCGGAAGAAGCAGCAGCGGTGGGTGGAGGGGTCGTTGTTGAGGGAGGCGGCTTGCTGCTGCTCCGTGAAGAAGGCCTTCTCCTCCATGGTGTTCATCGTCCGGGAGCTTTACAGCTTCGCCCTACGAATGCAACACACCCTCGTCTACGAGGATATCCAGGGGATGCTAGCCAGTGTCCAGCAGGAGATCCATGCTTCCTTCGTCTGGCTCTTCCAGCGGATCTTCTCCTGCACCCCGACCCTCATGGTCTCCCTCATGCTCCTCCTTGCCAACTACACCGTCTACTCCATGGGCCACTACTCCACTGCCATCGCCGCGCCGCCACACCGATCCGCCGTCGTCGTCACCCACCACCAACCGGAGAGTAAAAACCACCCGAGGTTCGATCATTCCTCCATCAAAACATTCTCCGTCACCGGGAGAACGGCCTCCGTCGGAGGGAGCGGTGGAGGCGGCGGACGGAAGGTGAGGCCGGTGGCGGGGCCCACCGATGACGGACGCTCCGATGAATCCTTTTCGTCGTCGTACCGCAGCCACACGATGATGCCTCCTGACGGGATCTCGACGGTCCCGGCGACAGGAGGCGGAGAGGATCAAGAGGGTTCGTCCACCGTAATGGAAGAGAAGGCGGCAAGGACTTGGAGCAAAATAGTGGAGGAAGCCTCTAGAATGCAAGCTAGCTCGAGGGACGGGGCGCTGATGGACCTCGACACGTTGAACCGGCTGGTGTCGCCCGTTACGGTGGAGTTGGAACCGGAGGACCGCTCGGACCACCTGCGGACCGAGCTCAACTACCAGCAGTTTCTGGCCCAAGAGCCCGACAATCCCCTCCTCCTCTCCAACTTCGCCCAGTTCCTCTTTCTCGTCCTCCGCGACCACGACAGGTGATCTAATTTTCGAACTAATAATAATAATCACTTGATTTACATTACATATCCTGTGTTTGAATATTTGTTTTGGAGCCGCCGTGAGGAATCGAATACGGGGCATGTCGCTTTGACCCTATTTTCAGCTTTTTCTTGGTTTGTTTTTTGGCGATTGATTATTATTACCGGTGCCATCTTCTTCGCACCTATTCGACGAAATTACCTGGTAGATTTATTGATGGTGTGTGTGTGTGTGTGTGTGTGTGTGTATGGTGCGACTTCTTGTTTGTCGGCTTATTTTTGGTTTGGTCTCTCTGAGATGATAGAGCAATATGGTGTCGGGTGATGGCATTTGCAGGGCCGAGCACTACTTCAAGAGGGCGGTGGGAACGGAACTGCTGGACGCGGAGGCGCTGGCCCGTTATGCGAGCTTCCTGTGGCTAGCGCGGAAGGATCTGGCAGCTGCGGAGGAGACCTACTTGGAAGCCATCGCTGCGGATCCCGGCAACACCGTCCATGCAGCCAACTACGCGCATTTCCTGTGGAGCACCGGAGGCGAGGACACCTGCTACCCCCTTGATGCCGACGATGCGTAGGCGGCAAAGCAACATCACAGAAATGTGCGGCACTCGAGCAACGGACAAAACAGAAAGAAGCGGACATGGTATTTATATTAGTATGAGAATATCGTAGCTGCGAGATGTCGTACGTATACGCGCTTACTTGGAAAGGTGGTGGCAGGGATCACGCACTCTTGGATTCTCGTGGACGCGGAGAGCGTGAGGTTTGGTGTTGATCTCGGGGGAAATGATCTCTAGGGCATGGCTGGGACGTCTACCAAGCGGCTGACCGATAGCGAATTCTCTTCTTGCGGTGCATGTGGCCCGGTGAGCGGGCTCTTCTTTTGAGACTTTTGCCTGCCAGCGTAGCGATGGGGCCGCTGGTCTTTCGTCGCTGGGAGATCTCCGTGCAAGGCTTTTTGTATCTCTATCATCAAAAAGAAATATCGTGCATCTCTTGGGGACCGAGTGGGAGCCTGATCCCTGGTGGATAGCTTCTTGTAATTAGCAATGATTTTTTTTTTTTAAAGTAAAACTCTTCCTTGCTTCCATTTTGGACTGCTTTTTTTTTTTTTTCTAAGCAAAATTTAGACTTATTAAGTATTGAAGATAAATTTTACTTCTATTGAAGTTCAGTTCGATGCTCTATTTGATGCAATCAGTAGTCACGGAAGAGCTTCAACGGATGGATCTTAGTCGAACTCCTCAGCGGCCGAGCTTCTTCAGATTTTCAACGTTCGGATCGAACCTCTTCGATCGGTCGAACTTCTCAGCGATCGAGCTTCTTTGAACTCCTAGCGTCCGGACTGAACCTCCAATGGCCGAGCTCCTTCGGATTTCCAGCATCCGGATCGAACTCCTTCAGCCGGCCAAACTCCTCAACGGCCGAGCTTCTTCGGACTTCCAGCGTCCGAATCGAACCTCCAACGGTCGAGCTCCTTCGAATCCGTTTAGCCGGCCGAACTGTTTAGTGGTCGAGCTCCTTGGATTCACAGAAGTCGAACTCCTTCTGAGCCCTCCTTCGGTCGAACTTCTCTTAGAGTCCGAGCTTCTTTAAAATTGGTATATGTTCGAGTTCACCAACCAACGCCTGCTTCCTCGAGCTACGGCTGTCGGACCTCGACGGTATGACCATCATTATCAGTCTGGTGATGCCACTCTCTCCGTAACTAGTCTCATGCAGTCCGCAATCGGACGACATGGCCACCACCACTGGCGACGCCACTCTCTCCGTAACCAGTCCCATGCGGCCCATGACCTGTTAGTATGGCTGTCACTATCTGCCTGACGATGCCTTCCTCTCCGTACCGAACTTCATGCGGCCCCAATAGCTCTTTACCAGGTGGTATGGCCATCATCATCAATTAAGCTCCGCCTATAAAGGACACTCCAGATATACTAATTCTAATATCTGATCTCTAAGCTCTCCTCTCCTTCTCTAAGCTCGGTGGAACTCATTTTCGAGCACTCCATTCCTGTCGACCAAAGCTAACTTGATCATTGGAGGGTCCTGTCAGAGCCACCCCCCCACCAGCTCCGGACGGAACTTTATTTTGTAGGTCCTGACGGCGACCTCGTCCACCTCTGCTCCAGCAGATCCTGACGACGATCAGTTTCTGCATCAACAGATTGGCGCTAGAGGAAGGGTTTGAACCTTTGAGGTTTCCTTGATCTTAAAGGAGTGCTCGACGATGATTTCTCTCTTTCCTCTCCGGAGATCTCTCTTCTTCCTCTCTAGGGTTCATCCCCCAGGAGAAAATACCTCCCAAGAGGGCTTCGACTCGATGCTTGGCGGCCTCCACGATCCGATCTCTTTTAGATCCGTCCGCTCCCGCTCCAATCCGGGCAGCCCAGGTTTCATCTGTGGCCGCGGTGGATGCAGAGCAGTTTAACCTGCTCGTCCAGTAGGTTCGTGGCCTCACGGAGGTGGTGCAGATGGTGCAGGCCATACACCGGTAGATTCCGACACCAGCTCAAATGGTGTGGGACTTTCCAGAGCCGTGCGGTCCAGCCCAGGAACGACCGACTTGGGCTATCCGACCTTCGATCCCCGGAAGGGGGAGGCAAAGGAGGGAGAGCCCCTGCTCGGACCGTGGCTCGACCCAGGGGGAAGCCTCGCACCCGTTCTGTCAGAAGACTTTGGAGATCAAAGATCGTGAAGATCTCTTAGATCGAAGGCTCTTAGAAATGAGCCGACGAATCGAGGAGCTCCATCACACTTCCTCCTTCCGTGGTAATGATATTTATACTGACCCTCCCTTTTCGTAGAAAATTATGCAGGAGCCGATCCCGCCGAACTTCAAGCTCCCGCAGCTCGAGAGTTATGATGGGACCACCGATCCGATCGACCACCTGGAAGCCTTTCGGACAATGATGTTGCTCCACGGTGCGTCAGATGCCATCTTGTGCCGGGCTTTCCCCTCTATCCTTAAGGGGGCTGCCAAAAATTGGTACTCGGTGCTTAAGCCAAGTACCATTTTATCATTCGACCAAATGAGCCAATAATTCGTGGCCCACTTCATCAGTAGCCAGCGTTCATGCCGAGGCTCGGATTTTCTAATGGCCATTAGGCAGAAGGAGGGAGAGCCTATCCGGGCTTATATCACCCAGTTTAATACTGCCGCATTAGAGGTCCGAAACCTGGACCAGTTAGTCGCCATGGCCGCCCTCAAGGACGGCCTTCAGAAGAACGATTTGCTATTCTCTCTGGAGAAGAAGTATTCCAGGGATTTTATCGACATGCTGGCTCGGACTGAAAGTTATGTCCGGACAGAGGAGGCTCTCGAAGCTAAGGACGGCGAAGCCAGTGGCAAGCGGTGAATCAGCGGGCCAAGCAGGCCCACCGAAGAAAGGAAGCAGACTGAAGCTCAGCCACGCTCCCGGACTCCCCCTAGTCGCGGGCGAGCCCGAACTCTCCCTCGAGCTTGGAGGCAGGGAACCCCCGACGGAAGGGCACGTCGAGGTTCTCCCCAGCGTCGAAGTTTCTGCCGACGACGATTCCACAACTACGCCCCCCTCAACGCCCCGAAGACCCGAGTGCCGATGGAGATCAAGGAACGACTTCTGAGATCGGAGAGAAGACGTTCCTATCCCAGCAGACATAATCCCAACAAATTCTACCTCTACCATCATGACCATGCTCACGACACTGAGTGCATCCAGCTCCAAGATGAGATCGAAGAGCTCATCAGATGAGGTAGACTTGGCCGATTCCTGCAGAGACGACTAGAAGAGTGGGAAGATCGGCTGAGGGCGTTACCGTCAAGTGGGAGAAACCAGCAAGAAGATCGGCCACCTCTTGGCGTCATCAATACTATCTCAGGGAGACTTCAACAAAAAGAGGCCAGCGGATCTGAGGGACCGGTAAAGAGGCGGAGGACCATGGAGCCCATGACCTTCACCGAGACGGACGGCCATGGGATCCAATTTTCGCATAATGATGCGGTTGTAATTTCTTTGAACATTGCTGACTACGATGTACGCCGCATTTTGGTGGATAATAAAAGCTCACCTGACGTATTATTTTACGATGCCTTCTCAAAATTATTCCTACCCGAGGACTGCTTGAGGCCTATGAACTCTCCGCTGGTAGGATTCGCTGGCAACACCATACCGATCGAAGGCGTGATAACTTTTGCTGTGACGGTAGGGCAACACCCAAGATTGGCCAAAACATAGGTCGACTTCCTAGTTGTGAGGACTCCGTCTGCCTATAATGTGATTCTCGGCCAACCTGGTCTAAATGCACTTCGGACGGTGGTGTCAACCTATTATTTGAAGATGAAGTTTCCGACGAGTCGCAGGGTCGGAGAAGTCAGAGGAGATCAGGCTCTGGCGAGGTACTCTTATTCGATCGCCCTACATAAGGGAGAACAATCCGATCCTTATCTTGTTGACGGTCTGATGTCCGCGACGATCTCACTGAGGTGCGAGGTGAGCCTATGGAGGACCTCGTCTCTGTTCCCATAAATGATGGAAATTCGGAGCACGCCGTGCAGATCGGCTCCAACTTGGTGGATGAGGTTCGGGAGTAGCTCGTCGCCTTCCTAAGGAGAAACACGGACGTCTTTGCTTGGACCTCAGCAGACATGCCAGGGATTGACGCCGAAGTCATGGAGCATCGGCTGGCTGTCGATCCAAGGTATCGATCGATAAGAGAAAAGATGCGCCACCATGCTCCGGAGAGGCAGAAAGCGATCGTCGAAGAAGTAGACAAGCTCCTCCAAGTCGGACTCATCCAGAAGGTTAATTATCCGACCTGGGTCTTGAACGTGGTCCTCGTCAGGAAGGCGAATAACAAGTGGAGGATGTGTGTCGACTTTAAGAAGCCGAATAAGGCCTATCCTCAAAACAGCTACCCCCTGCCCAAGATCGATCAGCTGGTGGATGCAACCTCAGGCCATGAGGTCCTCACCTTCCTGGATGCCTTTTCTGGTTATAACCAGATACGGATGGCGCCCGAGGATGAAGAAAAGACCACCTTCATTACTGACCGTGGTCTTTATTATTACAGGGTCATGTCGTTCGGACTCAAAAATGTAGGAGCCACTTATCAGCGCTTGGTTAATAAGGTCTTCAAAGAGCAGATCGGCCGCAACATGGAGGTGTACGTGGATGATATGCTCGTCAAAAGCCGAGCTTTGATAGACCACCTCGTCGATTTTAAAGAGACCTTCGGTGCACTCAGGAAGCACAAGATAAAGCTGAACCTGACCAAATGCGCCTTTAGCGTGACCTCCGAAAAATTTCTAAGGTTCATGGTGTCGAGACGCAGAATCGAAGCAAATTTCGAGAAGATCCAAGCCATTCGAAAGATGACTGCTCCGAAGATGATCAAGAAAGTTCAGCACCTGACTGAAAAGGTGGCATCCCTAAATCGCTTCATCTCAAGGACGGCCAAATGATGAACGCCCTTCTTCCAAGTTCTCAAGCGACCGAAGGACTTCTGCTGGACGGTGGAGTGCCAACGGACATTTAAGGAGCTTAAAAACTACCTCGGCTCTTCCTCACTACTGGCGAAGCTCGAATCCGGAGAAGAATTATTCCTGTATCTAGCTGTCTCTCCGGTGGCCCTGGCGGCAGTCCTGATCGAGGAAGAAGCAAGGATGCAACAACCGATCTACTACGTGAGCCGGATCCTGAGGGATGCAGAGATCAGGTACTCTAGGATAGAAAAACTAACTTACTCTCTTCTAATTGCTGCCAGAAGGCTTCGATCTTACTTTCAGGAGCACACCGTAACGGTCCTCATGGACCAACCAATAAAAGCAGTCCTTCACCGGATGGTCGCCTCTGGAAGAATCGCGAAATGGGCAATCAAGCTCATAGAGTTCGACATCAACTACCGATCCAAGCCGTCGATCAAGGCCCAAATATTGACAGATTTTATGGCGGAATGCACCATTTCGATCGAAGTCGAGCTTGGATAGAGCGGGGCCGACACCAAAGTGAGGCCGAGTCTGGGCAAAGTCGAGCTATCGCAGCCGAACCTCTCCGAAGGCTTTTGGGCTTTGCACGTGGATGGTTCGTCCAACTCTGCTAGAGCTGGTGCAGGCCTGGTCTTGGTCAGCCCCGAAGGAGTCATCATCGAGTACGCACTACGCTTCAAATTCTCCGTGACCAACAATGGAGCTGAATATGAAGCGCTGATCGTCGGATTAAAGATAGCAAGAAAATTAAAAGTAGATCGGCTTCAAGTCTACAGCGATTCCCAGCTGGTGGTCGGTTAAGTTGGTGGCAGCTACGAAGCACGAGAGGAAGGCATGGCGAGGTACCTTAGGAAGGTGAGGGGTTTGGCCCCGGCCTTCAATAGTTTCGGTATTCAGCATATTCTAAGGGCGGAAAATGCGAAAGCCGATCTTCTCTCCAAGTTGGCCACTTCAGCCCCGATCGAGCTACCTAAAGAAGTATTTTTGAAAATTTTGAAATGCCCAGCCATGGAGGAATCTCCGACCATCTTGCAGATGGAATTCGAGCTCAGCTGGATCGACCCGTTGGTCGCCTACCTTAAAGAGGAGGTTCTTCCTCACGATCGGAAAGAAGCTCGGAAGCTCAGGAATCAGGCCTCCTGCTATATTTTATATGAAGGCAAATTGTATAAGAGATCGTACTCTCTCCCATTGTTGAAATATCTCCGACCTTCATAGGCCAATCTTGCACTGTGGGATGTGCACGAAGGACTTTACGGAAGTCACGTAGGAGCCAGGTCCCTATCGCAAAAACTACTTCGGCAGGGGTACTACTGGCCGACCTTGTTTCACGACTCCATGGAATATTTGAAGAAGTGCGACCGCTGTCAAAAGAATGCTAGCATGCAAAGGCAGTCGGCATCCGAGCTTGCTCCGCTCAGTGCACCTTGGCCATTTATGCAGTGGGGAATGGACATACTCGGCCCCTTTCCAACAGCGTTCGGGCAATGAAAGTTTCTTCTGATCGTGATCAATTATTTCATCAAGTGGATCGAAGCCGAATCACTAGCGAAGATCACTGAGACCAAGATATAGGACTTCGTCTGAAAGTCACTAGTCTGCCGGTTTGGCCTGCCTCGAACCCCCGATAATGGGCGGTAGTTTGCTGGGGCAAGATTCACCGAATTCTGTGAAGGGCTGAACATCTTCCACCGCTTTACATCGGTAGCTCACCCGCAGGCCAATGGGGAGGCTGAGGTGACTAATTGGATCCTACTGTAAGGCATTAGGACAAGGCTCAACAGGACTAAGGGGGCTTGGGTGGACGAACTCTACCACGTCCTTTGGGCATATCGAACTATTCAAAGGACGCCGACCGGAGAGACACCCTTCGCCTTGGCCTTCGGCATGGAGGTAGTTATCCCGATTGAACTTCGGCTCCCATCCGCACAAGTCGCAGGCTTTGACGAGCAGCTCAACCCCCAGGATCTCAGAGTTAACATCGACTTGCTGGAAGAAAAAAGAAAGGAGGCCCGTATACAGATGGCAGCCTACAGACGGAAGGTGGCCCAGTACTACAACTCCAGAGTTAGGGGTAAGACGTTCAGAGTGGGGGACCTAGTGCTTCGACGAGCCACCGTCTCCCAGCCTCAAAGTTAAGGAAAGCTCGCCTCAAATTGGGAAGGTCCGTACGAAGTGGTGGAGGTCATCCGGCCCAGGACCTATCGCCTGAAGGAGCTCGGAGGAATAGTGCTTCTCCGACCTTGGAACTCAGAAAATCTGAGGGTGTATTACCAGGAGCGGGTGAAAGTGGCCCGTTAGGAACAGGAGGAGAACTTCATCCTAATGCGAGCAAAGTCGAAGGCCTCATTTACCTTAGACGAGATGGGGGAGAAGCGCGGACGATGGTCCGTATGTGCCCTCACAGTCCGTTAGGAACAGAAGGAGAATCTCATCCTAACGCGAGCAAAGTCGAAGGCCTCGTTCACCTTAGACGAGATGGGGGGAGAAGCGCGAACGATGGTTCGCATGTGCCCCCATAGCCGTTAGGAATAGGAGGAGAATCTCATCCTAACGCGAGCAAAATCGAAGGCCTCGTTCACCTTTAACGAGATGGGGGAAGAAGGCCGGACGACGGTCCGCATGTGCCCCACAGCCCGTTAGGAAATAGAGGAGAACCTCGTCCTAACGCGAGCAAAGTCGAAGGCCTCGTTCACTTTAAATTAGACAGATGGGGGGACGGACGATGGTCCGAATGCACCCCACAGCCCGTTAGGAATAGGAGGAGAATCCTCGTCCTAACGCGAGCAAAGTCGAAGGCCTCGTTCACCTTAGACAAGATGGGGGGAGACGGACAACGGTCCGAATGTGCCCCCATGGCCCGTTAGGAACAGGAGGAGAACCTCATCCTAATGCGAGCAAAGTCCAAGTCCGAGCTCCGAAGTCTACAGAAAATAGAATCTCCATCAACCTCGACCAGAGATAAGATCTCTCCCGAAGCGACCGAGATAACCTCGACTAGAGGTAAGGTCCGCGACAACCTCGATCAGAGCGTCTGCGACAACCTCGGCCAGAGCGCCTAAGAAACCTCGGCTAGAGATAAGGTCCGCGACAACCTCGGCCAGAGCGCCCGAGAAACCTCGGCTAGAGATAAGGTCCACGACAACCTCGGCCAGAGCATCCGAGACAATCTCGGCCAGAGATAAGATCTCTCCCAAGCATCCATATTAATCTCGGCAGGAGATGAGATCTCTCCCGAGTTTCAATTTCAGCACCGACTTTGTCTGAAGATGAGATCTCTCCCCAAGCTTCGACTTGAACCAGCACGGAGAACTTTGACAGTCGTCTTTTCTACACTCTCTTTCTTCGAGTTTCGAACTCGAAAGTAGGTAGACTATTGTTGGGGATAAAACCCACTTCTGTCGAAGTCCAGTTCTATGCTCTGTCTGATGCAACCAGTAGCCGCGAAAGAGCTTCAACGGACGGATCTTAGCCGAACTCCTCAGCGGCCAAGCTCCTTCGGATTCCCAGCATTCGGACCGAATCCCTTCAGCCGATCGAACTCCTCAGCGGTCGAGTTTCTTTGGACTCCCAGTGTTCGGACCGAACCTCCAGCGGACGAGCTCCTTCGAATTTCCAGCGTTCGGACCGAACCCCTTCAGCCGACCGAACTCCTCAGCGGCCGAGTTTCTTTGGACTCCCAGCATCCGGACCGAACCTCTAGCGGTCGAGCTCCTTCGAACCCATTCAGTCGGCCAAACTGCTTAGCGGCCGGGCTCCTTGGATTCACAGGAGTCGAACCCCTTCCGAGCCCTCCTTCGGTCGAACTCCTCTTGGAGTCCGAGCTTCTTTGAAATTGGTATATGCTCGAGTCCATCAGCCAACACCTGCTTCCTCGAGCTACGGCTGTCGGACCTCGACGGTATGACTGCCACTACCAGTCTGGCAATGCCACTCTCTCCATAACTAGTCCCATACGGCCCACAATCGGACGACATGGCCACCACCACTGGTGATACCACTCTCTTCGTAACCAGCCCCATGCGGCCCATGACCTATTAGTATGGCTATCACTATCCGCCTGACGATGCCTTTCTCTCCGTACCGAACTCCATGCGGCCCCAATGGCTCTCTATCAGGCGGTATGGCCATCACCATCAATTAAGCTCCGCTTATAAAGGATCCTTCAGATATGCTAATTCTAACCTCTGATCTCTAAGCTCTCCTCTCCTTCTCTAAGCTCGACGGAACTCATTTTCGAGCACTCCATTCTGGTCGACCAAAGCTGATTTGATCATCGAAGGATCCTACCGGAGCCACCCCCCACTGACTTCGGACGGAACTTTGTTTTGCAGGTTCCAACGGCGACCTCGTCCATCTCCGCTCCAGTAGATCCCGACGACGATCAGTTTCTACGTCAACATTAAGTATAAAGATTGGATTGAAGAAAAGATAGATCGAAAAAGAAAAAAAAAATCATTCATCATTCTATATATTTTATAAATTATAAAAAATAAATAAAAATATTTTTTTATTTGATAATAAAAAAATAAAAGAAAGAATGGATAATATTTATATAATATTTTTATTAAATTATTATTTTAATAAAAATATTATTATTATTATTAATTTATAATATTTATTTATATTAAAAAATAAATAATATATAAATTTATAATTATTATAATCTATAATAATATAGAAATTATATAAATATTTAATTTTAATGTAATTTGATATCAGTAATAATTTTATAAATAAAATATTATTGAATTAATGATATATAATTTATATAAATAACTAGTTGATTTATAATTTAATTTAAATAATTAATTAATATTATATAAATAATTAATTAAAAAATAATAAATAAAAAATAGAAGATAATTCTACTTATTTAATTATAATTATTAAAATTAAGTTTTAAAATTAAAATAATTAATAATAAAATTTAATTATATATATATAGTTTTATTAAAAAAATTAATAAAAAATAATTTTACCATTATAAATTGATGAAATAGGATGAATGAATAATTTTTTTCCATCTATCCTTCTTGTAACTTTTTAAAATAATAGATGGATGAAGATAAACTATTATTTTAATTTTATCTATTCTATCTCTCATGATTTCAATCAAACATGGAATCAGCTTTCTTTCTCTCTCTGTTTTTTTTTTTTTTAAATTTTTTTATCGATCCTACTGAAAGGTGACCTTGGAAAGCATAGAATTTTGTTTGCTATCTCCAACTCTCTCTTTATTTTTCAATCTTTTTATCTCTTTATTTTTCAATCTTTTTATCTCTCTGATTAAAAGATGATCTTGGAAAGCGTGGAATTCTGTTTGCCATCTCCAATTGATGGGCATGCGATGAGCTTGCGAGAAATGATGCAAACCGTTGGACTTCTCTATGCTTGCAATACCAAAAGCCTAAGGCCCATCGTTTGGCCAAATCAACTTGGGGTTTCTTTTTTTACGAGTAAAATATTTATTTAAAAAATTATAATTTTTTTAAATAAATATTTTTTAGATAATATTTAGATAAAAAATAATTTATCTATATTTTTTTATGTACGGATAAGTTGCTCTAAAATTTATTATCTATGTTTTTTTATATTACCATTTTTTTGGATAAGTTGTTAAAATTTATTCATATTTTTCATAATATTTTTATCCTTTTTAGATTTCAAGAAAATGGATGACTGAGTTATTGAGTATTAAATGATGAAAATATTAGAAATAAGGATGGGGTGCTTTAGGTATAAAATTAAATGCCTACTTTACTGACTCATGGAAAAATGGTTTAGCCATCTTCTGGATGGATAAAACTTTCTTTTATTTTATGGATAAATGCTATTCATGAAAAAATAATTTTTTTATCTTGAAAAATATGAGAATTTAGATAAGTTGGTCAATGAAAAAGTAGATTAATTTTTTTATGATATTTATTCATAAAAGAACGGGCCTTGAAAGATATGGTGTCATAGATTTTTGATTTTTTTTCTTTTTAAGTAAGATTTTGATGATACCATAATTTCAATATATATATATAGTGCAAAAATTGAATTAAGAACTAGTTTTTATTTGAAAGAATAATGCAAATCTATGTAATGATCCTTTTTTATATAATAACCATTATATGAAATAGTAAGATAACAAATAGAAAAGTTTCAATTGTTAATATACGCATCATGGACCCTTAAAAGTTGTTATAATAAGTGTTGGGGATAAGCATAACGTAACTGGCAATCATGGAAGAGCTTCGATCAAAATTTTTTTTTTTAGCGGTCGAATTCTAGTCGATCTTCTTTAGTAGCCGAACTCCTTCAGCAATCGAATTTCAGCCGAACTTTTTTTGGATTGCTCCTTCAGTCGGATTTTTACAGAAGTCAAACTTTTTTAGGACTTCTCCTTCAGTTGAATTCTTTTAGGAGCCGAACTTCTTATAGATTTCTTCTTCAGTCGAATTTCGTCAGAAATCGAACTCCTAAATTTCTCCTTCAGTCAAATTCCTCAAGGAGCCGAACTTCTTCCAGACTTCTTCACCAATCGGATTCTTTCAGAAGTCGAACTCCTTCCGAATTTTTCAGGAGCCGAACTCCTTTTGAATTCCTTCAGGAGCCGAACTCCTTCCGGACTTCTTCTTCAGTTAGATTCCTTTAGGAGCCGAACTCCTTCCGAATTTCTCCAGCAGTCGAATTTCTTCAGGAGCCAAACTCCTACTGGACATCTTCTTCCGTCAAGTTCCTTCCGTAGCCGAATTTTTTTCAAACTTTTTCTTTAGACGGATGCCTACGGGAGTCGAACTTCTCCCAGACATCTTCTTTGGTCGAACTTCTGCACCAATCAGACTCCTCCTGAATTTCTCCATCAGTCGAACTCCATCCAGATTTCTTCAGTGGATTACTTTCAGATTTCAACTAGTATTCCTTCCGGATGATCCCCTCTAGTCGTATTTTCTTTAGGAGTCCAAACTCCTCTGAAATTAATGTATGTCAATGCTCTTCACCAACCAATACCTGCTTCCTTCGAACTTCGACTATTAAATTTCAACGAACGGCCTCATCACGGCAATGGACACCTCTCTTTCCGTAACAAACTCCATGTGATCCTAAGCAGTCCACTATCGGACAGTTACGGCCATCACTATCAGTTTGTTACAGACTTCGTTTATAAAAAGGAACCCTCCAGATATGTTTTTCCAAAGCTCTCATCTTTTTCAAAACTCTGCTAAACTCTTTCCTGAGCACTTCATTTTTATTGGTCAGAAGAGTTGACTTGATCGTCGTAGGATCCTGCCAGAGCTACCACCATCGACTCCAGATGGGACTTTATTTTGCAGGTCATCGATGGCGACCTCTTCTTTCTCAACTCTTGCTCGATCCGGCATCAATTAGATTCTGCACCAATAATAAGTATTATTTTTTATTGGATCATACACCAATAATAAGTATTATTTTTTGTTGGATCATACTAACCATTATTTCAAACACCGAAACAATCCTCTCTTCTCCTAGATAAAGTAATGGTGAAATTTATTCAAAATTTTCACAGCATAGTAGCTTAGGAAAGCACGATGTTCCTAAAGTTAACTAGGAAAAGTTGTACAGTATAGCATCCATTAGAAGCAAAGACAATTCCCAGCATTCAATGGAAGTAACGTTAGGTACATGCATTGGATAAAGAAATAGTTCGTTCCACCACAAATAATGCATTACATATTTCGGTGCTAAATAGCAGATGCAGGCCAATTTATTGAATCCATATTCAGGAAACCGTTCACTGTTGAGCTTGACAATTGCATTACCACAAAAGAACGCCTTGTTCAGATTCACTGTCAAATCTTAATTTCGTTAGGATTTTTATTTAGTTGAACATTAACTTTAATAATTTTAGATTCTATTTCTAGTATTATTTTATTTTAATTATTTATTTTAAAAATTTTTAGATTTTGTACTTTAATAAATTTTGATTTTTTATGTTTAAATAAAGTCAAATATCTCATCCACGTGATCAAAAGAGATCTCTTTTGAGGTTTGAGTAGTAAGAAATGAGGGAGTTTTTTTTTTTTATATATAGCTTATTTTTTACCAAATTATTTCTTTTTTTTTTTTTTTTTTTAATATTTTTATCTGGGATATTGGATCGATACAGTCGATCTATTTCAGATAACAAATCTTCGAAGGAGCTAGACAGAAGCTGCCATATAATTACTCAGTTCATCAATAATTCGATACGGAAGTCAAAAACAGACCCGGCCATACTGACACCACGGTCCTCTATGTATAGGGCATAGATCGACGGGTGTGTTGGAATGGTGCAGTGAGGCAAGCGATGCATTCAAGTCACAATCGTCCAAAAGCCGGTGCACCCATTAGGGACTTCCTACTTGGCAACAACTTCAACCAGCATCGGACCACAGTGAGCATTGGCCATCCACCCAGTACGAGCCATCTCATGATTTTTTTTTTGCCCCCTCTTTGGTAGGAGGACCTCTATGATTGAAAGGAGAACCCACACCCGGCATCTCCTAAGCGTCCAAGCACTCCAGGTGAAGTCACCTCTGCGAGCGATGTGAACAAGGACGGGACGTATATTATGCTACTCGCCACTCCACTTTCCAGTGAGTGCGCATGGACCGACTCTGACGAAATTGGTGGCATAGTAACCTTATCCTGAGTCGAGGCTTCGTTTTTTTTTCTTCTTTTTTGAGCGAAGACGTGTGGGCTAGTTGTGTGACATATGACCCGTCCGATAAGGGCGCCGGGCTCAGGCCACAAAGAAAACGCCACTCCGACACGCAAAGAGTCGGCCATTTCGAAAGCCATGATGTTCGCCCACACTGTACTCCTTGTCCTCCTGCATCCTACCTTCCCTTCCTCAGTGCAGGATAACGTGTTGTTTCATGGGCGCATGGGCCACTTAGTACTGCTTATATCCGCAAGGAAACAGCCAAGATCTAAAAAAAAAGGTGCAGCCATTTCACTTGTGACAGTGAAACATATTATTGAATACAATTATGCCTTAAGGCAATAGGTATGCTCAAGACCGGGTCTTGCGTTGCTCCTTGCTGAAGCCTCTCATTATTTCTCCCAACTTTCTAAAGAGAAACGGTTGAAGCAAAGTATCAAATAGTAAATTAAAAAAAAAAAAGGATCACCTATAGGTTCCATGGACCTTTGCTTTGATGTGCAAGAATGATATTATATAAGATGATAGAGTCATTATATAACAATATCGAATCTTATCCAAAAAGATTAGTTAAAAGATATTATTTTGATTATTTGATCTTATATGAATATTTAAGATCTTTTTCATGAATAATCAATAACAGACTAAATATATATTCACATGGATCCTCACATACTTTTTCTATTTAATTTCTGATGTCCTCACCAGACTAAAGATCCAAATCTATATAAATTTATTTATAAA
This sequence comes from Cocos nucifera, assembly GCA_006176705.1. NCBI lineage: Eukaryota > Viridiplantae > Streptophyta > Magnoliopsida > Arecales > Arecaceae > Cocos > Cocos nucifera. Next base: position 44,793 of record QRFJ01004517.1, on the reverse strand, counting down.
CATCATGATTGATCCATAGTTAGTTCCAATGAATTCATACCATAGTATCCTCAAATCTATATAGGCTATGGGTTGGATTCGCTCTGATTTCATCTGTAGCAATTCAGGATTTCATCCAAAAATGCTAGTCGAATGAATTATTCAAATTTTTAGGTCTTATATTAATATTTGAGATATTCTCAGTGAATAATTGATATCTGACTAAATACATGTTCCTATAAATCCTCATGTGTTAGTTCCTTCAAATATGAGAAATGAGAAGTCGTAGGGTTTAACATGGGCCCATCAACCCACGGGCCACCCCTTGATTGATCTAGTATTATCTTAAATCAGGAACTCAATGCAAGCTTGCACAAGTGGGTTTCCAAGAGAAACCTGATTGTTTTACCGAGAGAGAGAGAAACCTGATTGCAGCTTGATCTTAGCCTAAACTCCAAATAATGGAAATGCATTTGTTAGTTTAATCAGAAAATGATTTAAATTGGTCCAAAAATCAAGATTGGCTAAAGCTGTTAACTCGCCCATGACTGCCTCCTTTCTCTAGAGATCTGATCGTCTCCGAGACCTCTCATGCTCTATTTTATCATCAGGCAATCTCACATGAATTACAGAAGCTTAAGCTTTCCATTGCTTTGGGCAACCAATGAGTAATATCCACCATCACACGGTTACTAAGAAGCATTCCCCACAAACTGAAGCAATATACGTCAAGTTCCCCTTGACTACATACTGCCATCAAATTGTTCCAGCCTACGGCGGGATATTGTTGGCACTCTTCCAGCATTTTTGGAATCGGACTCAATACTTAATTAGAAATGATCCACGCACATTATTTTGGAAGAAGAGCGCGGATCCTTGCACTACAATGTGTGGTGCATCACGTTTGTTTGATGAACGGCTAGTGTGATGCACCGCAGCATAAGGTTCATCGCGCCTAGCACATAGGAGCCGGCTTCTTTGAAAGGGTAGCTGGATTAATAATGCCCCCTTACAATGCTTATTCCCATCTCCATACGGATCATTACAAGAAAGAATGAGGGTGTCGCTAGCATCCTCAATTTAAGATTAGACTACCCTCTAGGCCCTCCACTGACATCCAAACTCGATTCAACAATCTGAATGCACTGTGGAATTCGGTAATTCTGAACTTCGAACATGATCAACCACCCTGAAGGTGGATGATATAAGAAGGCCTTCTCTATTGCATCCTTTCATATCTTCAGCTTAGAATTCATATGTTGAACAAGAGGAGAAACCCCACCCAACCTGCACAGCGACCCATTGGATGTTCATATCCTCAGAGCCCTCTTCTTCTGTATACCTAAAAGTCAACTTCGATGAGAGTATTAGAGAAAGGCATGGTGGAGCTGGTTATGTTATTTGGAGATCGGGCTCTGCATTTGTAGTGGCTAGAAGGCACCATCTCCTCGAACCCTCAGTCCATGGACCTCTGTGCTGTCTCAACAAGGATTGTTAAATTGTTTGGGTATGACCCAGCTTGTGATGGAGGGTGACTCGTATACAATGGTCACGTGACTGGAGAAATTCTTTGGACAATGATAGGGACAACCCGGACTGTCTCCAAGATATTTTATATTCCGACTCTATTTGTTGTATTCATATAAGACTTGTTTGAATGAATTATTTTATCAAAAAAAAAAAAAACAAACGGGAAACAAAGAAGTGAAAGGCATTTAGCAATTTTCATTAAACCGGTGACTTTTCATCAATTTGATTTTCGAATTACTTTGTGACTGGTTGGCTGCTTGTTATCTCTGAAACCTCTCTATACCTAATAACCTTTTTGTACCTAGTGATGTGGTTGAAGATGGAAAATAAAATATATAAATTTCTTTTTTTCCTCCCATTTGATATAAGAAACATGATAAGTAAAGTACGTGCCTAGTGTTATAGGGGTCATCCTACCCCAGCTAATATCCTTATGACTTGGAAGTTCTTGGATTGATAAGAATTTCGATAAAGCTTGACTATCGAGCTCATCATAAAGCCAACCTCAACTGAAGGTTGAGCTCATCATAAAGCCAACTTTATGGAGGTTGAGCTCATCATAAAGCCGGCCTCAACTGAAAGTTGAGGTTATTATAAAGTTAACATCAATTGGAGGTTGAGCTCATAAAAAAGCTAACCTCAACTAAAGGTGTTGACGCAGAAACTGGTCGTCGTCGGAATCCGATGGAGTAGTGGCCGATGAGGTTGCCGCCGGGGACCTGCAAAACAAAGTCCCGCTCGGAGCCAGTGGGGGATGGCTCCGACAAGACCCTCCGACGATCAAGTCAGCTCCAGTCAACAAGAATGGAGTGCTCGGTAGAGTTTTTAGGAAGAGAAAAAAATTTTCAGAACCTGGCGTAAGTGTATCCGGAGGATCTTTTTATAGAGGGAGCTTGTTGTAACCGCCTTGGTTAATGAGTGTCGTAACTGTCCTGATCAATGCCGCTCGTTATTGTTGATCGTTATTGTCGATAAATGCTGATCGTTATTGCCGATTATTATTGTCGTGTAACCGTAGCGAGATTGCCTGCAGGAATCCATCATAAGAAGTTCTGCTTTCATGTAAGTTTGTTCGCTCAACAAGTCCGCATGAAGTCCAGCTTCCATAGAAGTTCGGCTGTTGGAGAAGTCCGCAGGGAGTCTGACTTTCGTAGAAGCTCGATCAGAGAAGGAGCTTCGGGGGGAGTTCGGCTAAGGCTGATCCGCTGAGGAGTTCGACCGCTGGGAGTCCGAAGCTCGACGATTGGACAATCAGAAAGAGTTCGGCCGCTAAATGGTTCGGCTAAGGCTAACCGCTGAGGCACGACCGCTGAGGAGTTCGGTTGGGTGTAGGAGTTCGGCTAAGATGCATCCGCTGAAGCTCTTCCATGGCTATTGATCGCATCAGGCTGGACACCGAACTTGACTTTGGCAGGAGCGGGATTTATCCCCAACAAAAGGTTAAGCTCATTATAAGGCCGATCTCAACTGAAAGTTGAGCTCATCAGAAAGCCAACATTATCAGAAAACTAAGATCATTCGAAGGCTGTCATTATTAGATGGCCGATCTCGTCAGAAAGCCAACTTTAGACACATGACAATATCATCATATCATGTTAGTTGATCTAAAGATTCATCATTATTACTTTAAGCCACATTACTCAAGGTATGATGCCCAGTTCAAATGATTACTAATATCTGCTATTCCACATCGATCTTCCATCGACCTCACCAGCGATAGTAGTTTGACTTAATAGCTAATCTAAGATCGGATTTACTCTGTTCTCACCACCATCATTATTTTATTAAATTATCGATGTTGCCAATATAATGAAATTGGTAAAACACCGACATTGATACAGTCAAACTCTGACCGGAGCACCAGCTGCTCTCCAACCATATCATAGTTGTCCTCTAGCTATATTACAGCTAATTACCACTTAGGCAAACGGTTTATAGCTGCTATTCAGTTAGCCATTCCATTATAATAAATTAACGACCTAACAAATTTTTCTTAAAGTCTAAGAAAATTTTTCTATAAATAATGAGGCAGGGTACCCTTCTAGAAGGTAAGTTTAAGCATAAAGTCATAGAGTTAATATTCTGCTAAAATCTGCTCTCGATTTTTCTACTAAAAGAAGATCGAACCCCTCTCTCTACTCAAATATCTTTTAGTGTCTTTCAGCCTTTCATTTCCACTATCTATTCTCATCATCTCAGTTGATTTAGGTATCAAAAGATTTTAAATCGGAGGATATCCCACCGACTCTTGAAATTTTCTTGCAGGTTGGTTCGCAATCAATGTCGATCAATCTAATCTAGCTTTCCAGCATGAGTTCTTTCCAACGATCTGAAGTCCTGTTGCAACACCTAGTATTTGCATTTGTCATCCATTAATTAATTTTAACAAAAATTATTGTTGCATGTTAATAAATTTAATAATTTTGATAAGTTGATAGACGTGTAGGATGATCATAGACTTTTAGTTTAGTTGAAAGTATAGTCTGACCAGAAATAAAGGCCTACCGACCCAAGATAAGGGATAAGAAATTTTTTTTTTTTAATGTTTTTTATGCGTGCGTGTGTGCGTGTTTCTTTTTTGTTAGATGCAGAAAGCATGGAAATTAAAGCGTGCCCTAGCATTGGCATTTGTCACCATTCATCTGCAGAAAACCGAGGAGATCAATCTATTATAAGTACTGGGCCAACATTAGAGTATATTTACTAGAAATAAAAGTTTCATTAGCAATATTCAGATTTTAAACATTTGCGAAATTGATTTTTGCTTTGAAAGCAACTTGGTCGTACCCCATCATCTATTCACTAAGATAAAACACCTGCATATTCCTTTCTTTTTTTTTTTTTTCCTCTAAAAAGGAATCGTCTAAAAAGTGTGCAATGGTGACGCTTAGCCGAGTAATTTCATCTCGAACGGGAGAGGACATTTTTTGGGGTGCTGTGCCAAGTTTTCATCTGCATCAGCCCTGTGAGAAGTCCGCAGGATCATTTCAAGTAAGCCCTATCAAGATTGACGTACAACGCAGAGCACATGGTATCAAGATCGAGGTAGAACGCGGAGGACCTGGTGTAGGGTCTTTTTGCTAATGGAATTTTGTTACTCCATCTCGATACCTTGGATCCAGCCTGACGCTTGATGGCTATTCTACATGGTTTAACCAAGATATTCAATCATATTACATGTAGTCACGTACGTGCACATCCACATATAATCAAATGGGGCCTCGATGGATGTCATGGCCTTACGACAAGACGAACGCCCAAGACACCGTACGCAATACAATCGCGGGGCCATGTTGGTACAATCGCGGGGCCATCCAACATGGCCCCAAGATGTCAGGGAGATGGTGGATGTTGTTGCTCCTTGATCTTTTAATTTAACATCGACCAACGAGAATGAAGAAACTCGATCATCAAAAAATATGAAATCTAAAATGAATTTTGTTAGAGCTTCATCTGTTTACCTGCACTAAAATTTTCATCAGAATATTTTTTGGTGAAAATTCTCCGACGCTCAAGTTAGAAGATTAGAAAATAATGAGAAAAGAAAGCGTCGAATTGAATGGCATACCTGAAGAATTTCAGAGCCTCTTTATTTATAGAAAAAGAGTTAGAGCCGTATCTATTTTGGACTCTAACGACTTTTCGAGTTAGTCGCCCTAGATTGATTCGGAAGATTTTTTTTCTTTTTAAAAGATGGAATTGCAAAAGATTCCTTTTTATCTGAGTTTTTCGATTCGGAGAGGACGCAGTTTCAGCAGGGATGATTGTAGGTCGGTCATTGATGAGCTATGAGCCTATTCATGTAGCTCGGCGGTCGACCTGCATCCGACGAGGATGAGGTATGAAGGTCTATCTTATTTTGTCAAGAGGCGATCTTCAGTAGGTTGACCGGAATTAAGCCGACCTACAGCTAACCATGGGCGAAGTGTCACATTGTTCTGCTCAGACGATCCATTGGGATAGGTCGGCGGCTGATCCTAAACAGGCCGAGACCATATCAGTCTCATTTCACAACAGTTTGCCCCCTCACTTATGAGGTCGATCTATCTCTGAGCGACCGATATAAGTATCCTATCGAAGTCGAGGCCGATCTTCAAATCGTGCCCGCATTACAGCGTTGAAGATCGGTAGTATGACAAAATTGGAAGAAGTCCATTAGCCATAAAATCTAACCGTCCGTTGCTTTGCTCCAGGTCTACCCATTCCGACCAACGGGTATCTGACACCTGGCGAATATCTTAGAGGATAGATGAAATGAGAGTAGATCGGAGCCATCCATGCCTCTTATAAATAGGGTCTGTATTACTCTTTTTAACTGCTACTATTGCTTAAAGGGTGAACTCCGATACTTTGCGCGAAGAATAGTTCGGACTCAGCCGAGCTACTGTCGATCCCGCCCTAACTCCCCTTGTTGTTCGGCCTCCTCGCCCTTTAGGTCAGTCTCCTCCGTACTCATGAGTCAATCTAGTCTGTCTCGATTTTCTTGGAGCTCGGATAATCCTTCTGACGAGGATCACGGATTCGGGATAGTTGGTTCTCCGGGCCAATCCAAAGAATGTGAAGTTTTGGACTATGATCCTTTCAGAATAGTTTCCCTCCTCACTTCAGAGGACCTAGAAGTCATTAGGATGAAGTACCATATCTCCGATAATTTTAAGATAGAGGTCGCTGGTCTCGGAGAGCGTATAGCTCTTCTTCAACCTGGATGAATCGGTGTTTATGAGGAATTGCTAAAGGCCGGACTCAGATTGCCTTTTCATTTTTTAATTGTCGAGCTTTTAAACCTGTATAGAATTAGCTTTTATTGTTTGGCGCCGAACTCCTGACGATCGATTTTAGGCTTCTTCACCTACTGCTGAACTATTGTGAAATGGGGCTGGTATGGCCTCGGTCTATTTAGGGTCGGCCGCTGACCTACCCTAATGGATCGTCTGAGCAGAATAATGTGACACTTTATCCACGGTTAGCTGTAGGTCGGCTTAAGTCGACCTACAATTTCGACCGACCTACTGAAAATCATCTCCTAGCAAAATAAGGTAGGCCTTCATACCTCGTCTTCATTAGATTCAGATCGACCGCCGAGCTACATGAATAGGCTCATAGCTCGTCAATGACCGACCTACAACCATCCTTGCTGAAACTGCGTCCTCTCCGAGTCGGAAAACTCGGATAAAAAGGAATCTTTTGTAATCCCGTCTCCTAAGAAGGAAAGAAATCTTCCAAATCAATTCAGAACGACTAACTCGGAAAGCCATTAGAGTCCAAAATGGATACGATTCCAACTCCTTCCCTATAAATAAAGGAGCTCCGGCATCCTTCAGGTATGCCATTCATTTCGATGCTTTCTCTCCTCATTATTCTCCAATCTCTTAACTTGAGCGTCGGAGGGTCTTCATCGGAGAACATTTCGGTGGGGACTATATTGCAAGTGAATGAATGAAGCTTCAGCAAAGTTCATCCTCGACCTCATATTTCTCGATGGCCGAGCTCCTCCATCCTCATCGGCTGACCTCAAACTAGGAGATTCAGGAGCAACGGTTGGTGCTAGAGGAAGGGCCCTCGATTATTTTTTAGGTTTAATTTTAAGGAAAGAAAGCATGACATTGGATATCATGAGAATTCGAAGAGGAACATCAAACGCGTCCCAGCATTCTAATGGTCGAAGGACCTACAATGCCCAATAGGTTAACACATCTCCACCACTAATCCAGAAAAACCCACCAACGATGCCGACGATCTCATAGAAATAGTATGACATCCTACTTCATCATGTCCAGGCACTATCAGTCGCCGTAAGAGAAATACAGCAGGCTGACGAATGCCATCCAGCTGAAGAAAATTTTGGTCTAGTCTGGATGAGGTCGGAGGAACGATGCCCCTGAAGCCCTAGGATAGAGGCCAGTCATCATAGCCAACCTACTGGTCCTTCCCGTAAAAGATCTGAATACTCGCCAACACCAATTTTAAGAAAAGGCTCCACCTCGGGCCATGAGACTCCTTAGCACCGAGGCACTCGTGAGGATGACATGGAGAGAAAGCTCAAAGAGATGCAATGACAGCTGGATGCATTGCAGGAGCCGAGGCAACAAGGTGAGGATTTGGGGTTTAATGTCGATCCCCCATTCACTCAGAAAATCATGGACGAACTCTTGCCACGTTGGATCAAGATCCCTTAGATGGAGCTTTGCGATGGAACGATCGATCCCATAGATCATCTCTACAGTTTTCGAACTCTTATGCATCTGCAAGGGGCTATCGATGCGATACTATGTCGAGCTTTTCCTTCAACTATGAGAAAGACGGCTCGGCATTAGTATTCAAACCTAAAATCCGACTCCATAGATTCTTTCTACCAGTTGAGCCATCTGTTCGTTGCCCACTTCGTAAGTAGTCATCGGCAATGTCGTAACTCTGACTTCTTCGTGAGCATCAGGCAACGGAAGAATGAGATCCTTCGAGAGTATATCAATTTCTTTAATGCAGCCATCTTGGAGGTCCAAAATTTAGATCCATCTATGGCCATGACGGCATTCAAGGCCGACCTCCTCCAAAATGATCTTTTGTTCTCCCTCAACCTAGACTATCCAAAGGATTTCGTTGAGATGCTAGAACGAGCGGAGAAGTATGCCCAGGCCAAAGAGGCTTGGGACCAGCAGGAGAGTAGCCAAGATGGTAGGTCGGGTCCATCCCAAAAATAGGAGAAGAAAAAAGATCATAGACGGATGCAGCACCGTTGGAAGGATCCATGATTTCATCAATCGCGCACCCCACCTCGGAGTAGCCGATCAGCATCTCCAAAGCTGTGAGGCTGATCTAGAACTCCACCTCAAAGGTTCAATTACCACACCCCTCTCAACACACCCTGGGCTCAAATTCTGATGGAGATCGAGCGACGAGAAGATATACCCCGATCCAAGAAAATGATAACCTCTGCTCGAGTAAGAAACCCGAGAAAGTATTGTCGATATCATCGTGACCATGGGCATGATACCAAAGAGTGCTGGCAGCTCAAAGAGAAAATAGAGGCACTAATCAGGCAGGAGCGACTTTGACACTATGTGGATGAATGGTGAATTCCGATGAATTCGGGTCGTGACCAACCTCAGCAGGATGAACCACGCGGAGAGCAGCCGGTTGCGAGAGAAATCAAAGTAATTGCTAGAGGAAACCTTGGTGGAAATACTTCGGATCGGGATTGACCAGGAGAGGGACCGAGGAAGAGGAAGACAGATGGTGAAATTACTTTCACCGATGAAGATATGAAAGAAATAAGTCAGTCCCATAACGATCCTGTAGTCGTTTATCTAAATATTGCTAATTATGATGTACATCAGATCCATAGTTGGACATCCGAATGGAGATCTTCGGCCCATCCGAGCTTCTTTTGGAAGAGGATGTAGAAGATCGAGGGACGGACTCCCCTAGAGCAGCGAACCGAATCGGCGTCACAGCCTTTGCCGACACCGACTTCTCCTTCCTCGGGGTGTTGGTTTCCCTCGAGGAACCTCCTACCGTGGGCTACGCCAGGACAGCCTCGGTCCGAGTGCGTTTGGAGGCCACGGCCGCACTTGTCTTCCTCTTCTTTGCCATCCGATGAAGAGTTTCAAGGTTGGACGGGTTCATTGCTGGACAGAAAACACAAGACTCGGTCAATGATAGTGACAAGGAAAGAAAAGATGATCCAAACCAAATTGCATGAGAACACTTACTTCTCGGATCAGTTAGAATCAGTCCGACCTTAAATAAGTTCTCCTCGGTAGGAAATCTAGACAGCGGAAGAGGAGCAAGACTAAAGATTTGACTCAAGACCTTCTCCTCGACGTCGAACAGTATTGAAGGTCTGACAGCCGACCTATGAGGTCGCCTCCATGATGTGCTAAAACCCCTTGGTTGCTGGGCCGACACAAAAAAGAAGCGCTCCTTCCAGTTATGCATCGAGGAAGGAGTGCCACGGAAAAGGCGGCATCCTCTCCGAGGAGAAGTATACCACCACTCGATCTCCATCGGATGCTCCTTCAAAGTGAAGCAAGCTCGGAGAAGACAAGAGGTAGGCTCGATCCCGAGGAGGAGGCAGTGGGTGAAGAAGCCTAAAATCGATCGCTAGGAGTTCGACGCCAAACAACAAAAGCTAATTCTATATAGGTTCAGAAGCTCGATAATTAAAAAATATAAAAAAAACCTGAGGTTGGCTTTTAGCGATTTCTCATAAACTCCGATCCGTCCAGGCTGAGGAAGTGCTATACGCTCTCCAGGATCGGCGACCTCTAACTTAAAATTATCAGGAACATGGTACTTCATCCTAATGACTTCCAGGTCCTTCGAAGTGAGGGTGAAATTTATTCTGAGAGGGCCATAGTCCAGAACTTCACGTTCTTCAAATTGGCTCGGAGAACCAATTACCCCGAAATCGTGATCCTCGCCAGAAGGGTTATCCGAGCTCCAAGAAGATCGGGATAGACTAGATTGACTCATGAGTACGGAGGAGACTGACCTAAAGAACGAGGAGGCCGAACAATAAGGAGAGTTAGGGTGGGATCGATGATAGCTCGACTGAGTTCAAGCTATTCCTCGCGCAAAGTACTGGAGTTCATCCTTTAAGCAATAGTAGTAGTCAAAAAGAGTAATACAGACCCTATTTATAAGAGGCATGGATGGCTTCGATCTACTCCCATTTCATCTATCCTCTTAGATCTTCGTCAGGTGTCAGATACCCGTTGGTCGGGATGGGTAGATCTGGAGCAAAGCAACGGACGGTTAGATTTCATGACTGATGGACTTCTCTCAATCTTGTCATGCTACCGATCTCCAATGCTGCAATGTGGGCATGATTTGAAGATCGGCCTCGGCTTCGATGGGATACTTACATTGATCGCTCAGAGGTAGATCGATCTCGTAAGTGGGGGACAAACTATTGTGAAATTGGGCTGGTATAGCCTCGGCCTATTTAAGATCGGCAGCCGACCTACCCCAATGGATCGTCTGAGCGGAACAATGCGACACTTCGCCCACGGTTAGCTGTAGGTCCGCTTAAGCCGACCTACAATTTCGACCGACCTACTGAAGATCACCTCCTGATAAAATAAGGTAGGCCTTCATACCTCATCATCGTCAGATTTAGGTCGATCGTCGAGCTACATGAATAGGCTCATAGGTCGTCAATGACCGACCTACAACCATCCATGCTGAAACTGCTTCCTCTCCGAATCGAAAAACTCGGATAAAGAGGAATCTTTCGCAATCCCGTCTCTTAAGAAGGAAAGAAATCTTTCGAATCAATCCAGGATGACTAACTCGGAAAGCCGTTAGAGTCCGAAATGGATACGACTCTAACTCCTCTCCTATACATAAAGGAGCTCCAGGATCTTTCAGGTATGCCATTTAATTCGATGCTTTCTCTCCTCATTGTTCTCTAATCTTCTAACTTGAGCGTCGGAGGGTCTTCATTGGAGAATACTTTGATGGGGACTTTATTGCAGGTGAATGGGTGAAGCTCCAGCAAAGTTCATCCTCGACCTCATATTCCTCGATGGCCGAGCTCCTCCATCCTCGTCGGCCGACCTCAAGTCGGGAGATCCAGGAGTAATAGATGTGAAGAATGGGAGTATCATGAGCTTAATTATTTTTGTCCAAATTATGTAGCTCATTGGCCTTTTTCTTTTCTGATCATTAACCCATCGTATACATACATGTACAGATGAACAGTTTCTCGTAATATGATGGTTTGCACCGGAAGGTGGGATGGACCAGAAAATCTCTAATTATCTCAACCAACCTACATCTGCTGCTGTAGCAAGCTCATTACCTAGCTCTTTTGACAACGTGAATTGCAAATTCTCAGCCCGAATAACCATGATCTGAACCATGACTGGGACGGCATAGCCATCCAGACATGCTTAACTTCTCTAGTATTGCCCCCGGTTAGCTGTACCAGCTCCGATTTATTTATGGAAAAGATGAGGAGAGCCAAAACGTCTAACAGTACTACTTTTTTTTCCTGGTTGGTGATGAGAATGTTTTCTATATTAACAAAGTTGGGGCTCAAAATAGATTTAAACTCCTTGTTTTCTAGAGAAGATCCTCCCCTTCACTTGATCCTTTACACTGCCACGAGAAGAAGAAGAAGATAGATCAATCTTTTCACAAGATTTTAAACAAGTGTCTTGAATTTAGGTTATCGTGTTTCACGAGAGGCATCTGATATGGATCTGACTACATGCGCAGTCTGAATTGTGATCGGTATTGGCTCTCGGCCAGAGGCCCAGTCCACAATGCATGAGGCAGGCCTGTTGGCTCCTGCCCTAGCTTGGGAGCCCTGTTGGTCTGGTTCTAAGCTCGTGGGCTGCCTGCCTTTTTCCTTTCTTTCTTTTTCCTTTTTTTTTTTTTTTATTTGGTCATAAAGTAGAAGAATTAAGTTCATCTAGTATGAATACAGCTGCACAAACCAAACAGCAAAATATCCCGATCCGGCATAGAATTTTGATCGAGCCAAATAAGTCCTCTAAAATGCTCTGCCACATATAAAGATATCCAGTTAGTTGTGCTATTTGTCACTCTATACCTATGAGAGGTATCGAAAGAAACACGAAATATCCTCCAAAATGAGGTGGTTCTCCGTCAAATTTTTCTTTCTCAAAATCCAACAAATCACCATTGCCGAATCACCTTCAAGAAGAACATAACTGGCCTTCAAAATAAGACTTGCACATCATCGAACTTCCCATGCTCCTGTCAACTCAGCTCTCGATGCTATAAAATCAAGAAATTGAACACCACCTATAGCTATGATATTTGCATTAGGTCCTTTTATGATAAAAGCTGCACCACCTTTAGTACCATTGTTTAAGGGACTACCGTCAAAAATATGCTTTGAGGAAGTTCGAGGATGAGAGCGCTTGCTGAAATAGAGTCCTAGGTATCTTGAGGTATCAAAGATTCTCCAACTGTGATAGGATCTGGTTTCTTGAAACCCAGGAATAGGTGTGTTGAGATCAAGTTATATATGTCCTTCCTACATTGCATGTTTCCCTGTCTCTAGTCTTCAATGCACCTCCAAATTCATGGAAGTGAGTTTGCCCATCCACATGCTCTATGAGAAAGGATAAGAATTGTACTATATCTATTGTAGCTAGTTTAAATTTCAACATTGCTATCCATGCTGGCTAATAACCCTTCGGACACCAAGATCCAAGTTACATGGCTCGGATTGGTTTATTGCAGATTTCCCCCCTTTCTTCTGATTTTTAATTCCCACCATGAATTTTATTATAAAAAAAAAAATCCACCATGAATCCTAAAACCACCCCTCCTTGAATTTTAAGGAAAAAAAGAGAGAGAGTTGTGCCCTACAAATAATATCCGTAAATTAAATACATACTAGATTCGCACCATGACTAGTGGATCAAGAATTAATAAAGAAAAATAAATCAAAAAAAGAAAACAATGCTACCATATTATTAGTTCAAAATTTTAAAATTTCTATTGAAAAATGTGAATGAAATAAAGTACGCCATTAACCATGGTTTTCGAATCCAATTTTTTAATTATTTTTTTAAAGTCTCACTGAATAATATTGTAATATGTTATTAGATGATTTATAAAGTCCATACGGTGGATCAGTTCTGATCAATATTTTTTCTTAAATAATAAGGTAGACTTGCTTAAATTCAAATGCTGTAGAGGGAAATCCCGTTCAACCATCCATCATCGGTTCATCAATCAAGGACAGGTCATCGAGCAGTCTGGAGCAATGAGCATATAACCTAGGTGGACCCACCACTAGTACATGCCTATTTTAAATCATCTAGTGTTGATCGGTCCGTGGACGGTGGTGGGAACCTTCAACTCTTTGTGGATTGGGTACGCAAGCATGCCTATCATTTAGCCCTTAACAAATGAGCCTGACCGGCCCACGGGCCCTCCTTCCTATCCAGTCCCCACGTCCTAGGGGCATTATGGGAAGTCCATGTCCTCCGACTCTGGTATGGAGGGAGGCGAGGCGTTACAAGCCTCAGCGCAATCCCAGCCTTGAGATGATTTCTAGATCGACGGCTATTATTAAATGCTCAGCTTATTAATTTGTGCCATAGCGGTGCCGTGCCAATAAAAGCTATTCCTTCTTGAGGAGGGTAACTGCAAACTCTCGTCTTTCCTTCTCCTCGCTGTTCGCCCCTCCCAGCCAACCCGCACAAATCAAGCACTCCCCGGAGCCTAGATCCATGCCATTCCCGTTTTGGTCCCTTCAGCTCACAGCCTTCCCCCATTCTCTCCCTTCTGTTTCTTTCGTTTCGAAGAGTACTTTACTATGAAAACGGTTTCGGCGCCTGGAAGAATCGATGGGGTTGTGGAGAAGAGCCCTCCTCCAATATCCCGACCTGCGCCTGCTCCACCTTTCACACCACTGAAGAGGTTTCTGGCCAGTTCGTGTGAAGGGGAACTTCGCCTCGAGAAGTATCCCCTAGACAAGGTGGAGCAGAACGCCGAGATACCTCCTGGTGCAACAGGCATTCCTTCTCCGAATGGGATTTTGTCGAACGATTTCAGCTTCTATGGTGGTCTGGTTGGATGTAGTGGTAGTGGTAAGGATTCGGACATGAGTAGAGAGAACTATGGAGAAAGGAAGGGGATGCGAAGCAGCTCATCTACGGCCGCCGCCGCCGCTCCGGTTGTGAAAGGGCAATGGACTGCTGAGGAGGACAGGTACCAATAGCCCGGCTTTGCTTCTTTTTTTTCCCTTGTATACATATATCTTGTGATCTCTTTTGGGAGTTTCCTTCTTGCCAAATATAGTGCAAGAGATGGTTGATTTCTTTTGTTCTCCATTGTGGAGCAGTATGCTGGTCCGATTGGTGAAGCAACATGGCGTTCGGAAATGGTCTCAGATTGCTAAGAAGTTGGTTGGCAGGATAGGGAAGCAGTGTAGAGAAAGATGGCATAATCATCTGCGGCCTGACATCAAGGTTCTATATGTTGACTTCAACTCATTTATTTCTTTCTTCTTCTATATCTTTATACTATCTTTTTTTGATGGAAATAGAGGCTGAAAAAGATCAGCCCCCAATTTTTATATTATCTTCAAATAGTTTTCTTCTATTCGAATTTTAGATTGATGGCCATCGGGATCCTTATATTTCGATCGAGTTCCGATGTACGTGTAGAAGTATCTTCTTTGGAGTCCGGACCTAAATAACCATTTTTGGTTTTTGTCCGCTGATATGCTTACTTTCCCTGAATCATTCCAATATCTTGTTTTATTTTGTACTTTTGCCTTCCAACTTCATTCTCATGTGTCGCATCATTCTTAATTACCGAGTATATATCACGATCGATTTCTAGGATGCTTTCTGCCGTCAGCTTTCTCTTTTTTTTTTGTTCGTTCTAACAATATCATGTGCTTTTTATTCTCTTCGCAGAAGGAAACATGGACCGAAGAAGAGGAGAGGCTATTAGTGGAAGCACATAAGAAGGTGGGAAATCGATGGGCCGAGATCGCGAAGCATATCCCAGGCAGAAGTGAGAACTCCATCAAGAACCACTGGAATGCAACGAGGAGGAGGCAGAATGCAAAGAGAAAGAAGACAGCTCAAGGTGGAGGTTGTCGACCCTCCGTTCTACAGGAGTACATTAATGCAAGTGGTAGGATGCTCGACCTCCAGGACAAATATTGCACCACCAAGATCACCCCACCAAGCCCACCGCACCAGTTCCACATCACATTTCCAAATGTGCAAGAACCCTTATCAGCTCATGACTCCTCTTTGTCGACCATAACCCATATGGAAGATTGCATGCCCTCCATTGAAGAGTTTTTAAATCAGTCTACTACTGGGACTACTGCGGAAGAGGGAGGTGGTTTTCATGTTGGGGATGTTCAAGATCCTCGCGTTCCTGCAGATTCACTGCACATCTTGGACTTCGACCGCCGCAATTACTCGATCGCCGGTGCGGATCAATGCATGCCACTGGCTCCTCCCCCGGGGCTTGACTTCTTTCACGGTGAAGCGAATGGCCTAACAGCTGCTGCCTCAGATGGTACTGCCACCAACAGTAGTTCTACCCATCTGTACTCGGACGGTTACATCTCCTATCTTCTAAATGGAGCACCATCATTTTCTACTGACGCGTTCGCTGGCACCGATACCCAAATTGCCAAGGATCAAGCTTCGTCAAGTTGCAAGAGAGAGCTGGACTTGATAGAGATGTTGTCATTGCAGTTGTCTCGGTCTCAGTCTCAGTCTCGGACTAGCAGCAGCATCTAGTTTCCGGTCAGAACTAGGTTTCAACTTCCAAAAGAGGCTCGGTCTGGCCTTCTTGTTTTGTTTTTTTTTTGTTCGTTCCGAGCGTAGCAGGTGGAGATGGAGTTGGACGTGGGTGCTATGCGTCGGTAAACGGGCATAAAGTTTCGTAACAAGACAAAGACCGTTAGTGTTTCTTCCGTCTTTTTCCATGAAACTGTTCGCCTTGAGTTGAGTGCATCATGATTTGCATGAGGTGAAGCCTATTATTATTTGCTTTCGAACACGTTGCGGACGCTTGCTCTGCCGTGGTTCCACCGCAGCTAATTATTATTTTACCACTAGATCATTATTACCTTTTTTTTTAATGGTAAAAAGGCTATAATTGCCGTGCTCTCTCTTTCCTCTGGACGGACCATTTAACATCATTCACAACATTAATTAGGTTATTTATCTGATTTTCCACTAGCACGTTATTTCGGTTCTTTAGTGGCAAGCTAAATTTTGAATTTTCTGGTGCTAATTATTAATAATTAAAGTCTAACGTCATTGCGCTTGGGAGTGGAATAAGATGGACTGGAAGGTGCAGCTATTCCATTCTTTTCAACCAAATATTTATTCGAGCACTCGTATTAAATTATTTCTTTTGTAAAGCAAAATGGATGCAGCCATTGGCCTATAGCAACCAGGCTGAATTCGCAGCTGAAGCTAGAGACCCATCTTATACTCCTAACAAACCATTTCAGGTACAGACAAGTTTTCTTCGATTAGATGTAGTAATCCACAGCAACTCATTATTCAACACAAATGTCGAAAATATATATTTTTTTTCAAAGAAAAAACAGTGAATTTAGACCTGTGCTTGCCAACACGTGCAGAAACAAGATTGTTAGGATCAATGAAATTGATAAGCCAACATGCATGCCGTCATCCCCTGAGGTATAAGCTGAAAGGTATCCCTAGAGATACTGCATCACATGCCTGCAGTGATTGAAGACATTCCCAGCTAACAACAACAGCAGCTGAACTAAGACAAAGTAAAATAAAAGATAACGGTACTGTTGATCGCAAGAAATAAATGTCTTACATGCTTAATTATCAGATGACACCACCACCATTATTCCGAATGTCGTGTGTGCATGCTAGTAATTTGCCTGCAGGTTAAACATGGCGGAGATGGCATTTGGAAAACTTATGCAATCACACTACAGGAACAAGATGAATGATCGGTACTTCCTCCAGCCAATATGCTGCATTATTATTTTGATGCCGTGAGCGTCGTAAGTGAGATCTCTCTCTCTCTCTCTCTCTCTCACTAGCTCCTCTCCTCTAGGCTTTTTTTTTTACATAATTAAATGAATGAACTTCATATTGCATGTGTATACAAGTAACATGATCTAGTCCAGCATTCCTGAAAAATTAATTTCCGTTACTGTATTCAACAGCGTTTACGGCATTTTTGCCACTGAAAAGAAAAGTCCAGCGAAGAGACTGGCCTGCTGAAGAATAAAGGATGATCGTGAGATGATTTGGAACCCAAAGGTACCAAGAAGTCTCTATGAAAGGGGAAATATTACTACAAATTATGCTGAATAAGTTAGGAATACTTATTGGGACTTTGAGCGGCATGGTACCAGCAATGGAGAGAGAGATCCTGTCAACGAGCCCAGTACCAGACCGTGAAAGAGAAAAGACCTACAATGACTGGCCCTTGCTATGCAAACAACCTGCGATGTCTGCCTTGTAGGGGTTTGGGAAAAAATCGGAGATGTTCTCAAAAACATATGACTATGCTTCTCAAACCATGCGCTACGGACAAACTTCTGCCACTTAGAGGCTTGACTTCTGCCGCTTAGACTTCCTGCTTGTTTGTTTGTTGTTGTTGTTGTTATTATTATTATTTTAAGGTTTAAAAGAGGCATACAGCCACCCAGCATTTATTCAGTATTCCGATATTTATAGAATGAAATGTGAGAAAAATAAAAAAAACAGAGTAAGCTAGGAGTATAGAGAAGTGGAGGGAGTAAAGGAACAAACAAGAAAAAAAAAGACCCATAACCAGCCAGTCTGTTGGGTTACATCGACACAATATGTGAAGCTTCAGATGGATGAAATAGATCAGCAACTGCAAAATTTTTCCTGCAGCTTAGGAACCTGTAACATGAGAACAACATTCAAGGGCATAGGTCTTGAACAAGTGCCGGTGTAGACTTGACTTTTGACCAGATTTTCTCGTGCTCTAGGCTTGAATTTCTTTCGTGTGAATGAGATCAAAGGTTAAACATGCTGATGCATTCATAAGCTACGGACCGAGAGAGGAGAATTTATTGAGAAAAATTCTTGCATTTCTCTCTTTCCAAATGATTGTCCCAATGAGAGAAAGGATTATAGGCTCGGTGGCAGCAGAGAAATTTCTTCTAATCCAGAACCAGCAGAGGCCTTCAAAATTGCAGTGACATTGAGGAACCCCCAATTGATTGCAAATCATCCTCCACAAGGATTATAGACTTCCTACTCGTTACTTGAACTCCCCTTCTCAAAGTTGTTTGGATCCTCTTCATGTGACTCTGCAACCATCTCTTAACACCCTTTCAGGGGACCCCGTAATATACTTTCAAATCTGAATAAAAAAGTTGTGTGGCGCCCTGTTCATTAAATGCACAAATGCCCGTATATACAGAGTCTCAAACACAACGAAGACAGTTCCATTTACACGTTAATAATTTGTATTCTTGTCGTTTCAGAAAAAAAAAAAAAGAGGGTTAATCTGGGATATTAGGACTACTTGATGATATTAAATCTATGAGCCGTAAAATGCTGGACCTCAGAATAAACAAAGAAAATTTGGAGCACACCATTAACCCATCCAGAACAGCGAGGGACTCCCAATATAAACAAATCACTTTCGAGGATGTCTTAAAAGCTCTCTCATCAGCGTTGTTTTCTTGGCATAGGAGTGGCAACATGGTGAGCTTAATTAGTTACTCTCATCATAAGTGATCTGCTAGCCGGTCCCTGCTGCTTAATCCCATAGCGTCCAGCAAGTCAGCCTGGATGGACATCAGCTGAGAACTTGAGTCTTCTCCGAATTCCACAGAGGCAATGAAAAGCGGGGGAAAAAGGATGGAGATTGAAAAAGATATCAAGATAGAAAATTTTATTTTTAAGAAAAAGAAAAACAGAAAAACTCTCGACAGAAAAATCAAAGAAGATCTAATTATCTGGGAACTTATCGAATCATGATAACTCTTGGTCCTTCCAATAGAAGATCGTTATCTTTTTTAAATAGAATGGAGGAAGTAAGTTTCCTCACCAGCTTTTATTAAAATCAATAAAAGAATACAATGGGCGAGAGGCCCAAAAGAAAACATGCAGCAACAGGGGAGGTGAAGTATCCAGGTTGGCACCACCGAACCGCCAATTGCTGGCCTCCGTATTGACTGCACCAGGTGCAATTTGCATCGCGTAAGCCACGCTAACCCTTGTACTTTACCAATTCCCGATTGCATTTGCTTCGGGATTTGCCCTGGTTCACTTGCACCTGGTGCACGCAAGAAGTTCCCCTATTGCCGAGGTCATGAGAGGCAGGCCGCAAATCAAAGAAAAAAAAGGGATGCTGCTGCATTTGATTTTTCTTCTCACTTACCGAGTCGGTACTGAAATACGGCAAGTGAATCTGGTTGGACTGGTACTCCAGGAACTGTTTGCTAAAAGAAACAATATAGAAACGAACCGAATCTCAGCCAACGTTATAGTCGTGACCACCATGACTCGTGTCTAACCCAAACCCAACTAACTAAATGAAATACATGACCCAAATATCATGCTTGGTCAGGTTTTCTGGGTGTGTTCCAGGTCCCCAGAACCAAAATGCCGGACCATATTATGCCTATACAAAATTCCTAATTTTTATTAAAAAAATTTAAAAATATTTCTTCGATATTAATAAATTTTATTTATATTTTTTATATTTTAAAAAATATTAAATCGACTATTCTAATTATCAAAATATATTTTTAATATGATCCAAATATTCATTTGTTAGCTTTCTCCCTCAATAGATAAAAATGCTCCTCACTCATGAATGGACTTGAAGAAAGAAGAGGATAAGAAGGAGATATGGAGGGAAAGGAGGGAAGAGAAGATGTGGGCAAGAAATGGATTGGAAGAGGAGCATGAGGACAGAGAAGAAAAGGGTGGAAAGGAAGAGGGAAGGATGTGTTGTAAGTAAAAAAGAATGGAGCTAGAGAAAAACGTTGTGAATGAAAATGGCCTATGGATGGCTTGGAGGAAGAGGATGAGAGGAAGAAATGGATGAAAAGAAAATAGAGAAGATAGAAGAATGGATGGAGGTGGAGGAAGTTATCATGAATAAGGAGATGAGTGAGGAGGAAGGAAAGGGAGAATGATGGGTTACTAGTGAGAATGAATGAATGTGGAGGAGGTTGACGTGGAGGGATAGGGCTCGTGGGTAGGTTTAAAAGAGGAAGAGGATGGGGAAGAGAAATTAATAAAGAGAGGAAGGAGGGGAGAGGGGCCACGGACGAGGAATAGGTTGGAGGAGGAGGAGGATAAAATGGAGAAGAAGATAGGAAGGAAGGATAGGGGAAAGGATGGATTGTTGGTGAAAAGGATTGAAGGTGGATGAGGCTGTCGTAGAAGGGGATGACTTATGGGCAGCTTGGAGAAAGAAAATGAGGAGGAGACAGAGGAATCGATGGAGGTAGAGGAAGTCATCGTTTTACGAAAAAAAAATGGATGAGAAGAAAGGAGAGGAGGAAGGAGGAGAGAGAATGAGAAATGCCAGCGATGGAGGAGGAGGGGATTAATTGGATAGGAAAAGATGGAGATAAAAATATTTTTATCATTTTATAAAATAATGGTACTATATGATGGTCATATGACATTATTTCATTAATGTAGATAAACGGTTGGACCGCATGTTGAAATATTTTGATAATTACAAGGGTCAGTTTAATATTTTTTAAAGTACATAGGAGTGTAAGTAAAATTAGGTTAAAGTTAAGGAGGTATTTTTGTTATTTTTTATAAAAAAAACTTTTTCAGATAAAATCTATCACAAGAAAGATTTTAGATGATTAACATCAGCGTAATGGATCTTTTGTTTTGCCAAAAGAAATGCTAGTTGTATCCTATCTCACACACACCGTCAAATTACTGAGTTATGAACCTGAATCTGACACTCAACATTCGACTGCTCCGACTTTCTGCTTCTCGTTCCTATTTACCACCATCTGAAATAGTTCTCATCCCGAGGAAAAAAAAAAAAAAAAAAAGGAATAAGGAATAAAAGAACTGGAATAGAAAATGACACAGTAGAATCGATGCCAGATTGATATTAAGTAGAAAGAAAAGAAAAGAAAAGAAATCTAATAATTTTATCATGTCCAGAGAAACTCAAAAGGCAGCGTAGTATGTTGAGCATATTTTGGCTTACGTTTCCTTTCTTATGATGGATAATTTGTGGACTGATGAACAATGCCAATGATGAGCTGAACATATGCAATGGAATCAGAAACCCAAACTCATTAGTAACATGACATTTTTCCAAACATTTTACTGATGGGTTGGACTTTGGAACATATGCGAGCGGAGCTTTCCACCATCAGATCGGCCATGTGTTCCACCAAAATCCAAATTGCAGGATGATCTGATGGCGGAAAAGCACGTTCGCATGTCCATAGGCAAACGCTTTACTAACATTCAGAACCGAAGTTTAGGACCTTTACGTGTAGGTGCTGGGGCCTGTTTGTTTTAGAAACCACATCGAGGTGAAACTGATGGCAAGTCCAAGTAACCCACTCGCTGTTTACTACAACCCAGAACCCAGATCATAGGCATCTTGATTACATCCGTGCGTACTGGAAACATCGGCCACGTGACATATTTCAATATATATATATATATATATATATATATAAAGGGGGGGAATGACTACTCAAAATTTGTCCATGCAGATAAATTTACAGGCCACTTAGCAGATAAAACAAAGGAAACAATCAGGTTACTAGGGCTCCGAACAAAAATGGGATCCAGCCAACCACATGTTAAGACTATTTTGGAAGCTTAGACATTATTGGTTGATGGCAAACCTGGAGAAGTTATTAGAAAAAACAAAACAAAACAAAATCCACCACATCAAGGCAGTACACTCACATGAACATGAATTGAAGCATTAGTGCGTGATTATAGTGGCAAGTCCAAGCTAATTAATTATATTGCAACTTCCAAAATCAGGCCCATGTCATCAGATCCATTTACTAAACTAGCAAAAATCATAGATCCATACCGATTGATATGAATAATCCTACCGAGTTTAGTTTTCATAATACTACTGAAAATTGAGTGCTTCCACCTTGTAAACATATTCCCACTCAATAAGGAGAATTAATATATAATCCAGAATATGGCAAAGGTTCATGACAGAGAATTGTTCAGTAGCACCATAGACATTTCATCGAGTGAACTAGATTGAGTTGATTGGTTTCCTGTATCCATCTTCCAGATCGGGGATCACCTGTCACCAAGGAGAAGGCTTGATGCCGGTTGGTGTTAGAAAAAAGAAAAGACTTGAAGGTTTGGTTATCAGACTATGAAGCACTGCATAAGATCTGAAACGCAAAAAGGGAAAAAGAGGGTGAAGCACAACATGGCAATGTGGGAAAGTTGATCAGCTGATTCCCCTACATACAGCTGATACAATCTGGAAATGCAAGCATTTGTTACAAAGAAGAATGCAAAAAAAAAAAAAAAAAAGCATCTTCTATCGAGCAGGATAATCTATTAGTCTATTGCATACATTGTCAAGATAGAGTAGCTCGGTCTATGCTTTCCAGTTCTATGGCAGACTATCTTAATGATCTCAATTAAGCCAGAACCAGGTGGCTCGTTAATTCTCACAAAAAATATCAAGCAATGGGATCTATTAGAGGATCCGTCAACCATATAAATGGAATGTAAATTTACCATAAATAATCTGTTAGCTTGATAGATGGAACCATCAATGGAACCTGAAGAGCCAATTCAATCACCTTTCCAATACATAACCTGGCTTGATTTCGAAAAACCATCCCAATGTTGTTGTGCAGAACTAAACTTTCTTAAATAGCCATACTTTGCTGGTTAATAAGCACTCTCTTGCAACAACCATGATGCGTGCTAAACTGCGTATCAAGTGGCATATAAATATTATGAAGCATGAAGGCAAGAAATCAAGAGAATGCGACATCCAGAGAACAAAGAGTACAGTATAATGAGTAGACACAAACACTACATACCATTGGAAAAAGGGCAGCCGCATACTTTCTCATTCTTTTGTTTTCTAAACAAATATGTTTCTCCAATAGCTGTTTGAATGGCTGTTATGTTATTTAAGAGGGTCACCATCGCAGCAACATTTATGAACTTCAAACTGGAAGGAAAAAAAAAAAAAGAGCAGGAGGAAAAAGAAATTAAACAAAATTCTATGGACCCTGAAGTGGGTTTAGTTCTTTTTATTTTTTGGAAGTACCATAATTTACAACTTGTTCCTTGAGCCTGTAAATGAAGGCCCGGTCCTACTTTTGTAGAGAACATGCAATTTGCCAACACCTGCGCATGCCAGTCACCAGCATACGGACAAATATAGCATTAACGGGAACCCAAACACGGATCAGCTCCCATGTTAGTCTTTTTGTTGTGACTAGTCCTAAGAACAACAATGACACCTATAAAGTTCTGCAGCATATAAGATATCAGCTCATCTTATATTAACTATATGTCCAATAATAAATTGCGGATAAATTTAAGAAGAGAAAGTATTTAGTGCACTCTAACCCTCGTATCCCGAAGAAATTGGATACCAGCAGGCAGCAGCACAGCATTGTCATCAAATATATTAGATAAAAACATGGGTGTACATGATAATATTCAAATATAGCAGCTCTCTCTCTCTCTATATATATATATATATGATATAGATGATACCTTAAGTTGCAGTGTTACTTTTATTTCTGAATTCCATGAACGAAACAATGATAGGTAATAAAATTCAGAAAGCAGTCGCACAACTGAAAATATCATTAGCTCCTCACGAATGGACAAATGTGAATCATTAAATTAAGCTAATGTTAATTTTGCGGCCAATCTCCAAGTGCATCTGACTCCGATGAAGAATAACCAACAAAATAAGTTCACCGGCCAAAATTTTGTCCGATGAAAATCCTCTAATATTTAAGTCAGTGGAGAGTGGTGAACAAGATATTGAGAGAAGAATTTGGCAGAGTGTTGGCTTAGAAAGATTGTCCTTACCATTACTGTTCTCTTGCTTCCTCTTTATAGACGATTCGGGTGTAACCATTGAATATATAAAATTTCATTTTTTATGGCACTAAAGGATAGTTATCCCTATTATCGGACCATAATTATGGAGTTAGTGGGCAATTTATGCCCACTAACCATCATGATATGTGGTTGTCACCCACGATTATGGTATCGTGATTATAGATTAAACGATCGGGTTTGGCCATGTTGACTCTGGTTTGGTCATGATGGCTCTGATTCGGTCATGATGATTTTGGTTCAGACATGATGACTCTAATTCGACCATGATGATTCTGATTCGGCCAAGATAATTTTAGTTCGATCATGATGACTCTGATTCGACCATGATAATTTTAATTCGGCTATGATGGTTTTAGTTTAGCCATGATGACTCTAGTTCGGTCATGATGACTCTGGTTCGGTCACGACCTGCAAACTTAGAAAAAAATGAAATAACTAGTAAAGGTGTTAGAACCTTACCTCATAAAAGCTAAATCATAGAAGTCTCTTTTCTTCCAGAGCCTCTCTCTTTTTTGGGAATGCTATCATGCTCTTTTGCCGATACGGAGTCGAAAGCTGACCTCGAATCGAGGGGAGTAGATCTAATTATCCCAATAGTTGCCCCACATTCTCAAGTCTAAGATGGCTTGACACATTAGACGATGGGAGTTAGTGCATTTTTTGTCATATCTTTGAGCTTCGATTTTATGATTATTTCAGCCATAAATATTAATGATTCTCTCAAAAATAAAATCTCTAGTTGTTTTATTGTTTCTTTCTCAGCATTTTTTTTTATTGAACCTTAGTCTGACTTTTCTTTGTCACCAGATCTTTAGTCCAATTTTTGTAGCCTTCAATCGATAATGAAAGAAATTTTTTGAAGTGATCTTTTTGAATGCTGTCATCATTTATCGAGAATGATTGTTGCTAATGTAGTCGCATAGCAATCAAATATTCTGCAACCGATCAGAGTTGGATCGATATATTTTTCGATCGATCATAGTCGAGTCAGCATATCTTCCATCCGACTGTAGTTGAGTTGGCATATAGAATTAACCGACAGGAGTCGATATGTAGATTTAACCGACCGAAGTTGGCATGTAGATTCAACCGACCAAAGTCGGCATGTTAGTTCTCTTGAGACTCATCTTAATCCCCAGATCGGTATTTTTTTACTTTAGCCCTTCGAAACTTGAGTCAGAGCTTATATTTATCATCGGATCATCTTAAATCGGAACTCATATTTATCGTCGAATCATTTGTTGATTCATCATTATTTTTCTTTTGACTTGAAAATATCGAAGTATGGAATCTTCTTTAGAAAAATTGGAGAGAGGACATGGTCATTTCTCCTTTTCGGATACTTATAGAGGAAAGAGGGATTATTGTTCTTAGGGGTGGCAATTTTATCCAATCCATTGGGTATCTAAATCGATCCGATCTGAATGGACACTATTGCAAAAAAAGGCTACGGCAACAGTTTGTAACCGCTATCATAGCTCAAAAAATTGCTGCCATAGGTTATGGCAGTGGTTCTTTAACCGTTGTCGTAGCCCAAAAAATCACTGTCATAGGTTATGGTAGCGGTTCTTTAACTGCTGCTACTGCAGCCATTATCGTAGCTTTATGGTAGTGGTTGTTGCAGTGGTTGTTTGAACCGCTGCCATAGATAGCCTATTACAGCGATTTATAAATCGCTGCAATAGATCGACCTATGGCAGTAGTTATGTAATCACTGCTATAGATTATCTATAGTAGCGATTACATAACCGCTGTCATAGATAATCTATAGTAGTGGTTTCTTAACTGCTGCTATAGGTCTAATGCAGCGGTTAACACCGTTTGCATCAGAAACCTATGGCAGTGATTGGCACAGATATGACAACGGTTATAAAATCACTACCGTAGATCTTGAATAATTAAAAAAATTAAAATTTTTATATTTTATATATTTTATCTGATAAATACAGATATATAACATAAGAAAATATAATAAATTTAAAAATTATTCTAAAATGCTAAAATTTTATTATTGAATAAAATTTATTATAATATTTTTTTTAAAAAATAAAATATAATAAAAATTTTCTAAATCTACATCATCATCGTCATCATCGGGAGACGGAGCCGGAGCCAGAGTTGGAGCTGGAATCGGAGTCAGAGCTGGAGCTGGAGTTGGTGCTGGAGCCAGAGCTAGAGTTGGAGCTAAAATATGGGCCAACATATCTTCAAAGCCCGTGACTCCAAAACGTGCGTTGAGCGTCGACATCATGTCTCTCACGATGCCCTTCAGATGAGATGCGCACTCCTCAGTCTGATCTGCTTACATCGCAGCATGATCTGCTTGTGCCAATGCCTCCTCAAGCTCCTCCTAGTTGATGACATCAAAAGTCTGTGAGGAGACGCTCACCTCGAACCAGTAGCCCATCGACATATGTCCAGGCCTACATCAGATCCTCCCAGAGTGCTCAAGCCCCAAGACCTGAGATAGATGGTCATAGGGCCCAGAGGTATCCAGGCCATCATGATCTGCAATGTTAATGAATATTAATCAATATAACATGTTGAACAATAATATTAGTATAGCATCAATAAATAGTTTCTAATATATACACTAATCAATTGACGGATCTATCGTTATGCAATGCAATAAACAAAAGCAACAAGATATAAACATCCAAAAAATATTATGCAATAAATTCTACAACATGAATTACATTCATAAATAATTAAGGATGAGCAACAGTCGTAGATCCGATCTCTTGTGTGAACTTTGGTGTTAATCTAGAAATCCAAAAGAAGAACAAAGTAGATGATGGTGGCACCTTAGGGCTTAAAGTTGGAATCTTAGAGAGACATATCAAATTCTATTCGCTTATAAGCCGAGCCGGCTCCGTGCTTGAGATAGTCGGCTTCGTGCCTGAGACATTCGGCTCGGATCCTCCCCCAACCGGCTCAATCATGGCCCGAGCCAACTCGACTGCGTATTCGAGTTGGCTCGGCTGTGTGCCATCTCCTCAATCACTCCCTCTCTTTCTCTCTCGATCTCTCTCATCAACGACAGCGGCGAGGCCGAACCCCTTCCTTCCAGCTTTTCCATCTCTCGATCTTCCTCTCTCTCTCTCTCTCGATCTTCCTCGTCGGTGAGGTCGGACACCATCCCTCCCTCTCTCACTCTCTCGATCTTCCTCATCGGTAAGGCCGGACCCCATCCTTTTCAGTGATACCGACGAGATCGAACCCCCTCCCTCCTCCCTCACTCTCTCGATCTTCCACTCTCTCTCTCTTAATCTTCCTCATCGGTGAGGCCGAATCCTCTCCCTTCCAATGATGGTGGCGAGGCTAGATCCCTTCCTTCCTCTCTCCCTCTCTCAATCTCCCTCGCTGGCGACGACAGCGAGGCCGGACCCCCTCCCTTCCTCCCTCCCTCCCACTCTCAGTCTCCCTTGTCGGTGGTTGGTGAGTGATCGATCCTCCCTCTCTCAATCTGTCGGTCTTCCTCTCAGTCTCTCTATTTCTTAGTTTCAGATCCCAAAATCAGATCCGACCTTTCAGGATCCATTAGGGTCCGGATCTGGTACTTCAAGTATAGATCCGTCGGATATTCGGATTTAGATTCGATACTAGTAATTAAAATTAGGTCCGGATCTGAATATCTAGGTTTCGATCCGAATCCAATCTATTGATAAATCCAGTCCATAGCCGCCGACATGGCACAGCCCAAGGCTACCGCCACGGCACGGCCCAAAAACTACGGCATGCACATAATTATAATATTTATAATAAATATTTATAATATTTATTATAAATATTTTATAAATTATTATAAATATACATGATTAATAAATAATACTATAAAATTAAAAAAAATAATATCTACGGCTATAGAGAGCGGATCGCACCGAAAGCTCCGAGGGTTGCCGACGATGACACTAGAGATGGACGACGGCACTAGAGGTAACCTGTGAAACAAAAAGTAAGATAGTGAGATAGAGAACAGAGAGAAAGAGAAAAAAGAGAGAGAGCAGGGGTGGTCGGGGATGGGGGGCCAGGGGGAGGGGGCATAGTGATGAGGAGGCCTGAATGAGGCACAGTGACGGGAGGGTCGACGATCGGGAGGGGGAGTGTGGGGGTCGGGTGGAGGGTGCGGGGAGGGACGCCTGGGGATGGGGGTGCTGGGGGATGGCAGGGTGACGGGGAGGGGCAGCCGGGGGAGGGTGGGGGGTGGGGGGTTGGAGATTAGGGGGCTGGGGGGTGGCAGGGTGGTGGGGAGGGGCGGTAAGGGATGGGAGGCAAGGAGGGGCGGCTAGGGGAGGGTGGGGGGGCCAGGTGGGGGTGGCGTGTGGTGTGGATGAGCGGCCGAGGATGGGGGAAAGAAGGGGGTCGAGGGGAGGGTGGGGGGGCTGGTAGGGGGTGGCGGGAAGGGGTGGCCGGAGATGGGGGGTTGGAGGTGGCAGGGTGGCGAGGAGGGGCGGCCGAGGATGCGGGGAAGGAGGGGCGGCCGGGGGAGGGTGGGGGTGGGCGGCTCGGGTGGGGTTGGCAGGTGGCGGGGAGGAGTGGCTGGGGATGAGGGGGAGGGCGGTCAGGCGAGGGTGGGGGATGAGGGGGCTGGGTGGCGGGTAGCGGATGGCGGGGAGGGGCGGCCGGGGATGGAGGGTCGGAGGGGGAGGGGGAAGGAGGGGCGACGCCTGTCGAGGGGGAAGGAGCGGCACTAGTCAGGGGGAAAGAAGCCTCATCGGCGATGGAGAGGAGGGGGAGAGATAGAGAGAGCAATCGAGCGCGTATGGGAGGGAAGCAGAAAAAATTTGAAGATTTTTAACCTAACTTACGATAGTAGTTATTGAACCACTGTCATAGATCTACGACAGCGGTTATCCAAAATCACTGTCATAGATCTACGACAGCGATTCTATAACCGCTGTCGTAGATCTATAGCAGCGATTTTTGATAACCACTACCGTAGGTTGAAAATAAATTTTTTTTTTATAAATATTATATAATTTTAAAATTTAATGCCCATCTTCATCATTTATTATCTAAATAATTATCATTAGAGTATTGTCGCAAAAGATTGCCTCGATCCGATGGCCCTAGCTTCATCGATTAGAAAAATTTAATTTCGACGATCTCGAACAATGATGCAATGATCTGATAGATAGAGATCTTTGATGGATCCAAAAATCTGCAATGATGATTTCGATGATGTTTGTAGCATACTATCAAAGTTTTACTTCAATCGGATATCGTTATCATGGTCAATTTAGTACGGAATGATTTCGATCGTTAAATTAGAAATAAGCGATCAAAGGGTTAAACGGCGTTCGATTATGAGATAATTTTTTAGTTAAATATTTTTTATTATAATTTTAAATATTTTATATGATGATGATAGTAAAATTTAAATTATTTTTGTATAAACTATTCATGTTAAGCAGATATTGCAAAAGCACGAGCATAAGAACCAGTGAAGTTTCAGAATGG
This sequence comes from Cocos nucifera, assembly GCA_006176705.1. NCBI lineage: Eukaryota > Viridiplantae > Streptophyta > Magnoliopsida > Arecales > Arecaceae > Cocos > Cocos nucifera. The sequence continues at coordinate 15,250 of QRFJ01004517.1, read as the reverse complement.
TTATCAGGAGACGTATAATTTTAAATTATTCTTCATCTCACAAATTAAATTTTATAGTTACCATCATAAAAAATGATTAAAGTAGTAACCAAGATCATTTATAAAAAAAATTATCTCATAAAATTGGATTTTGAACATTTCATTTAAGTAACTAATATTAATGACCAAGGAAAAAAATGAACAAAGAGTATTCGGCCTCTTTTCCGCTTCGGGATCGATAGTATAATAAATTCATCAAATAAAAGTATTAATTTATTAATTAATTTATATTAATTTTTAAGAATTAATAATCAATTTATATATAATTTTTGAAAAAATTCATATTTTTATTAATTAAAAAATTAATTAAAAAATAATAAAAAATAATAAAAATTAAAAAATAAAATTTTATTATCAATAGAAAGAGCTCATTTTTTTGATCACAACGAAATAAATTTCAAGTAAAACGGAGCTAAAATGGAAAAGATATGAATTTTGAAAGAATATAAAATAAATAAAAATTAAATAAAAAAAAAGAAAATGGCTCAGCCGGCTCCGTAAGCCGAGCCACCAAGCCAAGCCAAGCCATCAAGCCGACTCAGCCGTTGAAGCCATCAGCCGGTCCACGATCTAGGCGTGGACCGCCAGCTCAGCAAATTCCGGCGAATCAGAGATTGCCACGTGGTGGACCTAGACCCCTTAAGGGTCTACAGAAATTTATCGCGGCTCACAAGGGTAATTTAGTCTTTTCGTCCGACAACAGCGGCGCTGATTGGTTGCGGTGTGCGGTGCGGCCGGTCCACGCGGTCCATGGGAACAGTTATTGCGCGATCGGACGGATGTGGTTGTTTGCGGTCAGGATCGGACGGCTGTGGTTGCTTCCGAATTTTATTCAGATACAAACATCACGCGGATCACCATCGGATGGCAGCGCTCGATCCAGGCGATGATCCGACGGTCCAGAATGCTGCCGGCGGTGATCAAGACTCCCGAAGCGCGATTTGCGGCCAGATTTCCTCGATCAAGCGCGATCCAACGGCCAGAATTTAATCCGACCCGATCTGAGCTTATCTGCATCCGATTTTGATGATTTTTGGACCGTTGGATTCCTATTGAATGGCTGGATTTTATCAGATTTATCAGAGTCATATCAGAGCTATTTTGATTCAAATTTTATCCAAATTTATTTGTATTTTGACGATTACAAAGGCATTAGTCCCATATTGCCTTTAGAAAAAATATCCAGCCCTCCTAGCTCTATAAAAAGGACCCCAGGCCATCAAAAAATTAACATCTCCGATCAAGGTGAAGCTTTGGTACAGGGCGAAGCCAGGCTATGGGTTAAAGGCTGCTTCGAAGCAACGGGTGCCGAGAAGAAGAGCCGAGCTTCTACACCATCTTTCTGCCAATGCCGATCCAAGATCAGAGATCAGGCTATTTTATTTTATTTTTTTTCTTTTTAAATTTTATGTATTTAAATTCTAAAATTTTAATTAATAAAAATTTTATTTTTGCACTTTAATTTCTTCTTGCTTTTTATTTTCATTGTAATTTAATTTCTGCACTTTAAATTATTGCCTTGCAAGTAGATGCTAAGATCTAACTAGTAGATCTTAGTACCAAGTTTAAGTTGCTGTACCTTTTAATTTTTACTTTTTTTTATTTTCCAACTTTACTTTTGATCCCAAAACTCTTCTCTTTTTTTTTTTTTTTAAAAATCAAAGATTTCAAATCTAAAAATACTACCTTTCCTGTGGATTCGACCCGACTCACTACTATCTATGCAATTTTAATGATTTTAAGAAGTCGGATTAAACTGATAAACACGGTGTCTTAACGACAGCATCGTGTTCCTATCAGCGATCTTTTGCGATGACACTCTAATGATAATTATTTAGATAATGAATAGTGAAGATGGATATTAAATTATAAAATTATATAATATTTAAATATATATATATATGACAGCGGTTATAATTAACCGCTGCCATAAATAAGCTTATAGCAGTGGTTCCTATTAACCACTACTATAGGTCTGACTTATAGTAGCGGTTTCACTAACCGCTACTATAGGTTCGATCTATAGCAGTGGTTACTATGAACCACTGCTATAGATCGACTTATGGCAGCGATTTTTTGTAAACGCTGCTATAGGTCCGACTTACAGTAGCGATTTTCATTAACCACTGCTATATATTGGACCTATGATAGTGGTTATAAAAATTGCTATCATAGGTCCAACCTATAGTAGCGGTTAACGAACATCGCTGTCGTAGGATCTATGACAGCGATTTCGAAAATCGCTGCCACAAACCATTTTTGTAGTAGTGGGAATGGATTTTACTCGATCCAATTAGAATCTGAGATAGATGTGGATTCTAAAAAAATATTCGAAATAGATTTGGATTGGATATGGATAATGGTATGCTCCAACCAGAACTCTATCCTAGATAATCTTAATACATAACTCTCATTCAAAATTATGATGATTTTATATTATTTATATGTACCCAATCCGATTCGATCCGATTTGATTAATCTCTCTTATATTCCCGACCTGATTCAATCCGCATCTTTACATGATCCGATCCAATTTAACTTGAGGTGGGTATGGGATAGGTATGGATATGAAAGTTTTACTTATGGAGCAGGTATGGTTATGGGCCAACTCGATCCATATCCGATTCATTGCCAGTCCTAGTTGTTCTTCAGAGTCGGCACGTTGTGAATGCCAAATATGTCGAAAGTTGGCATGTCATAAACACTGGGAGGCTAAGAGTCAGCACGCTACGAGTGCCGAGAGTATTGTTGATGTAGAGTGGAGCATGATAGTTGCATCTTGATGGTACAGTCAATGATGCTAGCTCTTTTGATTACTGTTATCGCTATTCTACAGTGTTGAAGACTATGAATAGCTTTGGTGAGTATCTTTACCTTAGCTTTGAATTTTACCTTAGTCTGATTTTGACTTTGGATAAGAAGTTTTGAGATCGCTGTTTTACAAGAAGAATATAGATGGAGGGCTTGAGAGTGCTTCTGAATAATGTTAGACCGCCGCTGATTATTGGAGGCCATGTACCATACGTAGATTAAGAAGGTAGGATGTTGCTTATTGGGGATAAACCCCGCTTCTGTCGAAGTCAAGTTCGGTGCCTAGCCTGATGCGGCCAGTAGCCACGGAAGAGCTTCAATGGATGGGTCTTGGCCGAACTCTTACAGTCGGTCGAACTCTTAGCGGCCAAGTTTCTTCGAACTGCTTAGCGGCCGAGCTCCTTTGGACTCCCAACGGTCGGGCTTTAGCCGAACTCCTCAATCGCCGAGCTTCAGTCAGACTCCCGCAAGAGCCAAACTCTCTCTGCATCGTTCCAGCCAGAAGCCTGCAGGAGTCGAACTCTCTCCAAGCTTTCTCTTCAGTCGGATTTCTTCAGAAGTCGGACTTCTCCCAGACATCCCCTTCAGCCGGCCAAACTCCTCTATGGCCAAGCTCTTTCTGAGCTTCCTCTTCGGCCAAACTCTCCTACAAGTCTAAACTCCTTTGGACAAACTGTCGCCATTAGTTTGCAATAGGCGACGAGATCGGACGACATGGCCACCACTACTGACGACACCACTCTCCATAACCAACCCTATGCGGCTTGTGACCTGCCAGTATGACTATCACTATCCACCTGACGATGCCTTCCTCTTCGTACCGAACTTCATACGTCCCCAATGGCTCGCTATCAGACGGCATGGCCGCCACCATCAATTAAGCTCCGCCTATAAAGGACCCTCCAGATATGCTAACTCTAATCTCTGATCTCTAAGCTCTCCTCTCCTTCTCTAAGCTCAGTGGAACTCATTCCCGAGCACTCCATTCCTATTGACCAGAGCTAACTTGATCATCGGAGGGTCCTGCCGGAGCCACCCCCCCACCGACTCCGGATGGGACTTTATTTTGCAGGTCCTCGATGGAGATCTCATCGGCCTCCACTCCAGCGGATTTCGACGATGAACAATTTTTGCATCAATAGATTGGCGTTAGAGGAAGGGCAACCCCAAACCTCCAAGGTTTCCTTATTCTTAAAGGAGTGCTCGACGATAATTTCTCTCTCTCCGGAGATCTCTTTTCTTTCTCAATAGAATTCTTTTTCGAAGAGAAAATGCCTCCAGGAGAGCTTCGACTTGACGATCGACGTCCTACACGCCAGGTCCATCTGCTCCCGTTGCTGCCCCGACAGCCCAGGCTCCATCCTAAAGCTACCACAGATGTAGAGTAGTTCAACTTACTGGTCGGGTTCGCAGCCCCATCGAGATGATGCAGGCCGTGCGACAACCTCTGGCGGAGACTTTGTCAGCAAACCCACCATGAGGACGCAAGGAACCGGCCTTAAGGAAGAGCATTTGGGCATACCATTCATCCTTAAGAAGAAGAAATGGAGAGCAGAAGTTCTCCCACAGAAGGTTTCACAAGGAGGGTGGAACGAACTTCGACGAAAGCGAAGCCAAACTTTTCCTCGAAGCTCATCATCGGAATGAAGTTCGATGCAAGCGAGGCCGAACTCTCTCTCGATTATGACTCTAAGGAAGCCCCGACAAAAGGGCATGAAGTTCTCCCACAGGTTTCATAAGAAGACGGAATGAAGTTCGACGGAAGCGAGGCCGAACTCCCCCTCGAAGCTCATCATCGGAATGAAGTTCGGTGGAAGCAAGGCCGAACTTTCACTCAAAGCTCGTCATCGGAATGACGTTCGGTGCAAGCGAGGTTGAACTCCCTCTCGAGTATGACTCCGAGGAAGCCCCGACAAAGGGACATGAAGTTCTCCCATAGAAAGTTCCATAGGAAGTTCGGCCGTGCTCACGATCTTCCCAGCGCAAGCAAGGCCCAAACTTTTCAAGCTCGCCATCGAGGAAGCTTCGACAGAAGGGTGCGAAGAAGTCCTCCTCTCAGAAGGTTCCACGACTATGCTCCCCTCAATGCTCCTCGAACTCAGATTCTCATCGAAGTTAAGAACCAGATGCCAAGACCAGAAGGGTTACGGTTTTCCTCAAACAAGCGCGATCGAAGCAAGTACTGCCTCTACCATCGCGACCACGGCCATGACATCGAGGAATGCATCCAGCTCCGAGATGAAATTGAGGAGCTCGTTAGAAAGGGGTAGCTGAGTAAATTCCTTCGACGCCAGCCTGAAGCAGAAGATCGGCCAAGGCATGCTGCCATAGCCAGAAACGACAAGGAGGTCGGCCGCCTCATGGCGTCTATCAACGTTATCCCCTGGGAGGAGCTTGGCACATTCGGCGATTCGTCATCTCCCAGCGTCAAAGCCAAGAGAAGCTTGCTTCCAAATTGAGAAGGCCAGCATGAGACAGAAGAGGTCGTCCGGCCCAAGCCTCGCTGCCCAAGGAAACCCGGAGGAACAACGACCCCACGATCCTGAAATGGGGACGTGCTGCCAGTAACTCTCCCTCGATAAAATTCTTCCCCAATAAATAATATTATTTTTGGATGCAAAAACTATGCGATGATAGGGAAGAAGCAGTCAATAATTACCGTGTTAGGAATAGGAGGAGAAACTCATCCTAACGCGAGCAACAACCTCGGCTAGAGATAAGATCTCTCCCGAGCGATCGAGTCAACCTCGGTTAGAGATAAGATCTCTCCCGAGCGACCGAGTCAACCTCGGCTAGAGATAAGATCTCTCCCGAGCGAAGGCCTCGTTCATAAAGGATGAGATGGGGAAAGAGGTCCTGACAGCGGTCCTTATGTGCCCCTACAGTCCGTTAGGAACAAAAGGTGAACCTCGTCCTAAGGCGAGCAACAACCTCGGCTAGAGATAAGATCTCTCCCGAGCGATTGAGTCAACCTCGGCTAGAGATAAGATCTCTCCCGAGCGATCGTTGACAACCTCGGCTAGAGATAAGATCTCTCCCGAGCGACTAAGTCAACCTCGCTAGAGATAAGATCTCTCCCGAGCGAAGGTCTCGTTCACAAAGGATGAGATGGGGAAGAGGTCCTGACAGCGGTCCTTATGTGCCCCCATAGCCCATTAGGAATAGAAGGAGAATCTCATCCTAATGCGAGCAACAACCTCGGCTAGAGATAAGATCTCTTCCGAGCGATCAGTCAACCTCGGCTAGAGATAAGATCTCTCCAACGACCATGGCAATCTTTGGTTAGAGATAAAGATCTCTTCCGAAGCGATCGGACAATCTCGGCTAGAGATAAGATCTCTCCCGAGCGACTTGAGTCAACCTCGACTAGAGATAAGATCTCTTTCGACGAAGCCTCATTCACAAAGGATGAATGAGGGGAGGCCCTGACAGTGACCCTCATGTGCCCCCATAGTCCATTAGAATAGGAGGAGAACCTCGTTCTAACGCAAGCAACGACCTCGGCTAGAGATAAGATCTCTCCCGAGCGACGAGTCAACCTCGACTAGAGATAAGATCTCTCCCGGGCGATCGTTGACAACCTCGGCTAGAGATAAGATCTCTCCCGAGCGACCGGAACAATCTCGAGCGAGGAGAACCTCGAGTCAACCTCGGCTAGAGATAAGATCTCTCCCGAGCGACCGTGGAACAACCTCGGTTAGGAACAGGAGGAGAACCTCGTCCTAACGCGAGCGTTGACAATCCTCGGCTAGAGATAAGATCTCTTCCGAGCGACCGTCAACCTCGGCTAGAGATAAGATCTCTCCCGAGCGACCGTTGACAACCTTGGCCAGAGATAAGATCTCTCCCGAGCGACCGTTGAACAACCTCGGTTAGGCCAGGAGATAAGATCTCTTTCGATCGACCAAGCCAACCTCGGCAGGAGATAAGATCTCTTCCAAGCGTTCGAGCCAAGCTCGACTACAGAAGATAAGATCTCCCCTGAGTGCCCGCATCAACCTCGACCAAAGGAGATAAGATCTCCCCCAAGCGACCGTGTCAACCTCGGCTGAAGAGCTTCAACTTCAACCTCGGTCAGAGATAAGATCTCTCCCGAGCGGCTGAAACAATCTCGGCCAGAGATAAGATCGAAGATAACCTCATCCTGAGATCAGATATCTCTCGAGTACCCGTATTAACCTCGACTGCTAGAGACAATATCTACCCCGAGGAGCTCAACCTCCAATCTCGATCGTAGCAGACGAAGCCTACCTCAACCTCGATTGGAGATGAGATCTCCCCTGGGCCTCAACTTCGATATCAATTTTGGTTGGAGATGAAATCTCCCCTCCGAGCTTTGATCTGAACCAACACGGAGCCTAGAAGAGGACTTCGACAGTCGCCTTTTCTGCACTCCCTTTCCTCGAGTTTCGAACTCAGAAGTGGGGGGACTATTGTTAGGGATAAATCCCGCTCCTGTCGAAGTCAAGTTTGGTGCCCAGCCTGATGCGGCCAGTAGCCATGGAAGAGCTTCAGTGGATGGGTCTTGGCCGAACTCTTACAGCCGATCGAACTCTTAGCGGTCGAGCTTCTTCGAACTGCTTAGCAGTCGAGCTTCTTCGGACTCTTAGTGGCTGGGCTTTAGTCGAACTCCTCAACCACCAAGCTTCAGTCAGACTCCCGCAAGAGCCAAACTCTCTCCACATCATTCCAGCCAGGCACCTGCGGGAGCCGAACTCCCTTCAAGCTTCCTCTTCGATCGGATTTCTTAAGAAGCCGAACTCCCTTCAAGCTTTCTCTTCAACCGAATTTCTTCAGGAGCCGAACTTCTCCCAGACATCCCCTTCAGCCGATCGAACTTCTCTACGATCGAGCTCCTCTTGAGCTTCTCCTTCGATCGAACTCTCCTACAAGTCCAAACTCCTTTGGACGAATTATCGCCATCAGTCTGTAACAGACGATGAGATCGAACGACATGGCCACCACTACTGATGACATCACTCTCCATAACCAGCCCCATATGGCCTATGATCTGCTAGTATGGCTGTCACTATCCATCTGATGACGCCTTCCTCTCCATACCAAACTCCATGCGGCTCTAACGGCTCGCTACCAGACGGTATGGACGCCACCATCAATTAAGCTCCACCTATAAAGGACCCTCCAGATATGCTAACTCTAATCTCTGATCTCTAAGCTCTCCTCTCCTTCTCTAAGCTTAGCGGAACTCATTCTCGAGCACTCCATTCCTGTTGGCCAGAGCTGACTTGATCGTCGGAGGGTCCTATCGGAGCTACCCCCCACCGGCTTCGGATGGAACTTTGTTTTGCAGGTCTTCGACAGCGACCTCATTGGCCTCCACTCCAGCGGATTTCGAAGACGATCAGTTTCTGCGTCAACATTGCTAATCTGCCACCATCACTCGCTATGGAGCATGATGTTCTGGTCCAGACGGCCTCTCCCATGGGAAGATTGTCTGTCATTCACTACTACAAAAAGAGTCTACGATAGCACATACTATGGCAGCGATTTTCGAAATCACTACAATAGAGTCTACGATAGTGATTATAAGAAATCGCTGCTATAGGTCCAACCTATAGCAGCGGTTACAACAAACTGCTGCGATAGTCCGACCTATGACAGCGATTTCTTATAACCGCTGGTATACGTCGATCTATGGCAGCGGTTATTTGTAATCCCTGCAATATATATTTTTTTAATTTTTTTAAATAATATATAATTTTAAAATTTAATGTCTATCTTCATCTTTTATTATCTAAATAATTATCATTAGAGTATCGTCACAAAAGATCACCTCGATCTGATGGTCCTAGCTTCATCAATAAGAAAAATTTGATTTTAACGATCACGAACGATGATATGATAATCTAATAGATGGAGATCTTCGATAGATCAAAAAATCTACAATGATGATCTCGGTTATGTTTGTAGTATACCATCAAAATTTTACTTTATTCAAATATCGATATCTTGGTCAATTTAGTACAGATTAATTTTGATCATTAAATGATAAATGAGTGATCAAAGAATCAGATGGTGTCCGATTATGAATAATTTTTTTATAATAATCTTGGCTACTATTTTTTATGATAGTGATTAAAATTTTCGTCAGAAAAAATAGATCTTTTCTTAAACTTTGTTAGATAGCCTTATAAACCATAAATTCATCAATAAAAGTATTAATTTATTAATTAATTTATATTAATTTTTAAGAATTAATTAATCAATTTATATATAATTTTTGAAAAATTCATATTTTTATTAATTAAAAAATTAATTAAAAAATAATAAATAATAAAAAAATTAAAAAATAAAATTTTATTATCAATAGAAAGAGCTCATTTTTTTGATCACAACGAAATAAATTTCAAGTAAAACGGAGCTAAAATGGAAAAGATATGAATTTTTAAAGAATATAAAATAAATAAAAATTAAATAAAAAAAAAAAAAAAATGGCTCAGCCGGCTCCGCAAGCCGAGCCACCAAGCCAAGCCAACCAAGCCAAGCCAAGCCATCAAGCTAGCCGACTCAGCCATTGAAGCCATCAGCCGGTCCACGATCCAGGCGTGGACCGCCAGCTCAGCAAATTCCGGCGAATCAGAGATTGCCACGTGGTGGACCTAGACCCCTTAAAGGGTCTACAGAAATTTATCGCGGCTCACAAGGGCAATTTGGTCTTTTCATCCGACAACAGAAGGCGCTGATTGGTTGCGGTGTGCGGTGCGGCCGGTCCACGCGGTCCATGGGAACAGTAATTGCGCGATCGGACGGATGTGGTTGTTTGCGGTCAGGATCGGACGGCTGTGGTTGATTCCGAATTTTATTCAGATTTCATCACGCGGATCACCATCGGATCGGCAGCGCTCGATCCAGGCGATGATCCGACGGTCCAGAACGCTGCCGGCGGTGATCAAGACTCCCGAAGCGCATGATTTGCGGCCAGATTTCCTCGATCAAGCGCGATCCAACGGCCAGAATTTAATCCGACCCGATCTGAGCTTATCTGCATCCGATTTTGATGATTTTTGGACCGTTGGATTCCTATTGAATGGCTGGATTTTATCAGATTTATCAGAGTCATATCAGAGCTATTTTGATTCAAATTTTATCCAAATTTATTTGTATTTTGACGATTACAAAGGCATTAGTCCCATATTGCCTTTAGAAAAAATATCCAGCCCTCCTAGCTCTATAAAAAGGACCCCAGGCCATCAGAAATTAACATCTCCGATCAAGGTGAAGCTTTGGTACAGGGCGAAGCCAGGCTATGGGTTAAAGGCTGCTTCGAAGCAACGGGTGCCGAGAAGAAGAGCCGAGCTTCTACACCATCTTTCTGCCAATGCCGATCCAAGATCAGAGATCAGGCTATTTTATTTTATTTCTTTTTTTTTAAATTTTATGTATTTAAATTCTAAAATTTTAATTAATAAAAATTTTATTTTTGCATTTTAATTTCTTGCTTTTTATTTTTATTGTAATTTAATTTCTGCACTTTAAATTATTGCTTTTTATTTTATTGCAAGTAGATGCTAAGATCTAACTAGTAGATCTTAGTACCAAGTTTAAATTTCCTGCATCTTTTAATTTTTATTTTAATTTTCCGACTTCACTTTTGATTCCCAAAACTCTTCTCTTTTCTTTTTCTTTTATAAAAATCAAAGATTTCAAATCTAAAAACACTACCTTCCCTGTGGATTCGACCCGACTCACTACTATCTACGCAATTTTCAATGAATTTTAAGAAGTCGGATTAAACTGATAAACACGGTGTCTTAACGACAACATCGCGTTCCTATCAAGTTTTTGGCGCCGTTGCCGGGGAAGGAATAGATGCTATTTTTTTTTTGATTTCTTTGATTTTTTTTGTAAATTAATTATAAATTTTTTTTAATATTGCTTACTAATTTTTTTTATTTATTTTGTAGAAAAAAAAAGAGAAAATGAAGAAAGCATCTAATTTTGGTGAGATCAATCCTAACCCTAGTCCTCTTTTCTTTTTATTTATTTATTTATTTATTTTATTTTTAAATTAATTTAAAAAAATATTCCATTTAAACCTAATTAAAAGCCTCATGATAAGATTAGAAATCCCTAACTGCTTTAGAGCATGCATCATATTAGTTTTATTTTTATTTTTATTTTTATTTTTTTTGGTGATTGCTGGAGGCAAGGTAAGCCTTTCAGAATTCAATTAGTTGCATGCATCTAGTTTAAATTGCATAAAACCCTTTGATTGAATTTTTTTTTCGTGCATATTCATATTAAATCAAATTAAGGGCACAACCCAATTAAACAAGATAAGGTGGGGATTTGATCACCCTTCCTTAGCCCACAAACAACCAACCAGCATCCTGCATTGACCTAAGCCTTTAATTTTAAAATCAATTAGACATCAACCCTAGGAACTCGAGCTCAATAGGATAAGGAATCCTAAGAGTTGAACCGGGTTAGGATAAGTCAATTTGACTGGTGTCTAGGAAAGTGGTTCAGGGACGATTGGGCCCGAAGGAAGGTGGTTTCTAATTGGTTCCGTTCGCTTACCTGGCCAAGCATAATTGGTGTCTAAGGCAAGCAACGGGGGGACTCCCACCGACCTTACACTTACCTGGCTAGTTGATTGGCTAATCCTACACTTGGAGGGCTTGAAGGTGACCTTGGCAGTTAGGAGCTGTCTAGATCTAGGATAACCCTTAGTCAGGATTGATTGACCAACTTGATTGCTAACCAACATCAAACCTAATTAAACCTAATTCTTCTCTTTCTTCTTAGTTCTAGGACTCCTTAGGACCTCTTCTTTAGAACTCTTCTTTCTTTCTTCTTCTTTCTCCTCTAAAAATAAAATAAAATAAAATAAAATAAAAATTAAATTTAACTAACTAAAAATTAATATTAAATTAAATTAAATTAAAATTAATAAATAAAAATAATTAAAAAAAATTAATTTTTAATATAATAAAATAATAATAAAAATAATAAAAAAAAATTCTAAAAATTTTTTTTTGAAACCATACATTAGGGTTACACTAATACATGCATGGTAGGAAATCGCTTTTTCTGATTTAGTTGAACCCAACCATAAAATTGAATGGTTGAATTGTATTAAACCCGAATAATCAAATGGCTAAAAATTTTAGAGAACCACCTAAGCAGATGAAGGAATATTTTATTCTTCCACCTATAAATCGACTTGTATCCAATTACCTAAAATTCATGCTATACTATGAGATCAAGCCGACTACAATCCAGATGCTTCCATCTTTTTATGGGAACACCAATGAAGATCCTTATAAACATCTGGATGAATTCTTAGAAATCTGCTCTACGGTGAGAATTCAAAATTTAACTAATGATGCCCTTAGACTAATTTTATTTTCCTTATCATTAAAAGACAAAGCCAAGTACTGGCTTGGGACAATAGGAAGATCAATTAAAACTTGGGCTGACTTGCAAAGTGAATTTCTTAAAAAATTTATCCCATAGGCCGAACCAATACTATGAGGCGAGCTATCACTGGATTTGCTCAGCTTCCAGGGAACAGATTCACGAGTCATGGGAGAGACTTAAGAAACTTCTTAGAAAATGCCCACACCATGGTTTGTCTAAGTGGCAAATAGTTCAAGCTTTCTATGAGGGTTTAGGAGACCAATACAGATAGATAGTAGATGCATCCTGTGGAGGTGCATTCATGAACAAGAGTGAGGACGAAGCCTATACCTTATTTGAAATCATGAGTGAAAACTCAATTAACCATGCTTCATTGTCTTTCCACCAAACCTGGGTAGGGATCCATGAATTTAAACATCTAGAATCTAGTCATAAGACTGATTTAAATTTGATAAATAAAGTGGACTTTCTTGCTCAGAAATTAGATCAAGTCCTAACCCTAGGTCAACAATCTCCTGCATAATTCACATCATCTTCTAATTATCAGAAGATTTGTTCAATCTGTGCTAGCCCAACCCATCATGTGAGTGAATGTCCTATGACTGCACAGTTTTCATCTTTTATCCAAGAACAAGTTCAAGCTGCTAAAGACTACTCCAAGCTGGTTAATGATCCATTTTCAAATTCATATAACCAGATTGGAGTAACTTTAATTTTTCTTGGACATCTCCAACAGACTCAGGCTCAGACCCAAATTTCACTTGAGCAAAATTATCAAAATAGATATGCCTATAATAATGGTCAGCCTAGTCAGTTTAACCAGCCATCATATTATAATCAGCCTTCATACCCACCTCCTCAACAGACCAATCTAGCTGATGATAGATTTAACCAACTTCAACAATTAATTCTAACTCAACAGCAATCTATCGCCAGACTAGAAGCTCAAATAGGATAATTAGTTGAGTCTAACATGAGGAGAGAACTAGATCAACTACCGAACCTACCAATTTCAAACAACCCACCTAATGACCACCAACCACCTGGATTAAATTATCAATCTAATGTTTCACTTAAGAATTTTCAATCTGAAATATCAAAGTAATTCCTGAACTTAAAAGCTATAGGATTCTTATGGACCCATACTAAGATCAGGTGAGAGAGGCTAGTACTGATGCTAGCCAAAATAAAAATATAGAGGAACAGGTTAGTACTGAGACTAACCACAAAGAAGAACCCGAGCCAGAAACTAGTACTGATGCTGGTTCCAGTTTAAATGAAAAAGAAATAGGAAAAAAGAGAATAGATGATTTACCCAAAACTTATAAACCTAATGTCCTATTCCCTTCAACTCAAGAAGCCGATTTTTTTTATAAAAATCAAGAGACATATGATAGGGACACGATGTTGTCGTTAAGACACCGTATTTATCAGTTTAATTCGACTTCTTAAAATCATTAAAAATGCGTAGATAGTAATGAGTCGGGTCGAATCCATAGGGAAGGTAGTATTTTAGATTTGAAATCTTTGCAAAAATAAAAGTGAAAATTAAAAAGTGCAGGAATTTAAACTTGGTACTAAGATCTACTAGTTAGATCTTAGCATCTACTTGCAAAGCAATAATTTAAAGTGCAGAAATTAAATTGCAATAAAAATAAAAAGCAAGAAATTAAAGTGCAAAAAAATAAAATTTTTATTAATTAAAATTTTAAAATTTAAATACATAAAATTTAAAAAAAAATAAAATAAAATAGCCTGATCTCTGATCTTGGATCGGCATTGGCAGAAAGATGGTGTAGAAGCTCGGCTCTTCTTCTCGGCACCCATTGCTTCGAAGCAGCCTTTAACCCATAGCCTGGCTTCGCCCTGTACCAAAGCTTCACCTTGATCGGAGATGTTAATTTCTGATGGCCTGGGGTCCTTTTTATAGAGCTAGGAGGGCTGGATATTTTTTCTAAAGGCAATATGGGACTAATGCCTTTGTAATCGTCAAAATACAAATAAATTTGGATAAAATTTGAATCAAAATAGCTCTGATACGACTCTGATAAATCTGATAAAATCCAGCCGTTCAATAGAAATCCAACGGTCCAAAAATCATCAAAATCGGATGCAGATCAACTCAGATCGGATCGGATTAAATTCTGGCCGTCCGATCGCGCTTCATCGAGGAAATCTGGCCGCAAATCGCGCTTCGGGAGTCCTGATCACCGTCGGGAGCATTCTGGACCGTCGGATCGAAGCTGGAATCAGGCGCTGACCGTTACATGGTATCCAAGTAAAATTAGTCAACCAGAAAAATACTGCCCGTCCCGAATCTTAACTGCAATCAACATACGCAACACATCGATCGCGCAATCACTGTTCCCATGGCCGCGTAGACGGACGCACGCACACGCCTCAGAATCAACGCTTTATCCAGATGTTGAAAATGACCAGCATTGCCCTGTAGATCCGCGAGTAAATTTCCGTAGATACCCTTTAAGTGTTTAGGTCCTACGTGGCAGGCTCTGATTCGCCACAGATTTGTGCTGGCTCGGTCAGTCGCAAGCTGATCGTAAGATCGCGTCTGATGTTTCAACGGCTGAGTCAGCTTTGATGGCTCTGCTTGGCCTTGGTGGCTTCGGCTTGCGGAGCAGGCTGGAGCATTTTCTTTTTTTTATTTAATTTGTATTGATTTTACTATTTTAAATCATATCTTTTCCATTTTAGCTCCATTTTTCTTCATTGAAATTTATTTCGTGTGATCAAGAAATAATGAGCTCTTTCTATTGATAAAAATTTATTTTTTATTATTTATTATTTTTAATTAATTTTAATTAATTTTTTTAATTAATAAAATATGAATTTTCTTAAAAATTATATATGAATTGATTAATATTTTAAAACATATAATATAAATTATATTAGAAAATTAATACTTTTAGTGAATTTATGATTTTATCAGCATGTATAAAATATCCATTGGAGGTTATTTAAGCAATGATCACATTAATTTAACTCAAAAAATAAAACA